>ML681991.1:45500393-45589842 GCA_007922195.1 Podocnemis expansa
TTCTAGAGAGGACCAGAGCTTTGGGGGGCAACCCACAGGGGTCCTGGAAGCTTGTGGGCTCCCATTCAGTAGCTGAGAGATGGGTTTCTCATCCCCCTCACTGCTCCATAGTGCAGTGAAACTGCTCCTGGTGAGGCCACACTCCACTGACCCAAGGAGGGTACTACGGACATCAGCCCTCTGTAATTATAGCAGTGCCCAAAAAAATCAACAAAATATGTCAACACATATTTGTAATGTAGAGAAAACCTCACCATGCCTATACTACCACATATGCTAGTTTCACCTATTTCCCTCAAGTCTGAATAACTAGGAATGATTCTTTACCATTCCCATATGTGTAGTCATACAACTAGGAATGATTCTTATTTCGAAATGGAAACTCAAAATTAAGGTTGCACTCCTCAGTTGTGAGGTGGTGCTCTGAGGACAAAAGGAATCCTTTTTGTATTTAATGTAATCTCAAGAATGACAGATTTCTGCCTGTCCTTCCCTTAGCAACTTGAATTATGATGTATAACATACAGCCTTACTTGTTCTCTGTAACCAGTATTTTGACTGTCTGATGCTCTCACTGATCTCTGTTACAAAACTCCCACTAACTTTAAGGTGGACTTTCTTATCTCTAAAAAATAGAGTTTAAGATAAACTGTTCTGGAGCTGTTATTGGTCACAGAGCCACGTAGCTACACAGAGGATGAAGGTGGTGATGGTATGACAGACAGTTGGGGATAGCTGCGTAGATAGCAGAGACAGGTCCATAGTGTGTGTAAATCAGGGCAGCTCTTGCAAAGTGAGTAGGGTTACACTGATGGATACCAGAATAACTCTTCTGAAATCCATTGTTATGCTATTTACTATAGCAGTCAGAATGTAATAATATAGGCAATAATATCTAATAATGTATAGTGCCAGCTTCTAAGAAGAATATTTCCCATTGTGTGTAATGTATAGAGCCCTGCGAAGATACAAAAATGTGGAACGACATCTGATTTGCATCCACTCAGTGATGGCATTGATCTGATCTGAAATCCGCCTGCCAGGTTTTAGCTGCATCCATAACAAAATTGGCAACTGAGCTTGGGCTCACAGTCAGCATTTCAGACTTTGATTGGTTCATTCCCCATATGGGTCTCATCCACTTTTTCCTTTTCTTGTTTGCGGTTCGCATGCTGTGCTGTCAATCAGATTTCCTTGCCCACCAATGAAATTTCTGATTGACAGCATGGCATGCGAACTGCAAACAAATAAACAAGTGGGCAGGGAAATCATGTGGACTGAGCCAATCAAAGGCCAGCAGTGGCTCTCCAAGCCTCAAACTGAGACTCTGATTGGCTAGAGCATTTCCTAGTTCCTCTGTGTGCTGCTGACACAGATCAGGGCAGGAGCTGCAGTGGTGGATTGAACTGTGAGAAGCTAAAAATAGAATCCGCATCCATGAGTCAACCCGCAGCAGTGGGTCTGTGGTTATCCACATCTGCAGACGCAGATAACTGCAGAGCTGCAGTGGACACCTGCGGATCTGCAGGGCTCTAGTTATGCACTTACCAAGAGTTGAAGAAGGACACCACCAGGTTCAAGGAGCTCTCAGTTCAAGACAGAAAATAGAGAGAGGTCAGATGAAAGGGACTAACCAAAGGCAACATATATACAATTTAGCCTCATTTATGTAACCACATCAACAAGATTGAACAAAACCAGAGTGGCAAGGCTGAGTGTTGAAGGATTAAGGTACAGGGAAGACAGCATTTGCTCATGGAGTCTTGAATATGAGTTGGGGCTGGATGGCAGACAGGAGGTTACTGAGAGAGACTCTGATGGCAGTGTGGGTGAGACTGGATGGGTTAGTAGTGGGGGCTGGGGCCGTGATAAATGGAAGACCACGTAAGAGGGGCAGAGCTATGGGAACCTTTGAAGCTAGTGACGAGAAGCTTGAATACGATACAGTATTGGTTGGAAAGTCAACAGAAAGGGGAATTACATGATCAAAGTGATGGGAAAAAAAGAGGTGCTTGTGAGAAGCACTTTGTATGGACCAAAGTGGGTCAGCATGCATAGCTGGGAGGTCAAAGAAGAAGGGGTGACAATTATATTAATGTAAAAGAAATGAAATTAAAATCAGCATTAGAGCCTGCTTAATTCAGTTAGAGGGCTACAGATTCACCATTTGTGTGGATTCCTCAGACAGACAATTTTCAGTCAGAGTCTACATAGCCACCAGTTGAGCTACATCATGTTGACACTGGCCTGAAGTGTGGTACACAAAATTGAAGATACCCCACATTATAGTGCACTTTGGAAAATGGCACAATTTTAATAGGTTACTTTTTCAACAATTTCCTTCTTGCATCTCTCACACTGCACAGTAGACTAAAATCTCATACATTGCCTGATCTGTCCCAGGAAAGTTTCAGGGTTTTTCCATCAGCAAGCCACTTTTCTCTCCTGTTTCATTTAAAAATAGGAAACCAAGAGAACAATTCAGGTAGAATGTCAGTGGCCAGTCTTTTTTGAGATGTCTAACATAATTGACCCAATACTTCTGATCAAAATCAAACTCAGTTTTAGGTGGTAGAACTGAAATGTTTTCCAGGCCGAGGCTGCTCTTCCCAAAGCTATTGACTATGGTTGATGTAAAGGTCTAACAGTCCAATGTGCAGATAAATCACGTTATAGCTATGTGTCTGGCTTGCAGGGTACCTTCTTTATATTGAAATCACAGCATTTGAGAGGAGTCCCTGATTCACTGAGGGCTTTGAATCGGAGATGGACTCATTAAATCACCTTTATGTCTCATGGGAATGGGAAAGAATCATTCTTTGTTTTATTGATGTTAAATGTTTTTTGAACAGTTGGCATGTTCTCTTAGTTTTCCAAGCGTTCTCCACACACAGAAATAGCATTGGATTTAACTTTAATTGTTTTTAAACTGAAGCCTTCTGTACACACAAATATGCGGCATTTTATTTAAACCGGTTTAGCTTGTCTGGAGCAAACCCCAGTGTGAACATACTTATTGTAGGTGACAATTTTATTTATTTACTTATAAAACCATAGATTTTAAGGGACGAAGATTCCATTAATAAACCAAGACTACCTTCTTGAAGAACACAGAACAATGTCCTTGACACAGTGATTCATGCATCAATACTCAATTTATTTACATGCTAAAGCATATCTTTTAGAAAGACAAGAAATCAATCATGATTTAAAGGCCCTAAGTGATGAATAATTCACCATATTGCTGGATAAGTTGTTTGAACAATTAATTATGCTCATTGGTTAAAAAAAATCTTTCTTATAATAAGACTCCTAATCTAGAAGGGACCATAATGATTATCTAGTTGGCACATCACAGGCCACAGAACCTCCCCCAGCACTTCTATAATAGATGTCTCATCTCTTGAACTTTGAACCACATTGCCAGCACCCCTTGTGCTGAGTTGACCTTTTATGAGCAGAGAGAAATTTTGCAGAAAAATTCCTGATTTGTTTTACTCTTAACCCTCTCTCGGATAAACTAAGTAGATGGAGCTGCTTAAATCTCATACTCTGAAAAAGGCTATAGCACTTGTCTGAACACTTGTCATTTTCTGAACATGGTGCTTAGGTTGAAGTAACTTGGTGGAGGTGGCTTATTCCCACCTCTGCGTGACATAGGTTAAACTGACAAAAGTGGTAGTGTAGGCATAGTGAGGCATTGTCTATAGAAGAAAAAGGTGTTGAGATACAATGTCAACTTTCAGCCACTCCTATAATTACATGTTCCAAAGGGGTAGCTGTGTTAGTCTAGTTCTGCAAGACAAGCAAGAAGTCCTTTGGCATTTTTAAAGAATAACACATTTATTTATTGTGTGAGCTTTTGTGGGAGGAAATCCCGCTTTGAATTTCCTCCCACAGAAACTCATGTGGTAAATAAATGTTAGTCTTTAAAAGTGCCAAAGGACTCCTTGCTTGTTTTGCTATGATTACAGAGGTGGCAGATGTCCACATGGCTCTCCTTGGGTAGGTGGAGTGTGTCCTCACCAGCAGCACTTTCACTGAGCTAAGGGGCAGTATGGGGAGATGAGAAACCCTTACCTACCTCCTGGGAGCCCACAGCCTCCCAATTTCCCTGTGGCCTGCCCCTGCCACTCCTCAGTCTCAGCTGTATGTGTGGCAGCAGCTGTCAAAGCTGACCCAGCACACAGTTGGGAGCTGGAAACCAGCTGCCATTGGTGGTATTGCAGCTGGGAGTAGGAACCAGCCACCCTGGCTTTCTTCTCAATTTTGCCACCCTGGAGCAGTGGAATTCACATGAATGACAACCCCTCCACTGCTGCAAGGGAATGTGGTGTCTCCACGGACACTCTCTCCTGCTAGCTCTGCCAGCAAAAGCCCTACACCTCTGGACAAGTGGGTTTTATTTTGTAGAAAAAACAGAACAGTTTTGTTGTTGTTGTTGTTGTTGTTGGAGGTGGTGGTGGTGGTGGTGGTGGTGTGTGTGTGTGTGTGTGTGTGTGTGTGTGTGTGTGTGTGTGTGTGCGCGCGCGTGCACCAGTGCTGTTTTGCCAACAAAAAACAGACTTTTGTTGACAAAACTCTCCAGCGTAGACCAAGTCTAAGTAAGAGTTAGCCACCCAGTTCCTGATTCCTATTCACACTGCAGACCTTTTTTGGCTGCTAAAGGGTTGCTAAAAAGAGCAGTTAAGTACGCACAATTTTAATTTATGACCAGTTTGGAGCCTCTTTACAGTGCCAGAATGAAAGTTTTAATGTAATTTACATCTGGAAAACTATCCATATCCCTGGGTCATCTGTTTAGGAGGCTTTAGGCCATGTCTACATTAGAAAAAAAAAAGTCAAATTAACTTACACAGATGGACTTAGGGCTAGCCCTTACTGATGCTGACAAAATCGCAGCCATCCGTTTAACCTTCCCGACTGACTGATTGGGTCTGTCAAGATCCACTCAGTCGATTGAGAAGTTGATCTATTAAGACCATTGGCAACTTGAGTAGTGGACGTGCCAGTCATAGAACAGATGAACTGAGATACTCAAGTTATTTTAATTAAACTTGTGTATCTCCATTCTATTGCCACCAAAAATGGCAGGCAATATAGATCTGCTACTTGGCGTTCGCCTGGTAATTGTTGTGATTACTGATGTCCATATTATTCTCCTTGAGTAGGTGGAGTGTGTCCTTACCAGGAGCCCTTCCATGCACCTACAGAGCTGGAGGAAGGCATCTGAGGCTTCTTTGTTTCCTGCTTTTCTCCATGAAATGGTGGCCACATCAATATCATAGCTCAGACATGAAACTGACGGGGCTGCCCCCTAGCAGCTGGAAGACTAGCTGCTTGACTCTCAGTAGGGCTTAGACAAAAGCTGACATGTCTTGACAAAAGTCTCTAGTGTAGATTAGCCCTCTGTCTTTGGTCAACCCCATGGAATCCTGGGGTAGCTGTCTCTGTAATCAGGTCTGCCTTCAAGCAGAACCTAAGCTTGGGACCTGTGTTGGGAAGGGGAGCACGGACTCCCACATCATGGTATGCCAAATCTATTCTGTTGGGAGCTGCCATTTATTCTTCAGTTCCGCAACACACACTGTGCTCTCTTATCCACTGATGTGGGAGGTGGTGGCAATTTTCAGAGCCACTTGAAAGACTGGAATGGGCAATTGCAACATTAAAACTTCAGTCAGAGAGCATATAATAGGTCCTCAACTCACAGTGACATGCTAGAGGATTTTGGTGCTGTCTCCCCTTAGAAAATTTCAGACTCAATGTAGGGGTTTAAATGAAACCTTAGAGTTATTATTTTATTTTATTTTATTGAAAGATAGGTAGATAGCTAGAGACATGTATATAAAGAGACAAGTTTGTATGGGATAAAGAGAGAGATGTTTCAGTGCGTGTTATTTGGTTTTTGTGTCAGTCTGAAGCCTAGAACCAGTGAGTTAACATGAAGTGTTGGGACCATCTTTAGGCATGTCTGAGAACTCTTGTTTTACAGAATGTCACCAGGTTCAATCATCACTGGAATTCACCATCTGTTACCATTCAGTCTGTAAGTTCTCAGCCATTCTGACCTCATGAATTAAGCAGTGTGACCACAAAGCGTATATCTGTGATATTGCAAGAGACTTAGCCCATTGTACTATCAGAGTAAGTCAACCAATCACCACCCTAACACTCTCACTTATTTGCATGCAACAATTTCATTGATTGCATGTGGGAGACTTGGCTCTACTGCTATAAGTCATGGCAGAAAAGTTGAGTGTAAACATGTGCACAGGCACTTACACACAAAATTAATTTCTGTTATGTGCAACTGCAACAACTTCTTGCATGCAGTATATTAGATTTTGACATGAGACCATCCTACTCAGGCCAGATCTTATACAACTTGGGAAAAAGAACAATTCATTCACCTGACAGCAACAAGAAGCTTTAATACTGTGATCTTGCATTCTCTGATGAAAGCAATAGGTTGTTACCCCACATCAAACAACTCAACCTAAGCACGAGTCAAAAGTGCATCCTTATTGCCATGAAGATTAACAGCATATTAGGATTGCACTGGCAGGAGGATTGCTAGCAGATCAAGAGGACTGATTATTCCCCTCAATTTCACATTGGTGGGGCACATCTGGCATATTGTGTCCTGTTTCGGGCCCCCACTATAGGAAGGATATGCACAAATTGGAGGGAGTCCAATTGAGGGCAACAAAATGATTAGGGGGCTGGAGCACATGACTTACGAGGTGAGGCTGAAGGAGCTAGGCTCGTTTAGTCTGTAGAAGGGAAGAATGAGGGGGCATTTGATAGCAGCCTTTAACTACTTGACAGAGGGTTCCAGGGAGGATGGAGCTAGGTTGTTGTCAGTGGTGGCAGATGACAGAATTAGGACCAATGGTCTCAAGCTGCGGTGAGGGACGTCTAAGCTGGATATCAGAAAACTTATTCACAAGGAGGGTGGTGAAGCACTGGAAAGGGTTTCCATCTTTAGCAGTCTTTGAGGCCTAGCTTGACAAAGTCCTGGCTGGGATGGCTTCATTGGGTTTGGTCCTGCTGTGAGCAGGGGTTGGGCTAGATACCTCTTTAGGTCCCTTCCAACACTAATACTCAATGATTCTGTGACTTTGCCATGGCTGGGGATTGCCCCTCCAAAGGAAGAATTCTTCAGGGGTTTCTCTGGCTGGTTTCAGCTCTTTGTGCACTGTGATGAGAGAGCGATTATGAAGCTCTAGAGAGCACTTGGTGAAATTGTCTGAGGTAAATAGAATGAATTTCAATAAAGACAAGTGCAAAGTATTCCATTTAGGAAAGAATGATCAATGATACACATAAAAATGGGCAATTATTGCCTAGGAAGGAGTACTGTGGAAAGGGATCTGGGTATCATAGTGGACCACAAGCTAAATATGAATCAACAGTGTAACACTTCTGCAAAAAAGGCAACCACCATTCTGAGGTATATTAACAGGAGCGTTGTAAGTAAGACACGGGAAGTAATTCTTCCACTCTGCACTGATCAGGCCTCAGCTGGAGTATTGTGGACAGTTTTGGGTATGTTATTTAAGGAAAGATGTGGACATATTGGAGAAAGTCCAGAAAAGAGCAACATGAATGATTAAAGATCTGGAACACTCCACTTATGAGGGAAGATTGAAAGAGCTGGGTTTGATTAGTCTGGAAAAGAGGAGACTAAGAGGGGACATGATAATAGTTTTCAAGTATCTAAAAGGTTGTTATGAGCAGGAGGGAGAAAAATTATTTTCCTTAAATGCTGATATGATGAGAAGCAAAGGATTTCAATTACAGCAAGCAGGGTTTAAGTTGGACATTAGGAAAAAATTTCTACGTGTCAGGGTGATTAACCCCTGAACTAAGTTGCTCAGATAGGCTATGGAATCTCCATCATTGGAAGTTTTTAGGAGCAGGTTAGATAAATACCTGTTTTTGTTTTGTACCTGGCATTGTTTAGGGTGGTACTTGGTCCTGCCATGGGTACAGGGGACTGGCCTTGATGACCTCCCATAGTCCCTTTCAGTTTCTATGGTGTTGACTCTGGAGGAATCATGATCATTTCACTCCCTCAGGTTTAGCAACTCTATTCTTCTCTACTACAAGTCACCATTAGCTATTCTGAAGGAACAATACACCACCAAAAAGATAAACCAGTTTCCCACAATCAGTAAATCTTTCCAATTATTTGCCATTTTAGTGACAGCTAAAACAATGACCCAAACTTTTCTCTACATTCTTGTGAAATCTCTAAATCTACTGACTGCTTTTCTTAGGGCCCTTTTCACCTCTTTGTTTCTCAGACTGTAGATGAGAGGATTGATTAGGGGAGTGAGGACTGTGTAGAAGACAGAGAAAACTTTGTTAAGGTCTCTGAGGATCTTAGTTTTGGGTAGGAGATAAACAATGATCAGAGTTCCATAGAATGTTGTAACCACAATGAGGTGGGAGGAACATGTAGAAAAGGTTTTTTGCCTCCCAGTGGTGGAAGGGATTTTTAGGATGGAGGTGATGATACATATGTAGGATGTTATAGTTAGTAGCGATGGAGGCAAGGAACACACAGCTGATAGGACAAAACCCCAAAATTCTATGAGATAGGTGTCACTGCAGGAGAGGTTTAGCACTGGGGTAAAATCACAAAAGAAGTGATCAATTGTACTGGGACCACAGAATGTCAGCTGTGACATCAAAGACGTTGTTATGGTAATAGGCAAAAAGCCATTGATCCAAGACCCAGATGCTAGTAGGACACAGAATCTGCCATTCATATGGGTTGCATAGTGCAGGGGTTTGCATACTGCTAAATACCGATCATAAGACATTGCAGCTAGGAGGTAACACTCTGTGGCACTAAACAAACCAAAGAAATAATACTGCATGAGACAGCCTCTGACAGAAATGGCTCTGTCCCCAGTCAGGAGGCTGGCCAGCATTCTGGGCAGGATGGTGGAGGTGTAGCAGGTCTCCAAGCAGGACAGGTTCCCCAAGAAAAAGTACATTGGGGTGTGAAGGTGATGATCACTTACAATGAGCGTAATGATGAGGATGTTCCCAGCCATGGTCACAATGTAGATCACTGAAAACAGAAGGAAGAGAAAAATGTGCAATTCAGGTTGATTTCCAAATCCCAGTAGGATGAATTCTGTAACTGTTTTATTGCTCCAGTCTGCACTGGTCATAGGTAGCATTTAACGAAAATCCACCATACCCTGGAACAAAATATGAAAAAAAATTATATATTGAATGATTAATGCATTATCTGCAAATAATGGCTTTTTAAAATGGCTTCTCCTGCTGATCAGTAAATGAGAGATCGGGTGGGGAATAAAACCCAAACTGTAAATTGACAGACAACTCATTTCTATAACAGAAATTGTTGGTCTTCTTGAACAGCAGCCGAAAGAAA
Source organism: Podocnemis expansa (assembly GCA_007922195.1). Taxonomy (NCBI): domain Eukaryota; kingdom Metazoa; phylum Chordata; order Testudines; family Podocnemididae; genus Podocnemis; species Podocnemis expansa. The sequence goes on from ML681991.1 coordinate 45,509,812, forward strand.
CTGTCATTCTATAGAACATCTATGAACACAACTCATGAGATGAAATAGCAGGCTAGGCATTTATATGCTAAAGCAGTGCAGGTAATATGAGGGTTAGTAATTGTGTGGAAAATGCTGGAAGCCATTTGCTGTGCAGAACAACAATCATATTTTTTCAAAGAGGTAGCCATGTCATTCTAGTTCAGCAAAACAAACAAGGAGTCTAGTGGTAGTTTTAAAGACTAACAAATCTGTTTATCCCATCAGCTTTCGCAGGAAAAAAAATCTCACTTTGTCAGACGCTTGAAGGTAGAGAACCAAAGATGAATGGGAGGAAAACAAATGCAGGGAAGTTTAAAATCATAGGATCAGGTCAGACTGTTACAGCAAATCAAGGCAGTTGTTTAGATTCAAACAATGGATTACAGCATAGGATATGTGGGAAAAGGAAAGCAAAATTACCTGTTGTAATGAGAAAAGAACCCATAGTTCCTATTTAAACCTAAATTGACAGTGTCTGTCTTTGTCCAAATTATAAGGTGGAGGTGCATTTCTTGCACATGGTAGACTAAATCACATTGGTGGATGAGCAGGTGAACGAGACCTTGATGGAGCAGCTGTTTTCATTAGGTCCTGTAATGGAGTCTTTTGTGAGCAAAGTTGGCAGCGTTGTTTGTTGCAAGGATATGTGCCAGCTTTGATGTTTCTATTGTTAGGTCTGTAGTTGCTAGTGAGCATCTGCTTAACTTTGGGGAGCAGTCTGTCTGTAAGTGAGGAGAGGTCTGTCTCCCAAGGTCTGAGTGAGAGAATGAGATCATCTCCTTTCTTACAGACAGCCTCCCAACCTGTTAATAGCCGTTCTTAGGCACATGGATTACAAATCAAAGCTTCAAAGAGAAAAAACTGCATTGATTTGCTGTAACAATCTGACCTGATCCTATAACTTATACTTCCCTCAATTTATTTGCCTCTCATTCTGTACGTTCTCCATCTTCAAGCATCGGATGAAGTGGGATTTTCTCCCATGAAAGCTCAAAACATTTAAAAAAATATAATAATTAAAATATAAAAATATAATAAAAAATTGTTAGTCTTTAAAAGTGCCACTAGACTCCTTGTCTCTTTAAATCTTATTTTTGTGTATGCTTTTACAAAAAATATTGGTCAGCTTTGTGGCTCTGCAGGAGGAATTTGTCATGTTTTAGAAAGCTCCTTAGATGTATTGTTTGTGAGGGTGCTTCGATTGTTCACACCCCAAGCAACACCAGTATGCAGAACACTACCAATGAGCAACAAACCATTGTTTAAAAGCCTTAAGCATTACATGGGTAACTGGACCAGCTGGTGTGATGCTACTGAGAATTCAAAAAACACACTAAAGAGAAAATCAGAGTTTTGGAAGCAAAATAAACTCCCTGGCTTAGAATGTAAGTCAATTATGTGGTTAATTAAATGGGTGGGTTGGGGAAAAGTTGCTCTGTTGACCTACCTTGTGCTTGTAACCACTGGAAATGAGGCAGGGCACTGGGTGAATCAATGTCTTGATATGACTTAGCCATTCCTAGATATACTAAGGGAGCCAGATACCCAGCAAAGTGGCAAGGAAAATCTGAATCTCTACAGCTAAAAAATTGCTAGCATCTATCTATCACTGAGTTTCTCAACAAGTCAATGAGGCAGCTGCTCTCCTGAAAGGTAAAATACAACAATGAGCAGAGAAAACATAAATTATCTGCTGCCCACTTTTATCCATCTGAAATTCTGATTTAACTGAAAAGTATAATGAAGATTGATTCACCTCTAAAATGGGTCTATTTCAAGTCAGCATCATTTGATAGGAGCCCTTTGAACAGCCTTTCAGGGACCACGATGCAGATTCTATGGTCTATCTCCTAACACCACCTCTTCATGTATGTGGCTTCCTTCAATAAGCAGATTCCAGTCTTGATGTCCCTACTGCGGCTGCTGTGTTGGGTGTACACTGTGCTTTGTATAAGGTGGTTGTCTCAGTTGCCTCATTATTTACCTTTCATGCAAGAAGGTGAAATCTTCTGGGACAAATCAGTGTGAAGGACAACTGGGAAATTGTTAGTCAAACTCTTAGTCTCAAAAGAAATGAGTAGGTAAGTGTGGAGCTTCAAACCCCAAACAAAAACTTTTCTCCATTATTTTTCTCTCTTTATCACACATTTAAATGCCTCAAAACTTTGTTAAAGCAGATTTAAAGTTGTTTAGAAGTGCCTTGTGCCCTTCCAGGATGAGAAAAGTCATTAAATCTAAACCTCTGAAAACCAGGCAATGAAAAGTTAAAGTACTGCAACCTGTGTTGCTGCAAAACAACTTTAACTCTGGTTCTTGGTGCTGGCTATAGTCATTGCATCTGAGTCAGTAACGGGACTGCAGATGTTAAACTACCACTCAGACTGGTGGATTCTCTAGTGCAGTGGTTCTCAACCATTGAATCGGGACACATTGCTGTGTCATCACACAGTGGTAGGTGTGTCATGGAGAACCAGGAAGATGACTGGATTTGACCTGGGCTGGAGTGAGTGGGCTAGTGAGTCCTGTAGGGTCTAAATATGCTGCCAAGTGTGTCACAACCTGCAAAAGGTTGAGAACCATGTCTCTAGTGCTTGATGTCTCCAAATCAAGACTGGCAGATGTATTAGTCAAACATAAGTTGTTATTCTCAATGAAGAGTGACTGATGAAATCTCAGTGCAAGAGCGACTGGTGAAATCCTCTGGACTATTACAAGAGGTCAGACAAGATGATCTGCTGGTTCCTTTGAGCCCTAAAGCCTACAGATCCATGATCAATAGGTTTGAGGAGGGCTTGGAGAGTAGGACAATGCTGGTGTGTGTTCTAAAGCTTTAAATTCCAGCACATGTCTGTGTGAGCTCCAAGTGGTTTGATGGTATTAGGTGCAGTTGTGTTGAGCTGTGCAGGGATGTGGGGGCAGCTGGTGATTAGTGTTGTCACTGTGAGATGAGGCAGGGCATGGCTGCAGTACCAGGGTATGTCCACACACACTGTTTAAATCAAAATAATGCTGGTTATTTCAATTTAAAAAATGGTAGGCCCACATGATGTTCCCTTATTTTGAAATGAGGAGCTCCCTCATTTCTATATAAGGAAAGTTATATCGATATAATAAAACCTAGTATTATATCAATATGATGGTTAAATCAAAATTGTTATTTTGCAATAACACTGTGCAGACATGTTATTCCGATTTGACTGTTAAATCGATTTAACACTTTTTTGCCCTTCTCCTTCCCAGGTGCTTTCCTTTTTCTATATATTGGGTGGAGGCATGGCCCAGTGAGGGGGCCATGTTGCCACACCTCCCATGGTGCCCCTCTCCTGAATTGAAGTAGCACGTCCTGTGTCTGGACATGCTATTTCGATTTGGGTTTTTTTGGTGTGGACCTGTTAAATTGATTTAACTTAAATTGATTTAATGATTTTTATATTGATTTTATTAAATCAATATAAGCTAAATTGATTTAACTGTGTAAGTGTGGACATAGCCTAAGAGATTGGGAATGGCTTATCTCAGCACTGACTCCTTCAGGGGAGGCCAGCAGAAATGCACCATTGCATGTCACCTTCAGGCATTGAATTCCAGGGGCAGCAGATGGCCCACAAATGTTCCAGTTGTTAACAGCCCCTTTTTCTTGTTGTTCATGTGCATTTCAGTCCCTTTGTCCTGCTTTATTGATGTTTCAGCCTGGAGTTCCTAACTTAATCCTCAATAACTGTGATGGTTTCTGGTGGGACATAAGGTTGTGGAGCACTCTGACTACGTCTACATCTAAAATCTCAGTTCAGACTTTCTTAGTCCAAAGTAAGTAGCTTGAAGTTAGTTTGAACTAAACTGCATTTTTTTTAGGTCAAACTAACTTTTAGTTTGAACTAGCTGTGTTTTTTTTTTTTAGTTTGAACTAACTTTTTAGTTCAAACTAAAAAAGTGCAGCTAGTTCAAACTGAAAATTAGTTCAAACTAAAAAAAATGCGATTAGTTCGAACTAACCACTAGTTTGAAGTAGCATGTCTCCATTGGGCTAGTTCTAGTTCAAACTAAGCAGTTAGTTCAGAATAACCAGCCAAACTAATTAGTTCAAACTAAGCTTTGGCTAGTTCAAACTAGCCAAACGCTAGCGCAGATAAGGTTCAAATTAGTCTGGACTAGGCTCACTTAGTCCGGACTAATTTGCTAGTGTAGACATAGCCTCTGTTACCATCTGCCTGAGTGTAAGGAAGTCTTGTTGGTATCCATTGGCAACAGTGCCCCAGTTTGGCTGGACATGGATGTGGATGTGGGGATAAAGGAGGCTAGCTGTGAGCTAAATAACAGAAGTGTCCAAGTGTTGGGCCTAGGCTTTGGGCATAAATTGTCGTCTGTCAGCCCCCTTGTTTGGGCTGAAGGGCTATGCAAGCAATGAGCAATAAGAATGCACAAGAAACAATTCTGCAGCAGCATCCTGGCTTTGAAAGCAAAGGGGCGCGAAAGCTCCTAACTAAGAGGTTAGTTAGTTATATTCTTCCCTTTTCCTTCTCTCTTCCCAGCATATCTGCATAAAAATGTAATTAAAGCTTTCTTATCCCTCCAGCACAAGTTCCTTGATAGGAAAGTTGTGTTATCACTTTTATTGCCCCTCTTCCACTTCTTTCTTGCAAGTTGTTTGCTAAGGAATTTGTATTCATTTTTGTTGTAAAGATAACGTTTCAAGGTAAAGTTCTTCTGCTCTGTATGATAAAGCTATAAATAACAATAGGGGTGGGTATAATTATATTCCTCCTCTAAGAATATTTTTTATAATAATTATGTCACCAAAAAATGGTTTGAGAGCTTTTGTAGATGGAGTGTGTATTTACATATTATTCTGGATAAAAAGTTATGAGGTAGTTAACTCGGGGCTCACTTGGTTGATCTCAGAGTGAAGGGAAATGAGTGGACTACATGCTGTAACTGAATAAATTGCTCTTTATCACTCCACCTGGCATGGATCTCTCTCAACCTTGCAACGATGGGCAACGTAACACTCCTCATAGGTCAGTTTATAGTGAAATCAAACTCAGAGCTTCAAAGCAATAACATGTATAAGCACTAAAAACAAGAGGTTTTATATAAAATAAAATCAGAACATGCATGCTAGAGCCTGAACTTAATGAGCAAAATATTCTTATGTCTAATAAAGCTTTTCTCACCAGTGTTTTTTGGGCAAGTTGACTGTGACTCTCTTTCTTACAGGCCTCCTCTTCAGAAACTACTCTTGGGACTCCTTTGTCTTTGTACATCTTCAGGTCTGTACTAGGCCCAGGCAGCAAATGTTGCCTATCTCCCCAGATATTCCTTGCTCAGTATGCTGATGTGGCAGCCCTGAGTCCTGCTTTGATCCAAGTGGCAAGCTGTACTTGAAGGCTATATCCACATGTAGATGCTTATTTCAAAATAAGTTAATTTAATTTGAAATAAAATTGTTATTTTTAATTAACTTAAATTGAAATAAGCAAAAACCTCAATTGAAATAGCATGTCCGGACGCAGGACTTGCTATTTTGAATCAGGAGAGGGGCAGCATGGGAGGTGTGGCAACATGGCCACCTAGCAGGGCCATGTTGCCAGCCAATATATAAAAAAGGAAGGCACCCTGAGAAAGAGAAGGGCAAAAGTGTTAAATCAAAATAATAGTTATTTTGAAATAACATGTCCGAATGGCGTTATTTTGAAACTACTGTTTTGAAATAACGGCTATTTTGATTTCAGCCTAGGTTTTACTATTTCAAAATAAGGTTCATTATTTCAAAATGACGGGGCTCATCATTTCAAAATAATGAAACCTTGTTCAGACATGACAACTTTTAAATCGAAACATCAGTTGTTGTTTCAATTTAAAAACATCATGTGGACATAGCCAAACAGTTTTGGAACATGGCAGGGGGGCGTGCGGGGGAGCGCCTGACAAGCCCTCGGGAATCCCCTCCCTGACGCGCCTGTCAGGCCGGGGATTCCCGAGGGCATGTCAGGGGATGCCCCGACGTGCCCCCAGCAGGTGCGTCAGGCCGGGGATTCCGGCCCACGCTTACTCCGGCCCCAGCAGTGGCGGGCTCCAGCGGCGCACCGGGGCCGCGCCTCCAGGTTGGGGGGCAGCAGGGGCTTTAAAGCCCCTGGGGTGAAGTGCCCCGCTGGCCTCTCCTGGCGGGTGCTTGCAGGGGGCTGCAGGCACCCGCCAGGTGAGGCACGGTGCCTGCAGTCCCTTGCAGGTACTGGCGGAGTGAGGCGCAGCCCTGCGCCTGACCCCGCCGGTGCCTGCAGCCCTCTGCAGGCACCCATGGGGTGCAGTGCCCCTCTGCACTGCACCCTGTGGGTGCCTGCTGTCCCCTCCCCAAGTGAAATAGCAGGTCCACACTGTGGACCTGCTATTTCACTCCCTTATTTCGCGGACATGGTTTTTGTCCAGCGAAATAAGTTGTTTCGAAATAACATATTATTTCGAAACAGCTTGTTTCGAAACGTGTTGTTTCGAAACAAGCCTGCCCTGTGTGAACATAGCCAAAAAGTTTACTTAGAAGAAACAACTTGATTTTGCAAATGCTGTTATGTAGGAAGGGAGATGAGGGATTATATCTCAGGAATCTCTGGTTTCAGTTTGGGACACTGAGGTCACCTAACTTCCCCATGAGATAGGTCAAATTTGTAAGTGCCTAGAATGAACTATCTTTAAAGAGAAAGTGAAGCTTTACCCTAATTATAGTTAGGCTTGTCAGAAGTCATGTTTTAAAAAATAATTTGATGGATAATACTGATGTGTAGTTTTAAGCATTATTTTGAATTTTTTATTTTCACAGGCATGCAAAATGATGGGTGGATCAAACAATAATAGTCTGATGAAAGCAGAGAGGCAGATTTTAAAAAGTTAAGGTTTTATAACCATTAACACATAAAAATAGACAAAGCAAATAGCCTTAAATCAAACTCTACTAAATTCTCAAGCAGTGTTTTTTTTACTGTGCCTGTCTGCACATTTCCATTATTAATGATGGAAATGTTTTTGTCGGTTTGTGTGTGTAAGGGGAAATTGACATTTATGCATAAAAATAGAATCCTTCCAAGCATAAATAGAGCAGATATGACACTATATATTCTGCTCTCACAATGACACTAATGTGTGTGTGTGTGAACACATCACTGACACAGAATCTGATGGTGTTCTGGGGAAATAAGATGTATCTCTCAAGTGCTGTCACAGAACAGGTGCTCTTCACTCATGGTTGTGCTCCCCCTCCAGTTTGACATTACAGGATGCTGAATGTACTCAGTTCCCTCTGGCTTCACTGAGGGCTGTGGGTGCTCAGTGTTTCGCAGGAAACATACTGCATCCTGTTGGTGTGGACAGGAGACTGCTTTCTCAGCTGTAAAACTGATAGATCAGATTTCAGAACTCTGGAATTTAGAAATCTGAATGGGAAGCAGCCATTTACATGAAGGTCTTGTCACATCTATTGTACAGATGAGGAAGGTGAGATCCAGACAGGAGAATTCAGCTTTGCTGGAAAAGAGGGTAAAATAGGGAATAGAAGCAGATCACTTTGTGGTGTTATTATAGTACCAACCCTTCTTTACTGTTGCACCTCCTGGCTCTAGTTCTCATCAAGCAATTGGGCCCTGGTCCCCAATTCAAATCTCACAGTACATTCACCTATTGAAGGATGGGGATAAAAAGAAAATATTGAGCATTGGGTGCAATTCACCATAAAGGGGCCCAGTATAAAACCCAGCATGTACTCATGAAATTATAGACATGGAGGCTCACAGGATAGTATTTCTTTGTCTTCAGGCCTCAGGTTTTTTAAAGCAACTCATGACAGCAGTAATAAATATCAGACTAATCAAACCCCCAAAACCTGAATTTCCTTATCGCAGACAGCACAAACATCCTCCCCAGCAATGAGTGCAAGCTGGAGGGCACTGACCTTCCTAAGAAGCCAGATGACCAGTGCCAATGGTGATTTGGACATGTTACAGAAAACCAGCTTATTCCCATTTCACATGCACTCAGCAAACTATGGAAGGAAGGTCAGAATCTATTTGACAGCAGAGAATTTTCTGATAACTTTCTCCAGAGCCTCAGTGACCTCTCTGTTCCTCAGGCTGTAGATGAGGGGATTGACCAGAGGAGTCAGGACAGTATAGAAAATGGAGAACATTTTGTTTAGGTCTCTCAGTGTATCAGTTTTCGGTAACATGTAGACAATCATTAAGGTCCCATAGAAAATTGACACCACAGTGAGGTGTGAGGAACAGGTGGAGAAAGCTTTTCTCTTCCCAGTAGTGGAAGGGATTCTCAGGATGGTGGAGATGATACAGATGTATGTGGATAGGGTTAACAGAAATGGCGGCAGAGTGCATAAAGCAGCCAGGATGGTGGTGACTAGCTCCATCATTCTTGTGTCACTGCAGGAGCGTTTTATTACTGGGATGAAGTCACAGAAGAAATGGTCAATTTCATTGGGGCTGCAGAAAGTTAATTGTTGCATTAAATATACTGTTATGTCAGCAACCAGAGAACTACTTATCCAAGTGCCAGCTGCTAGCTGCATGCAGGATCTGCTGTTCATATGGGTTGCATAGTGCAGAGGTTTGCATATTGCTAGATACCGATCATAAGACATCATGGCCAGGAGATAACACTCTGCAACTGCCAAGAAACCAAAGAAATAATATTGTGTGAGGCAGCTGCTAACAGAAATGCTCCTGTCTCCAGTCAGGAGACTGACCAGCATTCTGGGCAGGATGGTGGAGGTGTAGCAAGTCTCCAAGCAGGACAAATTCCCTAGGAAGAAATACATGGGTGTGTGAAGCTGCTGATTAGCTACAACTAGTACTGCAATGAGGGTGTTTGCAGCCACGGTTATGATGTAGATGATGAGAAACAGGAGGAAGAGAAGAATCTGTAGCTCAGGCAGATTCCCAAATCCTAGCAGGATGAATTCCGTGAGCGCTGTTTGATTTCCCCATTCAGGGTTTGCCATAAGGTGTGACTAGAGGAGAGAAAAGAAAATTGACAATAGAATTGCAAGATGATAAGTTTGAATCAAGAATTCTTATCATTAATTTAGTTCTCTAAACATTTCATGGAGCCCAGAGCAACAGAAGTCCAGAAACTTAATACAGTATGACCCCAAAAGCACTGCATTACAATATCTGTCTCAGAGACACACTAATAATTTTGTGAATTACTTTAAGAATCAATTCTTGATGGATATTATTATTGATCATTTTTACTGGGGGGTTGCTAGGAGGCCTACTCATGGATCAAGACTCATTGTACTAGGAGCTGTACAAACCTCGACTGTTAACGTGGGAAAGGATTAGTAAATTTGTTATCTACTGAAGATGGAAAGTCTTCAATCAAGTTATTCCTGAGAGCTTTCCATTACTAAAAAGTCTTTCCAGCATTAACACATTAATTCTTTCAGGAGCCTGGGGGAAAAAATGTGGAGTCATCCAAAAGGAAACCATGGTTTGGGATGGGTGGATGAATAAGGTGATATCTAATTCCCTACTCACAATGACCTATTTTTACCAAAGTTGAGTGTGAAAGGTTTGCTTACCTTAAGACTGGCATCAAAGAAGCAAGAATCTGTAAGATGACCTCTTCACTTGGTGTTTCAGAAAGCAGGAATCTGATTCTGCCATATGCATCTTATCTGCTTCCCTTTTGCATGTTTTCATTTCGTTGAGGTATGTCTCACTTCGACACTGCTAGCAGAGGTGTGTGTAGCTACATACCACAGAGAAAACCAGCCATCAGCTCTGCACAGTCCTGCCTGGATATGCTAGCTGCGCTGAGATGCTTGGTTCTCTTTGTCTTGTTTTTCCCACCAGAAAATAAGTATTTCCTGTGCCACTGATTACCCAAACACCAAAGGTGGATTTTCTCTTGAGATTTTGCTAATGAATATTTCATGTTAACTTGGAGGGAGAGTTAATAGGGTGTTTTGTTTGTTTGTTTGAGTGAAGACAGCATATTAATAGAGTCAAACTTTTTCTGGCTGTTAAGAAAATGGGACAGAGAAGGAAAAGCTTTAGCACCAAGAAGAAGCCATTATTAGTAGCCCCAGATATGGAACAGGGCCGCACTGTATAAATACAGAACATAAAAATGGTCCCTGTCCCTCTCACTGTGGCCCATTGAAACTTTGTGTGAAATATTTAAAACTCCATTGGATCAACAACAGAGAGTGATTCACCATTACTTTATAATCACATGGGTAGAGCACTCATGTAGGATGTGGAACAGCCAAGCTTCAGTCATAGAAGATTAGGATTAGAAGGGAATTCAGGAGGTCATCTAGTCCATTGCCCTGCTCAAAGCAGGACCAACCCCATTCTGGGCTTTCTTAACCTGTGTGTTAAAATCATCCCATTCAGGGCTTTGTTAAGATGAGTGTTAAAAACCTCTAAAGATGGAGATTCCATCACCTCCCTAGATAACCCATTCCTGTTCTTCACCACACTCCTAAAGGCATTTTTCCCATAATATCCAACTTAGATCTCCCTCCATTCAGCTTGAGACCACTGCTCCTTGTTCTGTCATTTGCTACTGCTAAGAAAAGCCTAGCTCCATCCTCCCTGGAACCCCCTTTCAGGTAGTTAAAGGCTTCTGTCAAATCCTCCCTTATTCTCTTCTTCAGACTAAACAAGCACAGTTCCCTCAACCTCTTCTAATAAGTCATGTTTTCCATCTCCCTAATCATTTTCACTGAACTGTCTCCATTTTGTCCACATTCTTCCTGTAGTGGAGGGTGCGAAACAGGACATGATACTCCAGATGTGGCCTTACTGATGCCAAATAGAGGGAAAAATAATCACTTCCTTCTATCTGCTAATAATGATTCTACTAGTGCAGCTCAATATGCTGTTAGCCTTCTTGGCAACAAGGCCATATTGTTGACACATATCCAGTCCTCTGGCTCCAATGGATATTTAGTTATTTCATGCTTCTCCCGCATGTTTGAGCTCTGTCCTAGAGCTGCCCTGCAAAGGCAAAGTGTGAGCAAGTGGGTTATGGCAGATTTGGTCATGCTCAATGGTACACAGAGTTACTGGAACACTGGCAAATAACATTTATTCTGAACATCATGGAAGACAGTAAATTAAATACAGGGTACTTTAGAAAGATGGGCCAGGGTGCCAGGAGATGATGGGGGGTAGGAGCCCATGTCAGTGATGCTCATAACTTCACTTTCTCATCATTTGTCGGCTAGTGTGACAATGGCCAGCAGTCCTCCCTATGTCTTTTTTTTTTGAAAACTCAAACCTGGAGTGATGGGTGGGACAACCCATCCCCTCACTATCTTGTTCATCAATTAATGCTACTTTCTGACACACCAGGTTTGGTTCACTGACTTCCAGTTTCAGGTTGTTCCCGTTTACCAGGCATGACTGGAGCATGCGTGTTGAGTTACTGCATGGGGCCTTTTTCTCAGGAAAAATTCAGTCTTTGGTCTGTTTCTTGCACCTTTTTGCATCACTGTTTATTGTTACAGGTTACTATGACACTCCAAACTTCCACTCCTTTCTCATCACTGAAGTCACAATGGGGGAAGTCTGTAGACCATTTATCACAGTTCATTTGTGAATCCAGTCCTGGGTGAGATTTTGGAATGGCAATAAGTACTGAATACCCTTTGAAATCAGTGAGTTTTAGGAGCCTAGGTGCTTTATAAAAACCTATTAGGCACCTATGTACCTGTCCCTAAGTTCCCCTTCTATCACTTAAAAGCCCATCACAAATAACCAGTACAACTAAAGTGAAGTTCAGCATAACTCACCATCAGGGGCCCTAAAAGTTCCAGTCTCTCACCATTTTCATCAGACCTAGACACACAAACCCCTTATGTTAGTCCACTGAATTCAATATTCTGGCATTAATGGGCATAAAGTATTGACCTACAGCAATTGCCACTCCAGCAAACCACTCACTCATCTTTAACCATAGTGATCTTGGGTGTGACTATTCTGACATTTAATGTTTAAATCCTTTGCTATGTGGGGCCTGGGTTGCTTTGTGCTATGTAGATTTAGTCTGCCACTGTTTATCAACATCAGGAGTCCCCAGCAGATCTAGGTCATTGGCACCAACACTTTGGACCAAAATATGCTGGTGGTGGGTTCAAAACTGGGTTTGATAGGCAGGGATTTTGTGAAGGAGACAAATAAAAATGGCAGAACTGATGCCTAAAATCATTGCTGTTAAGTTTCCTTCCATGACATTCATGGATCATTCACAAGCTAGCACCACATACACACTTCTGTCCCTCACTTGGACAGCATTTCCTTTTTCCACAATAGGGCTTGCTTCACCCAGAAATCCAGCCAGAGGGATCATCTTACACCGAAGTAACAAAGATTGAAAATCTCTGTAGTTCATCACCAGCATTGAAATGGTATGCTTGGTCACATAATAATCCTATCTTCATTTACAAAACAAACAAAAAAGCCACACATTTCATTTTAACTGGAAATTTGCCCTCTTTTGCTTGAATAAAAATGTGTCAATTTTCTCATTACTAGAGCTATTCAGAAACCACAATTTTCATTTCATAGGGAATTTTGTAAGTTCAAATTTTTGTTTTCATTCTACTTCTGACTTTTCAAAAACATAAATATTGTAAATTTTATTTTGAGATTTTTATTTCATTTTTTGTTACTTTTTTCATTCTATTCTATTCTATTCTATTCTATTCTATTCTATTCTATATTGTAGATTATTTTGTAACATACACAGTCACTATTTTTTCCCTAAAAATTATGTAAAAATTTCTCGTGGAACATTTTGATCTTGAGAATTTGGAATTTTCTGATGGAAAAAGTCATTCCATTATAAAATTATTGATTAGCTCTGTATTTTCTTCCTTTTCTTTGGTTAATAAATATTAGTTCTCTCTTTTTATTTGTGGCTGTTCTTTCCACCTGTGCATTCTGTCTGCATAACATTGCTAATCCCTAAAAGCAAAGTAAGGACTTGATCCTGTGTAGAATCATGCAAAGTTAACTTTACAGCTGAGATTAATTGTATTGTGCTTGAGCCTTCATTTGCAGAGGTAAAAGATAAAATTCCCACTGACTTCAAGGACTGGATCATTTGATTTCAGTGGGATTGGACATTTGACACCTTTAACCTTTTTTGACATTTCTAGTCAATGTCCCAACCCCTAGAACTAAGTTCAGTAGCAGCAAATATCAGTCCTGCATTACCAACATCATCTTACTGGCTCTCTCAGTATCCCATTGAAGAGTATACTCTAACTAAGAGAATAATCTTAAAAAGTGTCACAACGCTTGTATTTACTGGGGCCAGGATTGTAATTTGATTTTAGGCAGTTGAATTACAGAAGGTGAACACAAGTGATTACACAGCAAATTCCTTGTTGGGCGTCTCCTGTCCCCACTGCTCAATTACTTCCTGAAATACATTGCACTGTGGGTATTAGGCACATGGGTTTGTGGGGAGGCAACCCTCCTCCACTCATTCCCATCCCCTCTTCTCTAACGAAAAATAAAAGAAGAAAAAGCTTTCCTTGCTGTTTCTCTGCTGCAGGGACAATAGAGGAGCACTGTGCTGCATGCAGAGAGAGGAATTAATTCAATTCTGTGATGGGGTGCACATCTGGGCACCCTGGATTATGATGTACATGATTTTCCTGTTCACTTGTACACTGGAATGTGCTGCCAATTGCACCGTGCAATGTTTGTGTGTGAATGCTAATAACCTATTCTGCATGATTTCTTTTATATGTTTCCTACAACTTCATACGTGTGAACAAACATGCAGAGGCGGCTTTTGGGGTAGGCAAAGCAGGTGGTGCCCGAGGGCCCCCAGCTGTGGGGGGCCCCATTACCCCCTCGGTGAATGCAGGGAAGCTGCGCCGCTCAGCTCCCTGCTTTAACTTAAGAAAAGCAGACTCTGCTGCATGCCTGTGGGCTCACCCGGCCCCCAGGGAGGAACAACCAGCCCAGGGGCAGGTTGTCCCTCCCCCACCCTCCCCTAGGCTGTTCCACTTTAGCAAACAAGCGGCAAACTTTCCCTTGCTTGTGGTGGGGGAGTGGTAGGGGCATCGCTGGCGCTGGGCAAACAGGCCTGTGCCCCAAATCTCGAAGGCTGTGCCCCAGGTCTTTTTCCCCTGGCCGGTGCAGACACAGGGAGAGGAGGCTGCCTGAGTGCAGGCAGAGCTGGCTCAGCTGCTGCCGTCCCTCCTCCTCCAGGCTGCTCCAGCCTGTCCTGGGAGAGGCTGAGGGAGAGAGATTCACACCTCTCCTCTCTGCAGCTGCAGCAGCAGCAGCTTTCTCTCTGGCACATACAGAGCAGGTAGGTGCCATGGGGGGCAGCTGGTAGGGGATTGGAGGGGTCCTGGACAGGCATGGGGGAAAAGGTAGGGTGGAGTGGAGTGGGGGAGCTTCCCCACATGGTATCCAGGTCCCAAGTGGGCCCAGGAATTGCTCCCTCTGCCCCTGGTCAGGTGGGGGGGGACCTCTGGGCCCCTGCCCCAAGGCCTCTGGGCCCCTGCCCCGAGGTCTCTGGGCCCCAAGTGGGAGTTCAGGGGGGTCCCCAAGGCCTCTGGGTCCCTAGTAGAACTGGGGGATGTGCTCCATGGCCTCTGGGCCTCAGGGGTGGGTGGCCTGGGAATGGAGCCCCTCACCTGAGCTCAGGGGTGGGCCAAGGGATGTTCCTTAGCCTCTGTCCTGGCCAGGGCTGGGCCAACAGAGGGCTGGTGAGCTAGGGTCTTTTCTCAGCCATGGAGCTCTGGGGACCAGGATGGTGGCCAGGCTGCTGTGAGGCAGCCCTGGCCAGGAAGCCCCTGCAGCCTAGAGGGTGAGGCTGGGGAGCCAACCCAGGGTCTCCCATCCTCACGCCATGCCCAGACTGTGGTGCTACCCTGTCCCTGTCAGGGTCTTATACTTGCTGAGTCTCATGTGAGTGTATGGGGCTTGCTGCGCCTTGCTGCCAGGGGCATCGCTGCCTGGGGAAGGGACCTGGGCATGTCCCCAGGCCCCACCCCCCACCCACAGGCCCCGCCCCCAGCTGGGGCCAGGGCCAGAAGCTGTTGTGTGCCACCACGGGCGGCTGGGCCCCGCATCCCCGGCTGGGGCTGTGGCCGGAGTGGCTGCTGCTGCTGCGGGCGGCCAAGCCCTGGATCCCCACCTGGGGAGAGGGCTTCCGCAGCTGCAGGTGGCTGGGCCCCAGATCCCCAGCTGGGGATGGGGCCAGGAGACCAGGGGGGCCCGCCAGACCCGGGGCACAGGTGCTGGGTTTCGGGGTACGTGCCCTGGGTGCCTAGCACCAGCGATGTCCCTGCTTGCTGCCTCAAAGCTCCTCTGTGATGATCATTCACTACCAGTTATTTGCAGACATGACTTTGATCTTGTATTTGGTTTTTCTCATTCTGGGCTGTATTCTTCTTGCTTTTCAGGAATTAGTTTGAATTGTTCATCCATTAAAGTGGTACTTGTATTTGATCAGGACAGGCCGGTGTCAACTGATCCCATCGCACAGACCTTTCATTCACACGTCTTTTTCACACATATTTAAATGAAATTACAGTGTTACATCTAAAAGAAATGTCATCAAGAATATGAAATGAGTTCTAAATTTATGATATAGAGCTTTGTTAAAGATTGGTTATAATGGCTATTAAACTGGGGGGAATTAACTATCTTAGTTATGAGATTAAAGAACAGACAGTGTTGCCAAACAGATGTTTTAAAGGTAAATTCTGTTCATTTTATCTGTGTCCCTACTTTGTGGCTACAGAAGACTTTGCTAATATTAGCAGACTGGGGGTGGGGCAAAATATCCTGAAATTTCAGAGTTCTGTTGGGAGATCATGAGTGAGGCTTTACCTACCAATAATGTCACTCATGATAAATTTGCAAGAGTTGACACGTCTGTATAATTTATGTGCTTCAGTGTTGGGCCTGTGTTGAAAAAGCCACAGTAGAATAAAGCTTCTTATTTATGTAGCATTTCAGTAAAAGTTTCAAATATGAAGAGTGGCTCTTGTGACCACTTCCCAACTGGAAGCCAAATATTTTGCCAGTTTGTTCAGTTTGGGTTACAATAGAACTGAAATTACCTCAGAAAGGGCAGTCTGGGTTTAAAGTGGTGCCTCTTGAGCATCCTTTCCAGTGTCAAATTTGCTCAGGTAACAAATAATATTTTTTTCCCCTTTGTAACCCCACTGCCACTCCTCTTCAGATCTGAAAGTAGTTGGGTTCTGTTCTTCTCTCTCTCCTTCTCATACAGCACAGGCCAAGTTCTGCCTTGAGTCACACCTAGCTCGAGGAGACCTATGGCCTTCAGATTCAGTGTCTGCTAGTGTTACCCTGTAACATTCAGTGGCTGGGTAAGTGCAATTGCACCTGTGCTTTAAATTAGCAAATAATTCTAAAGATTAAAAAAACAACCAACCAACCAAACAAAAAAACCCTGAAGATTAAAAAAAGTGGAGGCTCCAACTTAGATTCAGGTGGGGTGGGGGGTGAGTTGCAGCCGTTGGGCCAAAGTGAGCAGTGAGCAAGAAGGGGGAATAGCCTAGGGACAGAGGTTTGTATTGGGAGCCAACTGAAGTGTATGCACACTGTGGAGAGGCTGTCAAGCTGGGAAGGAGAAATAACAGGATCAGGAGCTGTTTGGGAGCTTGGGGGTGGGTAAATAGGGGGCTTTAAATAAGTGAACAGTCCCATTGCATTCAGCTCTGCTACCTCTCCTGTGCCTTTGGGCAACTCATTTAGTCACTCCTTGCCTCAGATCCCCAGCCATCTGTTACTGTATAGTGGGAATAGCTGATAGACAGACCTGGACCCACCATATCACAGTTCCCAGGGGTGGGGAGTGGAGGCAGTCTTGCCAGGGCTGTAAGGAAGGAGATTGGGGCTGGCAGCAAGGCCAAGTGGGTGGAGGGCAGACATACTGAGAAAGAATACTAATACTGAAAAAGCAGGTGTGGTGAAGTGCTGAATGCTGAAAACATTAGGTGTTAAGTATCTAGTGAAGTGCACTCAATTGCCATAGCTGAGGCTAAGTGATGGAAACATGGGCTGCGTTCACACAGCACTCTTATTTCGAAACAACAGAGCCAGGGGAGACGAGAGCATGTGGGGTTGGAGGGGGTCCAGAGGACGTAAGGAGGGGGGCTTAAGTTACAGAGCTCTTGTTATCTCTCTTCACCTCCAGGTAGCAGTTCCCACTGCATGCCATACCAAAAGCAGTAACAGGAAAACTGAGCTGGAGCTCTAGGGAGGCCTGCCCCTTATCCCTGGCTTCTTAACAGCTGCTGGTGCTGGGAGTAGTGGTTTCAGCCTCACTGCCTAGCCCCTGCAGCTGCAGCTAGAAACTAAATTGGGGGCACAACAGCCTTCACCCCAGCAGGTTACATCTATTCTAACCCTTAGCCTGCACCCCTAAAAGCCCCATGAGTCCCTGTGACTGGCTCCCTTCCCTCCACCTTCCCTTCCCATAACCATGCAGTTCTGAGAGAATGGGGATCCCTTTGTGAATTTCCAGCCAGGTAGATTAGGGAACTTGGAAACCCTCACTGCAGCTGGATTGGGGGTGGGTCCCCTATGCTCAACTTTAGGGGGCCAGAAGAAGGGGTCACAACTCTCAGCCTTGCCCTTCCTCCTTTCCTCCATCAGGGCTAGAGGCAGCTTTTATTTCCTAGTTCATGACATTGCTAGCCCTTGCACAACATTTGTGATATTGAGGAATTTGCATTCTGGGATGGTTTCTGCTGACTTGTAAGAATTCTTTTTTACTCAAATTGGTTGACATTTTATGAAATTTGATTTTGTTGTTGTTGTGGCTTTTCCATAAAATTTTATATGTGGGAAATGTGATTGCTCTGATGATGTTGCATTGTGATCTGTTGTGACACTCATTTCATTTTCAGGATTGTATTGTGAGGTTCAACTGGAAAGAGATTATTAATAATAAAGAATAAGCATGAGTGGATGGGGGCTTCAATGACAGATAAGTTGGGTAGTAAAGGGAAGTACATGTCAGGTGCTGAAAGAGAGAAAAAAAGTTGGCTGTTGAATAGGCAATAAGAAAGCAGTCCAGTACACTGTCCAAAGTCTTAAAGCGAACAAAAATGCTATGCTTTTTATTATGAGTTTAGTTCCTATAGGGGGCCCCACAGAGGGCCTTTGCCTAGGGCCCCAGAAAACCTAAAGCCTCCTCTGTAAACATGTAACATGCTTTCTATGGCTTAGGGATAAGGGAACAGACAGGGGTCTCTCCCAGCAGTGGTGAACCTGGAAGAGACAAAGTTGTGCTAATGGAGGTGTCTGTGAAGAGACAAAAGAATCACCTCAGCCCTGAAAGGGAGGGGCTGAGGGGTTTGGAAACAAAGACTGAGACCTGGAAGTTGTAAGGGGCTTTTGAGCTGGGACTCTCCATCTTGTAACAACTTCAAGCAAGCTCTGGGCCCTGCCTGGCCTCAGGCAGAGACTGGCTGTGCAAACATCTAACAGCCAAACACCTTAAGCTTAAACTTGTTTGGACTATGAGGTTAGTTTAAGTAGAAGTATTAGGTTAGCATGCATATTTTGCCTTTTATTTTCTTGTGGTCTCTCCTGACTTGCTTATATCATGATTCTGCCATGCTTGACCATATTCTCACTTAGAATTATGATCTGATCAATAAACTAGTAGTTGTTTTACCTAAGGCTGTGTGATCTTTAGAGGGTGTGAGTGAAGGAGGCTGGGCACAATCCATTTCTTTGTTAAATGGACAGACTTGAGAGTGTGATGGTTGGGAGTGTAGACAGTGGCTACTGGTGTAGTTACTGGGGCCGGGGGTGCTTGCTGGGGCACTGTCTCTCGAGTAGCTAGAGGGCATACACCCACTAACTGAGAGTGATTGCACACAAGAGGCTGGAGTGGACTGACTTAGGAGTGAGTGGTCACTTGGCAAAGCAGGGTGAATCGGGGTTCAGGAGTGGGAATTGAGGGGTCACAGGGGCATACTGGACAGGATCCGGGGAGTGGTCTGTCACAAATACTTTCTCGGGCTGCAGTCAGGGAGGAGCTATGCTGCATATGGTGAATCAGATGGGAAAAACAGAAAAGCAAGATTAGTGCCCTAGAGCCTTGCGTGGATGCAAAAATGTGTATCTGCATCTGATCTGCATCCACTCAGTGCCAGCCTGCATCCAATCTGGGATCTGCATGCCAGGTTTTATGTCTATCAGTGTCTGTACCACTCCACCTCACAGCAGCTCCTGCTCTGACTATAGGAGCAGAATCTCTGTCTGTCTGCTGCAGCTTTGCTGAGCTGAGGCTGGGGGTGGGGGATGTTAGTCACAGCTCCAAATGCAGTTCAAATCTTCCCCTGGCCCTGAGCACAGCAACTCTTTTCCCCACATGGGCTAGGGAAGCTGGAGCTGCTGAGATCACTTAGATGTTCAGTGGCAGTTAACAGTCATCTGATGTGACTGGCAGTGGGGGCAGGAGTGGGGGGTAGCGTCCTATCACCAGCGAATTGGTGGGGTGTGGGGCCTGGCCGCTGAGGCTCCTAGACTCAGAGGTGGGACTGGTTGGTAAGCTGAGCTCCCATGAGTGACTGTCTCTGATTGTCTGGCAGACTGCAAGCAAAGCTGAGGTGGGATTGACTGGAGTCCTTCCTTTGTTCCCTGCAGTGCTGTTTAACATTGCTCACTGCTCTCCACAGCTGTGGCAGAGGCAGCAGCAGCAGCAGCAACTAATGACCCCCAGGCTGATAAAAAGAGAATCCACATCTGAGCTCCAATCTGCAACAATGGATCTGTGAATAATATGGATTCCTGAGGATCTGAAACAGATACCCATGGATCTGCAGGGGCCTATAGTACTACTCTATGGCTATATAGACCTAAATTCGAATTGTAGATTTTGATCTTAATGCTATGCCAGTTGCAGGGGTGGCGTTACAAGGTTGAATTATAGATTGACTTAATTTGAATTTACTACTCCGAGAGTGAAGACTGACACTGCAAAAGGTTGAGGTAAGCAGCATTATGTTGAACTTCTCTGTCAGTGTAGACTATGACTCAGTTACTAAGGCCTTGTCTACATTAGCACACTAAGTCGATGGGAGATACACAAGCTATGTACAATAGAATGCATGTCTCCTATCAGCTTACTTACTCTTCTTTACTGCAGTGTCTTTAGTCTGCTGCGTTGATGGGAAATGATCTTCCTTCAACACGGCATTACTCTTTTTGGAGGAGTGGAGTTACTATAGTAAATGGAGAGCACTTCTGAGATCGATTGGGCAGGTCTACACTGTCTGCTTAATCAATCCCACTGCATCAGTCCATGGGGATCCATGGGGATCTGCTCTGCGTCAATCCATGGGGATCAGCTCTGCATTAACATGGGGATCGATGCAGCAGTTTCAGCATAGACATGGCCTAAAGCATAGAGCCTAAGTCTCACTGAAAGTCAATGACTCTTTGGAGTGTAACTCACTTTTAAAATTTGCTCAAGTCTTTTTTTGAAATGTCTCCCTTAAATCAAAGCCTCCTGGTCAGATGTTCCTGAAAAGAGCAAATGAAGTTCATTGCTCAGATAAAATGTAGGTGCTTTACACATTTTGGTGGGGATTTTCCAAGTGGGGTAATACATACAATGCACCCAACTCCTACTGAATTGCTAACAACCTGAGGTTAATAAAAGGCAAATGGCTTCTTCACACAGCCATAAAAAATTTCAGGGCTCATCAGTGCCCTAACAATTACAGGAATTAGCTACTCTTGTACCAGAATTTAAGTCGTCTCATTGATCTGGTGAGCTCTATGGCTGTCTATACTTAGAGGGTCCATTTGAATTACTGAATTCAAACTAGTCAATTTGAACTTATAATTACTAGTTCGAATTCAGTCAATTTGAATTGACATGGCCACATAAGAAACTCCAATTCAAATTAGCATGTCCATGAACTGTACTTGCTAATTTGAATTGGAGGATGGGCACCATGGGAGGTGTGGCAACATGGCCTCCAAAAGGGGCCATACCACCACCTGATCCCCTGTCGGGCTCCAGCACTCTGAGCCTGGCACAGGGAAAAGCATCCCCTGCCCAGCTCTAGGCACATGGGCAGGGAATGCTTTTCTCCATGCCAGGCTCAGATGGCAGGAGCCTGGCAGGGGATGTTTTCCAGGGCTATACCATCAGTGCCGGCCAGGGGAATCACTTCTCCCCTGCCCTGCCTGTGCTGTTAGCAGGGGCAGGGGAATCTCTTGGCCCCACGCTGAGAGCGCAGCAGGGGTGGGGAGAAGGGATCCCTGCATGGCAGGAGCCCCGGCTAGCTCCCTGTGTATGGCTCCTGCAGAGCTGGCCCTGCAGGGGGAAGGCAGAAGATGTGCATGAGGGTGCCTTCCGTGTAAGTGGCCAGCCAGGCAGGAGATGCGCAGGGGTGCCTTCTCCAGCAGGCAAGGAGGGACAGGAAACCCATTGCCCCCCCCCAGCCCCTGCACCTGGGAGGAAGGTCAACCCATGTCAATTCGTGACATGGTCACACTGGGTCAGTTTGAACTACTGGGTTTGAATTGACCCTGACTTCAAAATCAAATGAGGTCTGACCAATTCGAAGTCAGCTTTCATCAGTTCAAACTGCGGAGCTCCTCAATTCGAATTGAGGAAAGCAAGTGTGGCTATGCACTTAATTGAATTCAAATTGATTGTAATCAATTCATATTCAATTCTAAGTGTAGGCATATCCTATGACAATCATCAGAATTTCTTAATTACTCTCCTGTACAGTACTAGGTATATATTCATAGTAGCTAGTTCAGGGTTCTGTCTGGGTACAGCAAATATGATTGCTTCATATGTGTGTATTACAGTATGTTCTGCTACTTGATTCAAAATCTGTGCTTTTCCAGCATGAATTTTGTGATCTATTGTCACTTCTTCTCCTGAAGGAAAGATTTGCTCTAGGTTTTACAGAAGAATACAAATATCCACTTATTTTCAAGTGCAAAACAAACTATAATATTGTCATTCCCAGGCTTCTGGTAACAGAATTTGTTGTCTAACCATGTAATAAGCTCACAGTCCTTTATCACCCATGGGAATAATTTTGTGTTGTCAATTTGTACTGAATATTGAATATCTGTGTCCCACATATTGCACTTTTAAAAGCAGAGGAGGTTTTGTTTGGCTTTTAAATTGATCTCTAGAAAACATCTTACAGATAAGGATGAAATCCCATTGCTTAACTGTTTGAAGGAGACAGATATAAACTGAATATTGGCTACAACACAGGGCTAGACCTTATAACACACTCATAGGCTGTGTTCACACACAGGGGCTATTTCGATACGGTTGTTTCGAAACAGCTTGTATAGAAATAACGCCTTATTTCAAAATAACTTAATTCGAATTAACAGTTTGTTAATTCGAATTAAGGAAAAAAGCTCAAAGCGAAATAGCAGGTTCAGGCAACAGTTATTTTGAAACAAGTCACCATTGTTTCAAAACAACATGTTTGCACAGCGTTGTTTCGTCCCTGCATGGGGTTTAACTTGTTTCAAAACAATGCAGTTGTTTCGAAACAACGGGACCCGTTTTTTCGAAACAACCGTGCGTCGCGTGAACAGCCTTAATCTTATTTCGAAACAACAGAGGTTGTTTCGAAATAAGAGGGCTGTGTGAACACAGCCATAGACTCATAGGGTACATTTACACTGGAGCTGTAGGTCGACTTAAGGAAGGTGAAGTTGACCTAGAGACCTCAGCATCCACTTTGGGCTGTTATTAAGTCATCTTAAGCGCTTTCTTAAGTCAACTTAATAACAGCACCTCTTAAAGTTGACTTAACGCTTAAATTGACCGGCTTAAGTTGACGTAAGCCAGTATAGCCAGGGCATAGCCCTTAAATTGACCTAAATGGCCTTCCCAGAATTCCTGGTTCCATTCCTAAATCGACCTAGCACTTGCCAGTGTGGACACAGGCATTAAGCAGGAGTTTTCAGTGTGGGTGCTCTAAGTAGACTTAACAAAGTCAACTTAAAGTTAAGTTGACTTAACAGAGCCTCCGATATAGACATACTGATAGACTCTAAGGTCAGAAGGGACCAATAAGATCATCTAGTCTGACCTCCTGTAATAGCCCTTGGGGAGGAAGGGGTTAACATTCTGGTCAGTGAGTCCCAGGACAGCCAATAGGAATGAAGCACAGGTTTTTGAATGGTAACAGCAGCCTGGCCTGGGCCTGTTTGGATGCAGCAGAGCTCCTGGAAGGATCAGGAGGAGGCCAGAGCGGCCTGAGGAAGAATCCAGCAACATCCTTACCAGCGATAAGTTTGGTACTGACCAGGCATGAGTAGAACAGGGAATGTTTATTTAGACGCGGTCAGGGTATTTTCTTTGTTTTTGGCTTGTTTCTTGGATTTCTCTGTGCTGAGCACATGTACCCCCCCCAATACCCTGTAACTACCTAAGTTAATTCCCAGAGAAGCAACTCTCTGTGTTTATTATCTGTTCTTTTTGATTAAAGAGTTTACCTTTTAAGTAAGTTCTGGTTCTGTGTCCTGAAAGGCAAGAGGTTTGTGTGCCCGTGCCTTAGACTGCACAGGCAGCTACTAAAGGGAACCCTGTTCCAGTTCCAGCTCATATTGCAGCTGGAGTTCAGTCACTTTCCTGAGAGAGGGATAAAGAGGATTGCAAGTACCTCACAGGGAGGAATTCCCAAGTGCACCTTCCTGTGTCTCAAGAGGTTTTTTTGCATTTGGGTGGTGGCAGCAATACCACTCCAAGGCCAGGAATTGGAGGCCTTGGAGACTTTTAAGAGCAGGCTTTAAGGCCAGTGGCTTTTCTGGCCTGTTGCAGGCCCCCACTTTCTGCACTCAGAGTGCCAGAGTGGGGAAAAAGCCTTGACACCTCCTTCAAACTGCAGGCCTCAGAACATCACCCTCCTCCTCCTGCAATAAATCTCTGAGCTCTAATTAAATTATTGATGTCCTCAAATTATGATTTATAGCCTTTAAGGTACAGAGAATCCACTGCAATCGAGTTAGGCCCCATGCTACAGAGGAAGGCAAAATTAAATTTTTAATTCAGAGCTTATTGACTGCAGTTTATCAATAATTAATCTCTTATTTTTTTGTTATTGAAATTCTGGGTTTATTACTTGTTAATCTAGCTCCTTCCTGCTGTTTGTTGGAAAGTGCCTGATGCCCTTAGGTGAGGCTCCTTCTGTAATAAGGGCCTGTCATGGGCACACATAGGACAGTACAGCTAATGTAAAACTTCTACATGTAGCCAAAACTTGACACATTTATTCTTTGTGTTTGACATGAAGGGGTTAGATAATGTGAAGTCTGACAACAAAGATGACAGAAACAGAAGACTTAGTTTAGTTTTTATTTTGCTCAGCTTTGGGCTACACAAACAGTTATTAGCATCTCTTAGAAAATAGTAAAAACATGAGGAGTTGGTGGAAAATGAAAGGGATTCTCAGAATACTGGTTTGGCTATAAATGCACAGCTTGGGTTTTTCCATAAGAGGTGATGGGGAGCTGGGCACCTAAAACTCTTAGGTCCCATTGTCAATTAGATGTGGACGTGGCAGAGCAGACAATCCACTGGACTAAGATGATGGACAGTTGGGCTACATGCAAGTCCCTGTCATCAGACAGTTGAGTGACTTTGGGCAGGTGATGTCACCTCTTTGGCTATGTTTACACTTGAAAAGGTAATTCAACTTTGTTAAGCTGAATTAGTTAATTCGACTTTAAATCAAACATTAATTTGAATTACAGAGTCAACACTAGACTCCTAGGTTGAGTTAAAACAGGCATTATTAATTCAACTTAAAGTCTACATGAGACTCTTAGGTCGACCTGGAGGGCTAAGTTGAGCTAGGAGGGGTGGATTGTGGGAGGTGTGCCAATGTGGCACTGCAGAAAGTCCCCCCTGCACCGGCCACACCTTTAAACGGGGAAGTGACCTCAGCACCTTCCCCATTGTGCCTGGCAACATGAAGGCTGAGTAGGTCATGGACCACATTCTTCTCCTGAGCTTTGCCAGGCAGCTGTGCGACACCTGCCAACTACGGGGAAGGCTACTTCTGCTGTGGAGCAGGTTTCTCCAGCACCCTGACCATGTGGAAGCAGACAGCAGCCTGCCCCCCCACCTTGCTGCCCCTGAAAGCTGTTGCACTCAGCATGGTGTCCTCTGTGCCTTGTTGCCTCTGGGCATGTGAGTCCAGCAGCGACTCATAGGAGTGGATTGTCCTCACCACCTAGGGTGACAGCCTGTGGCTGCAGAAGTTTGGGATGAGCAAAGGGACCTTACTTGAACAGATCCTTGAGCTCACCCCAGTTCTGCGGCACATGGACACCCAAGTATGACCTGCTCTGCCTCTAGACAAGCAAGTGCCCATTGCCATGTGGAAATCAGCAACCATGAACTCCTACTGCATTGTGGCTCATCAGTTTGGCATTGGGAAGGCCACTGTAGAGACTGCTCACATGCAGGTGTTCCAGGCAATCAACCGGGTCCTGGTATCCCACGTCATCACCCTGGGCAACCTGCATGAACTCCTCGATGGCCTCACTGGACTCAGTTTCCCCAACTGTGGAGGCACAGTGGATGCCCCACACATCCCCATCTGAGCCCCAGACCAGCAGGCCATTGGCTAAGTCAGTTACAAGGGATACTACTCTGTCGTCCTGCAGGCTCTTGTGGACCACTGTGGGATCTTCCACAACATCGAAGTGGGCTGGCCATGGAGGACACATGACTCCTGTATCCTGCTCCACTCTGCCCCGTACAGGTGCATGCAGGTGGTTGCCTGCTTTCCTGATCATACCATCATCCTTGGAGGATGCCACCTACACCTTGATGCCCTGGCTCTTGAAGCCATGCACAGGCCATATGGGCTGTGTTCACACACAAGGGGTTATTTCGATATGGTTGTTTCAAAACAACTTGTATCGAAATAATGCCTTATTTCAAAATAACTTAATTCGAATTAACAGTTTGTTAATTCAAATTAAGGAAAAAAGCTCAAAGCAAAATAGCAGGTTCAGGCAACAGTTATTTCGAAACAAGTCACCGTTGTTTCGAAACAACATGTTCGCACGCTGTTGTTGCGAAACAATCATTTCGAAACAATGTTGTTTCATCCCCGCATGGGGTTTAACTTGTTTCGAAACAACGGCGTTGTTTCGAAACAATGGGACCCGTTGTTCCGAAACAAACATGCGTCGTGTGAACAGCCTAAATCTTATTTTGAAACAACCTCTGTTGTTTCGAAATAAGAGGGCTGTGTGAACACAGCCATGGATGCCAGCAGGGACCTCTTTAATCAGAGGCTGAACCACTGCTGCACAGTTGTCAAGCATGCGTCTGGCCATCTGAGGGCATACCAGAGAGGTCTCCTAACCTGCTTGCAGCTCAGCATGTGCAACATCCTGGAGGTTGTCAGTGCGTGCTGTTGCCTGCACAACCTTTGTGAGCTTCAGGGACAAGGGTTTCCCACATCCAGGAGGCTGAGGCTGAGTGGCTTGCTGGCTACTACAAACAGTCTGATGACACCCTGCTCCATACGCATCAGGCCTTGTGGTGAGAACTGCTCATCCTGGACACGCTGAAGGCCCACTTTGTCAGCAAGGAGCACTGAAGGGTGGGCCTGCCACCAGGCACCATCACTGGCACCTCACTTCCAGCACCTGCCCATGGCTGCCCCCATCCCACCCATCTCCCCTTGTACCCACACCAATAAAAAGCACAGGACACTGTATTGCAGTCTGCAGGGTTTTCATTTACAGAGGAACTGGAGGGTCGGAGCTGTGGGGGGAATGGGTGGCAGCTGCAGTGGTTGGGGGCTTTGAGGGAGGGTGGTTTGACAGGGGGAGGAGGGTCAGGGTGTGGGGCCAGGGCTAGTGGTCACTGGTAGGTGGGTTCTGGGTTTGGACATGTCCACCTCACGTCCTGGGTGTCACTGAGGAGAGCTGCTGCTGGAGTACAGGGCAGCGAACTTCAGGAACAGGCACTTCAGGGCCTGTGTGTGGCGCTCCATGATGTTGAGCAGCTGCTCGAGCAGCTGCTCAAGCAGCCTGTGCTTGGCTCTGGCCACCCTGCTCAACCCACTGATGGGCATCTTCCTGCTCCTGCCACGCCAACCAGCCACAGCTTTGACTGCTTGGTGATGTGGATCGCCTCATCAAATTGTTGATCCTCGGGGCACAGTGCCCTCCTCTTCTTTCTCATGGTCAGGGCCGGTGGTGCTCTAAGAGTGCTGCCAGGCAAGAGTGCAAAGGCTACTGGAGAGAAGCACAAAATGAAGTGCCTCCCATCAGCTAGTGCGATGTGCAGCCTGAGGGCAGCTGCTGTCCCCTGGCCATCCTCCTGCTTACCTGTCCCCATCGTTTGGGACAGGGACCCCTTGGCATGTATGACCCAGGCCTCCTGGGATAACTTCCTGAATGTGCCAAAATCAGGGCAAGCTGCAAAGCCAGGGGCCAAACCCCCAAACCACTGACGGGTGGTACTTAAACCAATCTCCCAGTCAATAACAAAACATGCTTCTGATTTCTCACTCTGGTCATCACCAAGTTTAACGGAATAGAAACAGCCTCCTTCATTGCACATGAGCTCCTATGGTCCCCCTTAGCCACTGGGTCTCTTAAAGAAATAGGTTCTACTAATCTCAAAGGGTCAGGCACACTACCCAGAACAATATAGGCGTGGATCTTACCCAAAATAGCAGGCTGCCAGCCAATCCTTTGGTAACTACAACTAAAGGCTTAATATAAAAAGAAAAGAAACAAAATATGAGAGATGTTAAAGGATCAAAGTGAATCACATACATGCAAATGATTTAGAGTCCACAGAAAGCAATCCTTGAAGAATCTATAGTTTGCAGGTTAGTCTAATTCCTCTGGTAGACACCAAGCACTTGGGTGGGGTCTCAGTCTTTGTTCAATACCAGAAGAATAGTTCCAGAGGGAGATACTGATTGCAGGCTGCAGACTGAAGACAAAATGGATATAGGGCCACTGCCTTTTATCACCTTTGGCTTTCCCTTGCTCTCAGAGTCCTTGCTAAATGAAAAAGGAGTTGAGTCACATGGTCAGTCTGGATGTCTCAGATAGGTTTCTTCCTAGGCCCACTGTGGCTGGGATCTCCCCTTCTAGGGCAATTAAGAGGACGATAGTTTTGCAGACACCCAGTCTGGGATTGCCTTAGAATCAAATGACTTGGAATACGCATAAAGCAAAGCGATTCTTAATTTCTAATACAGGTATGATACCTACATATAAAACATATAATCATTCCTAGGCAATTACAGCCTTTCTATTGACACCAAACATGGCATATCACATATGGATTACTGCAAATATGAAATGTTAATATGAAAGATAACCATAAACAGTCTCCTAGACTCAGACTGCAGCACAGCATTCACTGCTGTGCTGTGCTGCCCAGGTCGGATGCAGTGCCCACAGTGGTGGCCTGCAGGCAGCCCTGCCCTGGGGGTTTCTCCTGAGGCCAGGAGTCAGTGGTTTCGGGTGCATGCTGCCTGGCTTTGGTGCTCCTACCTACAGTCCTCCCAGGCCACCTCCTGAAATGCCACTTCACCACTCAGCGCTAGGTCTCCCCCGCCATACGGCCCCCCGCCTCAATGCCCCTGTGGGAGGGCCTCCACATACCCCCCCCCAGGACCCTGCCTGTCCCTAGGCCATCTCCTTCTGAAGTGCCTCTCCCATAGCTGTTTCCAGCCCTGCCTGCACGAAGGGAGGGAGCACTCATCATCACCTGCAGCGGGGTTCAGCATGATGTCCCCTTGCCTGGGTTCTTCTCCTCAGCAGGGGAGCATCTTCCAAGGGTGGGCCCTCCATTGGGGAAGGTGTCAGCTCCAGGCTGGCTGCTGAGTCTGGGGCTGGTGAGGTGGCCTGCTCCTGGCTGGTCCTCCCTTCCTTCCAGCACCACATCCTTGTGCACCGAGCCCTCCTCCTGCTCATAGTTGAGGGAGACGAGGCTTGGCAGACTCAGTAGTGTGGGCTGGGAGGCTGCTGCTCTCCTGGCCCAGGAAGGCATGCACATGCTCATAATATTGGCAGCTGCTGGTGCTGGGGGCTGCCCCTGTCTGGAGTCTATCCTGGATTCTGTCATAATCCTGGCAGAGCTCCTTAATTTTCATCTGGACCTGCTCTGTGTCTTGGGTGTGGCCCTTGGCACTCAGGTCCCAGGAGATGGAGGCATACACCTCCCAGTTCCAGTGGCTGCCATGCAACTGGGAGGTGACCTTCTCATCCCCCCAAATGGCCAGCAGGTCCAGTATTTCGTGGTGGCTACAGGATGGGGCCCACATACAGCGCTGCTGCTTTGATCTCCCATGCTCGCAGACAGCAGGTCTGGCCAGTTCTGGGGTGCACAATGCTGGGGGCTGAGTCCTACCCTGTGGCTAGCCAGGGCAGACTTTTCCTGGGCCAGGAACTCTGGGAGGGGGGTGTGGTAGGGAGTAAAGTCTAAGAAAGGCCAATTAATTTGAATTAACTCTACTCCCTGGCTAACATTGGCCTTAATTCAACTTAATAAAGTCAAATTAACCAGTAATTTGAAGTAAAAGTAGGTGTTATTAAATCAAATTAACCTTTCCTTAATTCAACTTAATAAATGCCCAGTGTGGATGGGGAGTAGGTTAGGTTGAATTAAGCCTCCTTAATTTGACCTATCCTCTAAGTGTAGACGCAGCCTTTGTTCTTAGTTTCTCCAGCTGTAACAGGATGACAAGGATGTGGGCGTAGGGCTTGAGTCACAAAACTCCCCTTTTAGGCACCTTATTACCATAATTAGCCCCCCACCCCGGCCTCAAAAAGCCCCTGCTTAGCTGCCTGGGATGCCTGGCAGTTTGCAGTAAAAGGGCTTCCGGCTATGCCCTCTGCAGCCTCACATCAGGCAGCTGGGCAATGAGACACCAGAGCATCAGATGGACCCAGGGAGGTAGACTTTCCCCTTCCTGAGTCTTCCACAGGGGAACTGCCCAGATGCTTGTGAAAAATCCCCCCTGGGCACCCAAATATCTTGAGAAACAAGTCCTATATCACTGTTGAGAAAGGGCCAGTTATAAGGCTGTGCTCGCATCCTGGGTCGCAGACCTTCAGGCACTGGGTTGTGGTGCCCCCTGCTGCCACCACCAAAAGAATGGAATGCATTGCTCAAAGATAGAACTGTTGGGTCATAGGCATGAATGATTTTTTTTCAACTGGGTCCGAGGAAAAATTTTGAAAACCATTGGATTAGAGGGTTTCATTTTGATTCCTGTCTCTTTGAAAAGAAACCTGGGGATTATATACACTCTGAGAATTAAAAAACAATTAGGTCTCCCTAGATCTCCTGTTGATGTTGCATCCACGTATTTGTAGACATCGTAGATTTATGTCTGCAAGCATCTATGTCTACTGCCCTACAAGGAAGTGGGTCTCAGCTTTCCAGCTGAATCTATTTTGCCTGTACTCTCTTCCTGAGTGCATTCTGATCTCACTGAGTGAACAAGTTCAGCTACAAGTTCAAATTTCCCATCAGTTCAGTAGCATCCAGAGGTCTGTCTATCTATGCTTCTTCCCTTGGCTGTGACTCTAAGAGCATGAGATACAACCCAAAGAACCTAGGAAAGCTAATGAAAGGAACTTTGGATAACAGCTGGCTGTAGTTCATGCCCTAAGCCTGGCTTATCTATTTTATTTTAACCTAAGACAACTGATCAGCTAGCATTGTCCTACCATGAATTTCCTGCAAGCTTTCTTCAGGGCCTCCTTCACCTCTTTGTTTCTCAGGCTGTAGATGAGGGGATTGACCAGGGGAGTCAGGACAGTGTAGATGACAGAGAGAACTTTCTTTTCATCTCTGAGATTTTGAGCTGTTGGGAACATATAGGCAATAAGTAGGGTTCCATAATAAATTGTCATCACAATGAGGTGGGAGGAGCAGGTGGAAAAGGCCTTGTGCCTCCCCGTGGCAGAAGGGATTCTCAGGATGGTGGCAATGATGGAGATGTAGGACATCAAGGTCAATAGGAATGGGACCAATGAGAAAATGGAGGTGAGCGTGACGGACAGAATTTCCATCATCTGCAGGTCATTGCAGGAGTGATTTATCAGGGGGATAAAATCACAAAAGAAATGGTCAATACTATTGGGCCCACAGAAAGTTAACCGTGATAGTGACAATGTTGTTATGGTACTAGCTAGGAAGCCACTTAGCCAAGACCCACCTGCAAGCTGGAGGCAAGACCCACCATTCATTTGGGCTGTATAGTGGAGTGGTTTGCTTATGGCTAGATACCGATCACAAGACATCACTGACAGGAGAAGGCATTCCGTAGCTGCCAGAAAACCAAAGAAATAATACTGTGTGAGACATCCAGCAACAGAAATGGTTCTGTCCTCAGTCAGGAGGCTGACCAGCATCCTGGGCAGGATGGTGGAGATGTAGCAGGTCTCCAAGCAGGACAAGTTCCCTAGGAAGAAATACATGGGGGTGTGAAGGTGCTGATCAGTCACAACCAGCACCATGATGAGGATGTTTCCAGAAATAGTTGTGATGTAGATCACTAGGAACAGGAGGAAGAGAAGGATTTGCAGTTCAGGGATGTTCCCAAAGCCTAGGAGGATGAATTCTGTGATGGATGTTTGATTTTACCCTCCTGTGTCCGCCATGAGGTGTGTCTATGGGAGAAAACATTCACTCTGTGACTTTAATGAGCACCATTTCACTCAATATGATGTCAATGTTGTTTTCCTTGTCTCTGTCTTCTGGCTAACAGAAATATAGCTGATGGAATTCAGGTTAGTGGAAATGCCCTGCCTTGATCCTGTAAACGTTTTCCTATGTGGCCAAACTGGGAAGGCTGCAGGTTCCACAAAAGAATACTCGCTTTGTAAACACAAGTAGTAACTTAACAGATGGCACAAACACACGTAAATCGTATATGATGGGGCTTGGGTAGAAGGGTACACAAACACAGATATCAATTCAAACAGTAACAGCTTCCTTTCTGTACCATCAAAGTAGAACTCTGTCCTTTGCAGATTAGTGTTACTCAGGTATAATGGGTTAGGATTTTATAATTCAGAGGAACTCACAACAAAGAAATGACCAAGGGATCAGAGATGCAGTGGGTGGGCAGCCAACTCATAGTAAATTTCAGCGGACATGGGGCCCCGAACTTTTAAAGCCACTAGAAAATTTTCATCAGACAAATACATGTGTTTCCCTAGGACAATATTTCTTTGTCCTGCAGTGTGACACCTTAGATACAGACATGACCTTAACTGAAAGTGAATAAAAACAAATACACTAGCTAGGAAGCCCCATTTTGTTTAAAATTTTCACCTGTATTGCAAGAATTCTGTATAAAATTTGCAAGGAGTCTTCTGGCACTTAAAGACTAACAGATTTATTTATTGCATGAGCTTTTTTTGTCAGATGCTTTCTGATGAATTGGGATTTGTCTCCCATGAAAGCTCATGTGATAAATAAATCTTTTAGTCTAAGTGCCACAGGACTGCTTGCTTCTTTTGCTGAACTACACTAACAAGGCTGCCCCTTTGGAACTTGTATAAAATTTGAATTTGATATAAATTGTGCTATTTTCGTGTATTGAGCATGGGATAGAACACAAATTTCCATTTCATTGTCAATTTCATGATTTCAAATGTTGATTTTCATTCAATTTTTAAAAATGTATTTATCTTAATTTTATGCCTAGGTTATTTTTATTTTACATCACATTGTATTTTACTATTAATTTCATATTTTGTTTTATGCCATTTCATAAAAGCAGATGTAACCCATATGCCTTATTGATAGTATCTCTTTTAGGGATCTCTTTCCCTAAATAAAATATTTTCAGAAATTTTAATATGGTCACTTGGGACATTCTGATCTCAGTCTACAAAATATTTCTCCCTCAAAAATGTCAGTCAAATTTTTATCACGTCTACATTTTCTTTTTCGTTGGTTAAAAAAAATTAATACTCTGTTAGTGATCATCTTATCTGTGATCACTTATCATTATTAACTGCCACATAAGGACCTGATCCCATATTGAGTTTGGCAAAGAGATAATTTTAAATTGTGGGAATAGTCCCGTTTGTTCTCAGTTGCCTCTCTCTGTCTCTCTGAAGTCTAAAATAAAATTTCCATTGATTTCAAGGAAGGTGCCTTTTCATTTCAATGGGATTTACATAACTAATGCATAGAGCTTTCTTTGAATCATAGTGCTCAGCTCAGCTGGATTTGATGCCAGTGAATACAGGTTGGGAAACATCAATATCAGCTGACCCACCAAACTACCAAGAAAAGAATATTAGTAACAGTTGGTGTTAAGGCAGCCTCCTTCTAAGCCACGTTCTTGCAAGGATGTCAGGGCCAGATTAAGGCAGCTAGGGGCCCAGGCTATCCACTTTTGTGGGTGCTGCCCAGTGTGGGGTTGAGGTGAGGGGACAGCACTTCAGCATACCGCCACTAGGACCTGCTGTCAGACCCACCAGCTGTGCAGGGCAAGCCAGGACTCGATGCTGGAGCTCTGTTACCACTGGAAGTGGTTTGGGGGGCTGGGTCCACACTGACTGATCAGCTGCAGTGGTTGGTGCTTGGCACTGGGGCCTGGCACAGAGTGCCTGCTCAGGCCATTGGTCACAGCTTGTGGCATTGCCACCCACCCCTAGAGTGGCTGGTCTGCCCCCGTTGGTCCTGGATCTGCTGGACAGACCTATCAGTCTGGGGCTGGATGGGGTGGGCTGACAGTGGGCAGTGACAGAACTGCAGGGTCTGGGCTGCGAGCACTGCAGGGCTGCCACGTCAGGGCACACTGGGGCCTGGCAGAGTGAGACTGGCCAGGCCAGCCTGAGCCACAGGGTCCCTGCTGGTGCTTTGCAGGCTGGTGTAGTAGTGCTTAGGCTCGGGCCAGATTTTTTACAGAATGATAGGGCCTGCCTTTATCCCATGGCCTGGGGCTGGAGTCCCCCAAACTCCTTTAACCTGGCCCTGAGGGATAGTGTCGCAGGTCTGACAGTTGGGCAGAGATTAAAAATTAAAATAGTTAATTGAAAATGTTCCTACGTCAATATTAGTTCTTAAAATGGCAACACGTCCTCCATTTTTTGCAAAGCTTCCTCACAGCCAAGGTCTCCTCGCTTCATACTCAGAGCAGCAAATATCAACTCTGCTTTACTCATGTCATCTCCCTAATCCTCTCAAAGCTCCTCATGAGACATTCAGGCCAGATGTTCAAAGGCTGGTAGCTACCTAAAAAAGGTGTACAGGTGCCTGACTAGGGTTAGAGACAGATGCCCATCGATTTCAAATCTCACCAAGAGAGCCTGTGTCTTTGGGAGCGGAAATACCTCTATCAGTCTGTTTCTCTGTGTGCCAAGCTCCTGTATGTGAAGCAGGAAGAATTGCACTGCACCAGAAAGTGGGGGAGGACAGAGTCGTGCAAGACAGTGAGGTGTGCAGCTCCCACAGTGATGGACCTGGATAAGCAGTGGCCAGATAGGGGTTGTCTTTTTTCCAAATGTAGGCATTTTACTTTGGGTCGGGAGTTTGAGAGAGACCATTGCCCTGTTTCCCTTGGATTGTCACAGGACATGCTAGTGGAAGAATCACATTGCTTCAAAATCTTCAGTCTTCAAGCCACAGAGAGGAAAAAGGCTGATGTACCTCTAAAGTGGGTCTGTCAGCAGCTGGAGTCTCTGTCATCTTCTCTGCACTCAGCTGTTCACAGTCCATGATCCAGGCAATTTAGTCTGTTTTCTCTCCTTGCTGTGTTCATGTACTGCCATGTTCCTAGTAAATAAAATGACAACCTGGAAAGGCTTCTCTCACTTATATTGTGACAAATGCCTCATGCCCTCAGTCAAATGGGGATCATCTGTTTTCATTTGTTATATATCCTTCTGTGGGCAGATGCATCCCTCTGAGGCATGTCTGCTGTGTGGAATGGAACAGGCAAGGGAAAGCTGGTATTTACTAGGCAGTTTTGCAAAAATAAACTGAAGTGAAACTTCTCATTTGAAAGGGAAAGATCTGGGGAGGGGAGAAACTTTTATTCCTAAAACAAATCCCTCTTTATTGGATGGATGCCTCAGTGTCTGTCACTAATTAACACATTAGTTTTAGAGTTTACAGCTCTCATTTTCAGAGCTGCAAAAGTGATTTAGACACTAAATTTCCATCCCATTCCCTTGGACAGTTTTGAAAATTTCAGCAGTATTTCTGGATCTGACATTTTCTCCAACCAAGCCTCCTCTTGCTTGCCATGGCCTGCACACGTGTGTCCAGTCCTATAAGCTCACTCAGTTACCCCAGGTAACAGCTGTAAAAGATCTTAAGTGATTTAGGAGCCAAAGTCAATATTCAAAAGAGATGTTACTGCTAAGGCTTTGTATCTGGGTATCAGTGGAAGGCCATGGGATTTAGGCTGCTCTTGGACTTTTGAAGTTTGCTTAAGTTTCTTCAGCAGTACCCTTAGCTTAGTGTCCCTGCTAAGAGAATTTGATAGCTAACTCCCTAAGGCTTCTTGGACATGGCCAGACCATGGAAGCATGGGGGAATAGAGGGTTAAATTATAAAATACAAATTTTCTTGACATCTCCCAAGAAAGTTTCCAGGTCATGTGGACCTTCAGTGCCAAGGAATTGAACAATTTTATCACCTTCTACCAGAAGTATAGGTCTCTGTCATGTGGTAAGCCCTTCCTAGCACCCCCTGGTGGTGAAACCACAAGGGGAATGAGCAGGGAGGGTGCCTTTACAATCTCCTTAACACACAATATCAGCAACAACATATGGACCTCTGGTCAGGGCAGGATTTGCCTAATGGCCACAGAGTTTAATAATACAATTAGTGTGTGACCCTTGGGTCAGGGCAGCATGGCCCACAGCTGCACAGTCAATACATAGAGTCTATAAGCAGCCCTCAGGTTATGGCATCACAGCCTAGTGGCCACAGAGTCAATGCAAAGAGTGTCCCCTACATGGTATAGTGCTGTAGGTAGGGGAGCTCAGGTCCTCTGGCTCCACTGAGCCCTAGTCCAGGGCCCTACCGGTGCCTGGGAGTATGGCACCACATCAGCAAGGACTCCCAGTACAACACATTGAGTGGTTCTCCACCCTAGCTTAATTTGGCAATTAACTGACCTTTATTAGTGGTAAATACGTCAATGGTTTGTGATGGCATGTTAGATAGGGTAGGTTCTAAGTTGGTGGAGAGAATTCCTCTTTGGGATTCTGACTGGTGAGTCTTGCTCACATGCTCTGAGATTAGCTGTTTGCCCCTGCCTGTAGAAACTGCCATCTATGGATTATTAGGAAGGACAAATGAAATATTGGCTAAATTAAGTTTTGCTTCCTCTAGTGTACTATGAATATACACTATAGTCATGCCTTCCCCATTCTTGACCCTCTGCAACCCCAATTGTCCCTTAGTTCTGGGATATTCTTGTCTGTCCAGCTACTAAAATCTCAGAAGGAAGGAACTGGAAAATATCCCGTGGGAGTGGAAGAAATGCTCAGGATATTCATTTGGCTGTAAATGTAGAGGCTAGGTTTTTCCATGTGAGATGATGTTAGGCATCCTACAGCTGGCAAATGGGGAGCTGGACACCTAATAAACTTAGATGACATTGTCAATTAGAAGTGGCTATGGTGAAGCAGGCAGAGCACAGAACTAGGACACTGTTGCATTAGATGCCTGTCTCTATCACTAGGTGGCTGAGATTCTGGGCAGGTAACATCACCTCTTTGGTAACATCACCTCTACACTGGAGGCTCTGTTAAGTCAACTTAACAAGATCAACTTTAAGTCAAATTAAAGTCGACTTTGTTAAGTTGACTTAGAGAGTCCACATTGGAAACTCCTGTTGACTGCCCACGTCCACACTGGCAGGTGCAAAGTTGCCCCTTCCTGGTGCTCAGGAACTCTAGGAGGGGGCCTGGAGGCCAATTAGTTTGACTTAAGTGCTATTCCCCATCAACATTGGCTTAAGTTGATTAAATAAATTTGACTTAAGTATTAAGTCAGACTCAAGAGGTGGTGTTATTAAGTCAACTTAAGGAAACGTTTAAGTTGACTTAATAAAAGCCCAGTGTGGGTGTCGGGGGTCTGTGGATTGTGTTAAGCTTCCTTAAGTCAACCTAAGGTTTCAGTGTAAATGTGTCCTTTCTTCCTTAATTTCTCTAGTGGTTACACAAGGATAAGGATGTGGACCTAGGGATAGTGTTTCAAGTTTTTACTTTGGCCCCTAAATCCCAGTATCTGGCCTCCCTTGGGACTCACAAAATCTCTGCTCAGCTGCCCACCACTCAATAAGTACCTAAGTGTTTGCAGTAAAAGGTCCTGTGACATTCCCCTGGTGCAATCTGGACTGCAGTGTCATCCCAAACCCACACTCCTGGGGCCTGTTTTACTCTGCTCTCCTATGAGAAACCCCAGTACTGGGCAGCTCCTGTACAATTTCCTGTAAGCTAGTAGCCCCAGACTGACTGAGTGCACGCTTCTAGCCAGCCACTCTATTGATTATGCAGTAGAAAGACCCCAGGAAAGCGCCCCCCAGGCCAAGATGCAACCCAAGGATCTTCCATCTCACAATCTTTAATAAACTCCGCTGAGCAAAGAAAGCTCATGTAAATTCATCTGTTTAACAAAGTAATTGATACGCACCAGCCTTTTGTTATTCCAGGTTGGGTCTCCAACACACTTCAAACCAGACACCTTGCTATAGGTAGAGCATGCAAAGAAATTCATTAGCTACAGAAGGATTTTTTAGGTATTGTAGGTCAAAGTGTAATAAATCAGGTTTGGTCAAGAGAAAACCAAAATGCATTGTAAACCAATCTGAACACTTTCAACAACTGCACAAATTTAGGTGGAAGATAAAGAGAGAGAAAGCATGGCAAATATTTCTGCTTTTTAAAATGTTTCTTCTCCCTCTGGAACTTTGCATCCTCCCCTCAGGATCAAGTGAAAAACAATGTCCTGTTGATTCTATCCTTGCCTTTAGTCATTTAGCAGTACTTCATCAAGGTTTTAGGAAGCCCCAATGAAGAAGGGCAGCTCACTGGAGAGTCCCATTGCCTCTTTGTTCATGTCCTGGTTGGTCCTTTTTTCCTGAAGCTGAGATGGGTTTGTGCTATATCGACCCATCTTGGAGAGATGGGAACTTCCCCTCTGTTCTTGGAGAGTTTTGCCTGGATCTCTTTCAAGCCTTGAGGACACACCTTTGGATGGAGACAGTGAAGGAGAAGAATCATAAACCTGACTTTTCAGCAAAGAGGTTACTATAACAATAATGCTCAGTATGGCTATGTCCACACATAGGGCATTGTTTCAAAATAAGTAATTTCGAAACAAGTCATTTCAAAATAAAGCCCTTATTTTGAAATGACAATTCGAAATAACTAAAAGTCAATTCGAAACAAGGGAAAAGCCCCAAGTGAAATAGCATGTCCAAAGAGTGGACTTGCTATTTCGCTTTAGGGGAAGGGCATGATGGGTCGCCCAGCCCCCTGCTTCCCCCTTTCCCGACCCCTGCCTCAAGGCAGGGGCAGGGGGCTAGGAGCCGTATGGGGCTGGGAGCTGCTTGCAGCAAACAGCAAGCAGCTCCCAGCCTGGTCATTTTCACAGTGACATTGACCAGGCTGGGAGCTGCTTGCAGTCTGGGGGCAAGCAGCCCCCAGCCTAGCCCCCTGCTCCTGCCCTGAGGCTAAGGTGGGGAAAGCGGTTAGCAGGGGCCTAGGCGACCCACACCCCAAGGCAGGGAGCCTGCTCTGCCCCTGCCTGGGCTGGGAGTCTGCCCCCCAGCCCAGGCAGGGGCTGCTGCTGCCCTACCTGCCCCCTGCCCACCTGCCTCAGGGGCTGGGGCAGGGGAAGGGGCTCTGCCCCCACACCTGGGCTCGACGCTTGCTGCCCAGGCTGTGTGTGGGGGGTCTACTGCCAGCCCGCGCTAGCCGCGGGTGCCAGCTTTGACCCCCGAACCCGAGTGGAGGGCATAGCCCCAGGGGTGCCCCAGCCAGCTTCTCCCACTTCCCCTTGCTGGGGGTAGGGGGCCGAAGGGGCTGAAGCACTGAACCTGCCCTGCTCCCAGCAAGGGGGAGCATGGAGGCCAGCTGGGGCACCCACTGCCCCACTGCACTCTGCTCAGCACCCTAGCCAGGGTGATGATCCCTGGCCAGGGTGCTAAGGGGGGGGTGGGACCTCCCTCCCAGGGTGCATAGCACCCTGGGAGGAAGGTCATCGTTATTTTGAAACAATCCTTGTTTTGAAATGACGTGTCCAAGCACGTTGTTTTGAAACACCTAGTTTGGAAATAACCCTCCTTTCGAAACTAAAGTGGTTTAAGCTGTTTCAAAAGGAGGGCTCTTGTTTCGAAATGAGGAGCTCCCTCCTTTTGAAACAAGAAAACGCTGTGTCATGAGTATTCCAAAAACATCTTAAGTGATACATTTTGCATTAAACCATAAACAATTATGTTAAAAAGGGTAAACATGGGGGTGTATGTCCTCCAAGGGCCACAGGCTATTCTGTTTCTCCTTCTGGCTTTGGCCTCACAACAAGCAGCCTTTCACAAGGCCCCAGACCAGCACATGGACTTGAGGAAGGGAGGCATTCCCCTGCCTGATTTCTTTGTGGGACTCAATCTGGCCAGTTACGTGTTATCATGTTTTTTGTAAGATCCCAATGGGCTCTCAAGTATCTTGTAAAACTCTTCCTATGCATTTGTTGAGAATCAGCCAGTAACGTACTGGTGCCCTGGAGCACAAATTATGTTTCCGGTTGATTCCTGTCCTTTTGGAAAGAAGCCTGGGGTTGAAATACACTATGAGAAACAAAAATGAATTACACAATTTTCTAGCGCTGGAGTCCCAGGCTGACCTTGCCAACACTTACTAGCATAATGTTGGTCTGATGAGTCCCTCTTCACCACCATGGTGCCTCCTTGTGGCTGTCCAATGGTGTCAAAGAAAAACAGCTGAACCCAACTCCAGTGCAAAATCAAACAGCTAACAGTTTTATTACAAAACACACACTGCAGTGTGGAGAGAGCAATTAGGTGCTTGTTTTCACCCCTGTGATGTATTACATAAACTTTTATAGTTTAACAGCAACACTGACATACAATGCATATACATAAGTGCAAACTAATATTATTCCATAAAAGGGACAAAGGTCAGAAAGGGTAAGAATCTCACATAACATTGCTGATAATGTCACTATTGAGGCAGCTCAGACTGGTATGATAAGACAGGATGGTTATATGTCAAGGGTATTTGGAACAAGGGGGTTACAGAGAGGCACCAGTCAAAATACCTTAGGCTTGCACTTTATCACAACATTCTTAATAACATTCCATTTATCTTTACAAACTGCCCCCCACTCTGGCCCACTAAGCCATGTGTGTCTCAGTGCTGTCAGGTGTTAGCTACGAAATTCTTCCACAATGGAATTGCTGAGGTGGCCCTTGTTTCTTCTCCAGTAATGCATAGCCCATCTTTCCTCATTCCCAGACCTGCATCTTCCTGCATACACACTGTCCGCTGTGTGACATGGCCCTTTGGCTCTGGCTCAGTCCCTGCTCCTCCGCTTCCTGGGAAGAGCAGAGATCCAGCAGTCCTTGGCCACCTGTTTTTAATTGCCAAGGCTCAGGTCCTTTCTTCAGAGCCCAGCTGCTCCCTATCTGGAGACAGGCCTTTTATCTTTGTCTGACCCTTACTCCAGGGTCAAGTGGCTGCTCCACCCCTGGAGTCAGCCTTGTAGTCTACCACAGTCTTTTATTCAGAGCTCATGACTATGCCTTCCCCTGAGTGTGCCCCTGCTCTGCCCCAGGAAACTGGCCTGCCTTAGTCTGAAGACTGGCCAGCATTCCCTGTGTGAGTGCCTATGGATGAGTGATCTCTCCCTGCTTCTGGTAGCCCTTCTTATATGAGCACTTCCTTGCCCTAACTGGTTGCTCCCCTTTTGGTCCCTTTGATAGCCTGCTACAGCCACAGCTTCTCCAGGGCTCCATTAACTATTTATTTGTTGAGGTGGGCTACTTGCCCCACCACACAAGGCATCATACATTTAAGTATGTGTTTATCTAAGTCAATAAAAGGAAGGGATGCTCAGCTTCCCAGCTGAGTGGTTTGGTTGGTTTTCTCCCTGAACATAGCCTTCCAACACTGGCTGCACTTTGGACAGCCATGTCTTGAGAAAGAAATTCACTCTGTGATATGAATAAATAACATTTGTTCCCCATTATGTTAACCTCTTTTCATTGTCTTTCTGCTGGCTACCAGGAAAACTGCTGAGTTTTTACAGAGACCAGGGGAGGAGAAATGTCATGTATTGATGTTTTTGGGGCAGATTTCCTAACTGGGAAGACTGCAGATTTGTCCAAACATCAGCCTTTTTGTAGACGAGTAGTAACTTGACAGAGGGCAACAACAAGTTCCAAAGCAAGATGATGGGGTTCAGGTAAAGGAGTACCCAAACATAACATGGGTTCAAAGAGTCACACCTCTCATATCCTGGTGCATCAGAGCAGATCAATAT
The DNA here is from genome assembly GCA_007922195.1 of Podocnemis expansa. Lineage (NCBI taxonomy): Eukaryota > Metazoa > Chordata > Testudines > Podocnemididae > Podocnemis > Podocnemis expansa. Next base: position 45,551,389 of record ML681991.1, read on the forward strand.
CCTTTGTGAAGCAGAGTTCACTGGCAAAATGGGTCAGATTTAAAATTTTAGTGGAAGCTGCAACAAAGAAAAAAATGAAGCAGCTAAGTCTGAGACATGCAACAGTTCAGAGGCCAGTTCCAAGTGAAGTCCACAGGATATGGGCCACCGAATTCTATTAAAGTCATTTGAAAATTTCTATTTTACAAATGCCTGTGTTTCCCTAGGACAACGTTGTCATGTCCTTCAGTAGGACAGTCCACATGGAGAGACAAACTTAATTAAAATGAACAAAAGCTATGGTTAGAAAACACCATTTTGACAAGAAATGTAACCATCATGCAGCAGTGGATAAGGGGCCGCAGGGCCACTGGACCTCCCACACTGGTGGGGCCTCCCATCCACCAATGGGACTGCGCCCTGCCAGGAATGGTAGTGCTGGGGTTGTGGTGGCTGGGCTAGAGGGCAGCTGTGGCCTGGTCAGTCAGCCCTTGCGAGTGGCGGGGCGACTGGCATGCGTGGTATGGCTTCCGGTGTGGCTCAAAAGGCAGTGCTGGAGGCTGTACTGCATGTGTAGCAGTCAGCCTTACCACCCCTTGGACTGACAATCCAGGTTACGGCTGACTTGCCCCACTCTTTGGGGCAGAGCAGCAAGCCGAGGGGCAGGATGAGAGCTTGGAGCCTGGCATCTGGGCTGACCCACCCTACTCCCTTCCCCAGTGCTGAGCTGCCAGCAGGGTGGAGGGGTCCCCACATTGTGCTGGGACCCTGGGCACAAGTCCCATCGGCCTGTGTAATAATCTGCTCCTGCCACCATGGCCCAAAACATTTCTGTATGCAATTTTGTATAAATATAGACCATTTTCTTATCATGACAGTGGTGTTTCTGTGTCATTGGCAATTCTGTGCTTTCTTGTGTTGGTTTTTCATTCCACTTTTGACATTCTTCTATTAAAGAAACCTACTGGATATTTATTTCATTTTCAGTTATTTTTAGTTTGCATTGCATTGTCTTTTATAGTTAACTTTCTATTAATTTAGTTTCATTTTATTTTGTTTTATTTCATAAAGTGATATACATTTCCTAAAAAAAGTCATAGAAATTGGTGTGTTCACCTGAAATATTTTGATCTTAATCAATAAAACACATTTCCCTCAGACATGACTGTGAAATTTTTATCAGTGCCACACTTTCTTCTTTATTCTCTTTGGTTACAATAATATTCATTCTCTCGATTGCCAGTGTTTTGACTGCCGTTACTAATCCTTATTAACTGCAAAATAAGCACAGAAAATTAGGGTTGGATGGGACCTAAGGAGGTCATGTAATCCAATCCCCTGCTCAAAGCAGGACAAACCCCAACTAAATCCTCCCAGGCAGGGCTTTGTCAAGGACCTGATACTGTGTAGAGTTATGTGAGAAGTTAATTTTACACTCCAAGAATAATTCTATTCAGTCTGAGCCCTCTGTCTCTGAAGTTTAAGATAAAATGTTCACTGATGTCAAGGATGGGAACCTTTGATTTTGATTGGATTTGCACAGCTAATGCCTGTGCACCAAAAGAAAGATCAAGAAAAGTTGACATATTTGTCGCCACCCCCTGCACCTTGCTTCTGCAGGGACGGTGTCACCAACCTTGCAGCCATGCGAAGAGTAAAATTTTAAAAATGTAATAATTTGTACTTCCCCACCCATATTTGGTATTAGTTGTCCAAATAGTGACTACCATCCTCCACTTCTGCCAAGCCTCCTCAGAGGCACTTTCTACTCCTTTCACATTCAGCACAGCAGCAAATATCAGCTCTGCTTTATCACATCAGCTTCCTACGCCTCTCAAAGCTCCTCTGTGATCTTCAGGGCAGATTTACTAAGGCTTCAGGAGCCCAAAAATGCACTCGGGTGGAGTTGGAGATAAATGCCCATTGCTTTCAAATCCTACCAGGGCTGTCTATGTCTTTAAGAGCTAAAAGATCACCATTGATGTGTCCTTCTGCATGCAATGTCCCCACCTGTTAAGTACAGATACAATAACCACACTGGAGTGATGAGAGGACAGATCCATACAAGACAGTGAAGTACCCAGATACCATGGTGATGGAGCAAGAGAAGGAGATAGAACAGCAGAGACCTGACAGGTGTTGTCTATTTTCCAAATTCAGTGATTTGATTTTGAGTTGGGAACTTGAAACAAACCATCACCCCATTTCCAATGTGAGTAGTTATAAAGCAAACTTAGATGGTTTTGAAACCCTCAAGATTCAGGGAATAGAGAGGAAAAGGCAGAGTTAGCTCTAAGGCTGGTCTGTCAGCTGCTGCACTCAGCCTTTCAGAGTTCAGAATCAGGCAATTCAGTTCATCTCCTCCCTCGTTGCCCATGTTCACAATATGCCCAAGTATTTGCAGTCAAAGGGGCTGTGACACTCACCTGCTGCAATCTGGACTGCAGTGTCTCCTCAGACCTCTACCCCTGGAACCCATCTTATTCGGCTGTCCTGTGAGAAACCACAATGCTGGGCTGTTCAGACACAATTTCCAGCAAGCTAGTAGCCTCTGACTAACTGAATGCATGCTTCTAGGTAACCACTGTCTGGATTATGAAGTAGAAAGATCCCCCCCCCCCCCCCGTGCAAAGCCCTCAGGCCCAGATTCAGCCCTATGATCTTCACCCTCACAATGTTCAGTACAGTCCACTGAGCAAAGCAAACTCATGTAAGATCATCAGTTTAATAAAGAAATTGAAATGTACCAGTCTTTTTTTATTTCAAGTGGAGTCTCCAATACTCTTCAAACAAGATATGCTGCCTTAGGTAAAGCAAAGAAACCAGTTTATTAATTATAGCAGTATTTTAAATTATTAAAAGACAAAGTGGAAGAAGTCTGATTTGGTTAAGAGAAAATAAAAACAGTTATTGTAAAGTAAGCTGAACGCTTTCAGGAACCATACAAACTTAGGTGAGTCTCACCGTAGTCTGGCTGTTTTCCCTTCAGTTGCTTGGTGCCATTTGTAGATGGAGATGGAAGAAAAAGAGGGCACGGCCAATGTCTCTCCTTTTGAAAATGTTCTTTCTCCCCTCTGGACCTTTGCACATTCCTTCACCCTATTAAGGTCAGGTGATAAACAATGTCTTTGTGTAGTTTTATCTAGCCCCCTGAATCATTTAGCATTATTTCACAGTGGTTCCAACCTGCCACAGGGAAGAGGGGTGGCTCACTTGAGAGTCCAATTGAATCTTTGTTGATGGCTAGGCCAGAGCTTTGTTCCTGGACAGCTGAACTGGGTTTGTCCTATACATGATTTGACAAGATGGGAATTACCCCTCCTATCCTGGAAATTTTTGTCTGGAACTGTTTCAAGCCATAAGGATACATCTTTGGGAATATTATATAGTGAAGACTCATAAACACACACAGGAAATTGCAACAAACAGTATAACAATATATCATTATATTTTGTATTCTGTAACAGTACTGTTCATTATATCATGAACATTACAAAACCATCTTCACAGATATATTTTGCATTAAACAATACAGAATTGCACTATAAGGGTGAATGTATGGGTGTAGGACATCTCAGGGCCATAGGTCTTTGTGTTTCTGGGTCTAGCCATTTGCTCTGCAGCTTCACACCAGGAAGCTGTGTACCCGGGCCTGAAAACAATGCACAAACCAATGGAAGGAAGCTGTTACCTTGTCTGAGTCACCAGAGGGTCCAGGCTGGCTGGTGAGGGGTCCAAATGCTTTGAAAAAATCCCATAGGGTATCCAAGTATCTTGAGAAAGTGGCCCTACATCATTGCTGAGAATGGGCCCATAAAAGGGCAGAGATGGAACCAGTGGCATAAATTAGAAGATTTCCTTTTGATTTCTGTCCTTTTAGGAAGAGGCCTGGGGATGAAAAGGCACTAGACGAAACAAGTATTAACTACTCAGGGCTTGTCTTTACTGACTGGCATATTTGCTGCCATCAGATCAGGAAGTCAGTCCCTGAAGACCACCCCCGAAGCAGGAAAGCACTGAGTTAACTGAAGGTCATTTTGACTCACTGCACTTAAGAAGACACTATGGGAATTAGGCATTCGGCAGTTGATTGGATTCACCCAAGTTGTTTTAAGTAACTTGCATAGCTCTCCTCAGCTGCTGCTGAAATCCGGTTCCCCCACTATTATAGACCAGGGCACAATTTCCTAGCCCTGACATTGTAACCATATATTTTTATCATACAGGTACTATAGGTTTATGTGTGTGTATGTATATCTAAGGCTAGGTCTACACTAGCTAGTTAGTCCATGTCTACACAAGGCTTTGCCTCGTTGAACTAAGATATTTCTTAGTTTGAACTAAACAATGCTTAGTCCAAATAAATAAGTTTGACTGCTTAGTCAGACTAAGCGCTTAGTTCGAACTTTAGGTTTGAACTAGGCGTGATGTAGACATGGACTAAGGCTTAGTTCAAACTAAAAAAGTTCAAATTAAGTCATTAGTTTGAACTATCCGCGCTTAGTAGTTTGAACTAAGAGGTTATTTTGAACTAGGACGCGTGGCTAGTTCAAACTAAAAAGCCATGGTTAGTCTGAACTAACCCGCAGTTAGTTTGAACTAACTGGGAAGGGCTTAGTTCCGACTAAGGAAGTTGAAATGAAGCTTTGTGATGTAGGCATAAAAGGCTAACACACAACTACATGCAGCTTTGGTTCAGGCTCTAAATATTTTATTTTAACATAAGGATCTGATCAGCTAGCATTGTCCTAATATGAATTTCCTGAAGACTTTACTCAAAACCTCTTTCACCTCCTTGTTTCTCAGGCTGTAGATGAGGGGGTTGACCAGGGGAGTCAGGACTGTGTAGATGAGAGAGAGAACTTTCTTAAAGTCTTGCAGCTTTTGGGCTGTTGGGAACATGTAGACAATTGCCAGTGTTCCATAATAAATGGACACCACAATGAGGTGTGAGGAGCAGGTAGAAAAGGTCTTTTGCCTCCCAATGGTGGAAGGGATTCTCAGAATGGTGGCAATGATGGATATGTAGGACATCACAGTCAAGAGGAATGGGACCAGTGCGAAAACTAAGTTAAGTGTCAAAGTCAACATTTCCATCAGCTGAGAGTCATTGCAGGATAGTTTTACAAGGGGGATAAGGTCACAGAAAAAATGGTCAATACTGTTGCGGCCACAGAATATTAACTGTGATACTGACCCTGTTGCTATGCTACTACCTAGGATGCCACCTACCCAAGAGCCACATGCCAGCTGCAGGCAAGATCTTCCATGCATTTGGGCTACATAATGAAGTGGTTTGACTATGGCTAAATACCTATCATAAGACATAACCGATAGGAGAAGGCATTCTGTAGCTGTCAAAAAACTAAAAAAGAAAAATTGTGTGACACACCCATTAACTGAAATAGTGTTGTCAGTTAGGAGACCAGCCAACATTCTTGGCAGGATGACAGAAGTGTAGCAGGTTTCCAAGCTGGACAAGTTCCCCAGGAAGATGTACATGGGGGTATGAAGTTGCTTATCAGCCACAACCAGCACAATGATAAGAATATTCACAATCATTGTTGTTATGTAGATCACTAGAAACAGGAGGAAAAGAAGTAACTGCAGTTCAGGGAAAGTCCCAAATCCCAGAAGGATAAATTCTGTGATGGATGTTTGATTTCCCTCTTCTGGATCTGCCATGGTGTGTCCCCACAGGAAACAAATTCACTCTGTCACATAAATCAACAAAATTTCTTCTGTAATATGTCATTATTATTTCCATAGTCTCTGTCTTCTGGCTATGAGAACAAAGCCTAAGTGAATTATGGAGGCCAGGGGACAGGAAGTGACATCTCTTGATGTCTATGAGAGATTTTATCTACATAGATTCTAGTTTCCACACAAAGTTAGATTCTCTGCAAACATGTCTAGTAACTCAACAGAGGGCAGCAACACAGTCAAATATGACATAATAGGGCCTAGTTACCGAGTAAACTGACACAGATATTGGTTCAAATAGTCACATCCTGCTGTATGAAAGCAGAGTCATGTCCTTCACAGATTTTAGTTCCTCTACCAAAATGAGTCAGGACTGTATTTGTCAGAAGGAGCAAAAATTAAGGAACAATCTGAAGCTGAGACATGAAATGGTTGGGCAATGAGCCCATAATGAATTACAGTGGACACAGGCCACTTAACTCTATTAAAACCTTTTGGAAATTTGTGTCTGGGAAACACCTGTGCTTCCCTGTGATATTTCCTTATAGTGCCATGTAGCACTCTACATAGACAGCAATTTAATTAAAAATGAACAAAAAAAATTAATAAAAGTAAAAAACCCACACAACTCAAACCAATATACTTCCAGCTAGAAAGCAGCATTTTGGCTAGAAATGTATCCCTTCTTGCAAGCAAAAATTTTGTGCAATTTGAAATTTTTATGAAATGTGCCTTTTTCATACCATAAGAGTTATACCATGAACATAGATTTCCATTTTATGAGTAGTGCCATGATTTTAACTGTTGGTTTTCATTCCAAATCTGATATTTTAAAAATGCATTTATCTTGTCAATATTTTTCTAGATTGTTTTTCTTTTAATGGTAAATTTATTAATTTCACATTTTTTAGTTTTATGTTATTTTATCAAATCTTATACAGTAGCTCTTTTCCTAAAATATTTTTGTTGAAGTACTTGTGTTCCCACTGAACATTTTGTTCTCTATCAACAAACCATTTTTCCTTCAAAAACATTGATCAAATTTTTATAAGCTTCACATTTTCTTTTTAGTCTCTGGTTAAAAAAATATTACTTCTCTGTTCGTGGATATCTTGTCTGCCATTACTAATACTTTGTTACCGCAAAATAAGCAGAGATTCATAGAGCAAAGGTTCCTAACTTTTTTGGCTTGAGGGCCACAGATATCATTTTCACAGCCCTGAAGGGCCACCAGCCTCTGCTAGCAGGCCCCCCAACTCTGAAAAGCAGTTTGTCTCCATGTTCACAGATATCTCATTTGCCTGGCTGCAACAGGGAAACCACAAGCATCCTACAGCTGCATGCTCTCTATCTGGATCCCAAGGCAGTAGGTCCTCTTTGCAGCCAGGGGGACAGAAGATAAATGCTCCCCTTCCTGGCCTCTGGCTCCAGCAAGGACCCTAGAACCTATGGATGTTGGTAGAAGATGTTTTTCAGTGCTCCCTGCTATAGCCAGGGGGATGGGAGCACTAATTTCCTATCCCTTTGGCTGCAGCAAGGAGCCTCCATCAGTCTTTAAGCTCTGCAGAAGAACACTTTGTCTGGCAGTGACTCCATTTTGCAGCCAGCAGGAAGGAAGTCAAGGGCCACTTTGAAGCTTCTAAGGGCCACTTTTGTCCCCTGAAATACAGGTTTAGAAACACTTTCGTAGACAAATAGAGCTGCAAGGCACTTCAGGAGGTCATCTAGGTCAGCCATCTCCCAGCTAAATCATCCAAGGGATGGGTTTTTCAAGGATATGATCCTGTATAAAATACTGCATAGAGTTAATGTTAGTCTTGGAATAATTCTCTTCAGTCTCAGCCTTCTCTCTCTCTGTCAAATATAAGATAAAACTTGCACTGAATTCAAGGAATGGAACCTCTGATTTCAGTTGGATTTGGACCGCTAAGACCTTGATTATTCCTTGAAACAGAGCTACAGCCGGAAGGATTCAATTTCAATCAATGGACGTTAATAAACATCAATATTAGCTGACCCACCAAAACCACCAACCAAAAATATCAGCAACAGTGGGCGTTATGCATCCCCCCCCCACCTGTAGAGATGGTGTTATTGCTCTCATGTCCGTGCAGGGAGTAAAACTTCAAATACTTAAGAATTGACACCCTCAATCAATAGTAACTGTCAAATTTGCAACTCTTCTTCAAAATCTGCAGTCTCTCCCTATAGCCTAATTCTCTTCCCTTCACACCAGCAAAGTAGGAAATATTAACTTTGCTTTACCCACATCACCTCTCTAATTCTCTCAAAGCTCCTTCTGTGGCTTTCAGGTTACATTATCAAAGGCACATAGGTACCAAAAAATGCACATGGATGCCTAAGAAGGATGAGAGGCCAACACATGGATTTCAAATCCTACCGAGATGTCTGTCTTTAGGAGTTGAAATACCTCCACTGATCTATCCTTCTGTGTGCCAGGCCCCCATCTGTGAAGTAGGGATTACTTCCCCGCCCCGCTCTGGGAGAGGGAGGATAGATCCATGCAAGATAGTGAGGTACAGAGATGCAATGGTGATGGATCTGAATAACTGGCTAGGACAGCAGAGACCTGACAGGAAGTGACTGTTTCCATAGTCAGTTATTTAGTTTTGCCCCATTCCCTTTGGATTCCCATGGGACAAGTTAGCTGACAAACTAACATTGCTTCAAAATCCTCAAGTGTCAAGGAGCGCAAGGGAAAAGGCTGATGTACCTTTAAGGTGGGTCTGTCAGCCGCTGGTGTCTGATGTCACCTCCTCACTCAGCATTTCAGAGACCAGAGTCCTGATTATTGAGCCCATTTTCTCTGCCCAACACATTCATGCACTACCATGTTCCAACAAAACAGAGAAACAGGCTATAAAACTACCCTGTCTGGTAATGTGACATGCTTTTTACTCTCAGTTACCCAGAGAATGTTATCTCTGATTCATTATATATCCTTCTGTGGGCAGATGCAGTCCTCTGAGGCATGTCTGCAGTGGCGTATGGAACAGGCAAAGAAAAACTGGTATTTACTTGAGTGTTTTGCAGAAATAAACTGTTATCAAACTTCTAGTCTGAAAGGGAAAGACCAGGAGAGGGAATAAACTTTTAATCCTCAAATAAATCTCTCTTTATTAGATGGAAAACACAATTTCTGTCAAGAAATAATGCCCCAAATCTAGATCTCATAGCTGAGACTGTCACTCCTTGTTTGTTTGTAGTTCTGCATAAGTGATTTGAATACTAAATTTTCATTCAATTTCCTTGGGTTTTGAAAATCCTGTCAGAATTTGCTGATCTGACATTGTCTCCAACCAAACCACTGCTTTCCCTCTAGGGAAAGGACCAGGGGTTAAAGTATGCCAGAACACTCTAGAACACTGTTTTGGGCCCACTATTTTTAGGGGCTGGTGTTCCAGGGCCCCTAAAAATAGAAGAAGGCTCTAGAACACCGTATTCTGGTGCGGTCCAACAGGCAGGGCAGGGAGCGCTACAAGCAGAAGCAAGCCTGCCCTGCTCCTGTAAAGTGCCTGCTGGCTCCCCTGCACGTGGGCAGGACAGGCAGTTCTAGAAGCAGAGTAGACATGCACTTGTTCTGCTTTAAGTGCCAATGAGCTCCCCTGCGCATACACAAGGCAGGCTGCACTACAGGTGGGAGCCTATAGCGCAGCCTGGAGCAGCGGGGGGGACTAAGCAGCAATTCTCCCCTGTCCCAGCCCCCAAGAATCTGCACACTGCTGGAGTCTGGAGTGAGTGAGTGTGGGGCAGTGGGATGATGGGGGGCAGGCTTTTGGGGGCCAGTAGCTGGGGGTGCAGTAGCTGGGGAGCCAGGTGTTCAGGGGGCAGTAGCTGGGGTGGAAGGCAGGTGTTTTTGAGGGGCAGTAGCTGGAGGGCCCCGTCTCCTCTTTTGTGGCTTGCATAATTTTTTTGACAATATGACCATTAGCTCAGTGCCTTTGCTGTGTTAGCTCTTAAACAAGACAGTTCAGGCTGCTCCTTAGATGAAATGCAGATGAGCAATGTGCTTTACGTATTATTGGCTGGGATTATCAAACCACCATGATACTGTCTTGAGAAGCTGGCTCCTAACTGCCTTAGACTTCTTGCAGCTTTAGGGAAGAATACAAATATCTTCATTACTGAATGCAAAGCTATATAGAAGAAACATGTTTCCTGTCCTTTTGTAGCACAATTGGTTCCCTGAGCATGCAGTAAAGTCTCCTTCCAATTTAGCAGCAGTGTGAATAATTTTGCATCACCAAAGTTTTGTTGTTCATAAGGCCAGAATGTGGAATAGCTGTGGCTTACACAGCTGTATGTCAGAAAAAAGACTTTTTGAACTGGTTTTTTTTTTGGACTGATCTCTGGCACAAATATTGCAGACAGTGATGAAATCACATTGGTCAATTTCTTGAAGGATACCTTTGAAGTCTGAAAACTGGCTTTAATAGAAGGATAGACTTGAATTTATCATATTGTGGATTAAATTTTTAACTCCAAATTTATAGACTCAATTGGTTAAAGAGCATTAGAAATGGAAAACAGAGGTTTAATAATTATTACACTCTATTTGCCATGCTCTGTGATCAGCTGCCATCTAGAGATCACTGGGGAGGGTCCACATACAGCATAGGAACAACTTCCTTATTCCTGACCCTCTCTTGCCCAAAATGCCTGTTTGCCCTAGGTCTATATTTGTCCATGCAGTTGGCACTGTTGAAAAACAAATAGCACTGTTTTCAGGAAAACCAAACCCCAAAACATAGTTGTGAGTTGTATCATCAAGAAGATTTGGAGTGTAAAGTAGGTTTAGAATTAGATTAGGTTTTGTATTTGCATGGTTTTTTTATTTGCATGAGCACAAAGAGCATATTAGCATAGTCACACTATGGGTGCAGGGCAATATGGGTAATGGTATTTGGGTTGATCCAATCACAAATCTCAATATCTGTAATTCAACTGAAGACAAACATGAAATATGGTCTTTTGTAATACGCTACTCTATTACTCATTCAAAATCTGTTTATGTTGGTTAAAGAATAAAAGCTACCCTTAGCAAAAAAGAATATTAAAAGACGGGTCACCCCTCCTCCTAGCGTTGTAAAGTTAAGACAGGGGCAGGGGTTTAGTGTTAGCTCAGTCTAGAGCTATGTCAGGGGTTTTGCCTCACCCTGTAGTCCTACTGTCAAAGGATAAATCTGGCCAGGCTTCCTGTGAAGCCTTTCTTTTGTTATTTTAATGGGAGAAGCTGTTTGCAGCTATGTAAGGTTTAAGAGCTGAAATCACTGAGAGATTCAAACCCTCTCTCTGAGCTGAAATCATTGAGAGAAGAAACACTCTCAGAGGTGAAATCACTGAGAGGAAAACTCTCTCTGAGCTGGAATTACTGAAGAGGAGCAGCAATGGAGTAAGCGACCAGAGGGCAGAGCTGGCAGCTGGTGAGAGCAAAGTGTGAGTGACCAACGGGTGGAGCCAGTGGCTGGTGAGAGTGGCCAGTGGAGGGCTGGATGTGAGTGACCAGAGGGTGGAGCTGGCGGACAGCAGGCAGAGCCAATGGATGGTGTGTGCAGCCAGTGGAGGGCCGGAGAGCATGAGTGACCAGCGGGTGGCGCCGGAGGACAGCTGGTGTGAAAGACATTCCCTACAGGCCCTGGGTTTGTTGGGAACCTGTTTTGCACTGATTCTCTAGATCAGTGCTGGTTTTGCTACTGAGTTCACATGCACTTCTTTCCCCATGGAATGGAGGAATTTCCCCTTCCCCCATCTCAGGGTTTTCCCCACAGGAGCCTCTCTTACAATCCTAAGTTCCACTTCAGCCTTTTGAGTTTGTCTCTTACCTTGGCCACTGCAGGGAACTTAAGTTATATATTACTTGATTAGCTGGCCAGTGGCTTTATGAGAAATCATAGCTGTTACTGAAGCTGTGGAACCATGGTGTAAAAAAACTTGGCTGGAAAGTGCCACCATACAGCTAACAAAGGAAAGTTGACTGGAAACCATTCATAGTTAACTGGTAAGAATCTACTGTAATAGCCCTAGTGGAAAGCCATTAACCTTACCTTGGTAAACAGGTGGCAGAGGGAAGGTGACAGAAAGGCAGAAGAGCTTTGAGCATTTCATTGGTTAGAATTGTATTTAGTAACCAAATGATTCATAAACAATAAACATGGGCAGGCTGATTATATGCTGAATATTAAACATAATGAATTATGTAACCTGCATATTAAGTACAGTAGAACCATGTAAGGATTTAGGCATGACTTAATCTGTTATATTGTGCACGTCCCTGTCACACTGTGCACATTGTATTTAGAATATTAGAAAGTGATATATATCTTGTGAATCCTATATTCTGGGTTTACTTACATGGGTCCAAGTGGGAATATAACTACTTCCTACTAGGTTGGATGTGGAAGGGTAAGAAGCAGGTTTGATTAAAGGAACTGTATACACATTCCATTCCTGAGTGGACCTGATCTTTCTTTTCTTCTAACAGCTACATCCACCCTTCGCTGTAAAATGTATGATACCTCTCAGCTATAGTTCCTTCATTAATCAGTGCTGGCTTGGCCCTGGACTCTCCGGCCGAATAGTGGCAGCCCCATAACAGGCTGGTTCAGGGTGGCATTGTGACAATGGTGCAACAAGATGTTTAGACAAGCCTTGACACAAGGACTCCTCACACCAGTGTGACATGCTGCACACCACGTATATCTTTAAGGGGAGATCTGTGTATCAGTAATGTTCACCTCATGACATACTGTACATTACTATTATGTTCCAAAGGGACAGCCATGTTAGTCATCAAATTTAACTGTATTGCTTCAGGGCTAAATAGGCACTTTGGATTTTTTCTCATTACAACAGGTGATTTGACCTCATCTTCCTCTTTATGCTGTTCCCCAGTGTTTGAATCTTAACAACTGCTTTGATTTGCTGTTACAGTGTGACCTGATCCTATGACTTATATTCTCTGCATCTATTTCTCCGAATATGTAAATTCCCCCATCTTTAAAGCATCTGACTAGGTGGGATTTTCTCCCATGAAAGCTCATTCAGTAAAAAATTCGTTAGTCTTGAAGAGTCACAGGACTCCATGTTTGTATTACTGTTATGGTATTGTTTCCTGGAATATCATACACATGTACAGATACTAAATGCTCTGCTGTCATATCCCAAATGCACATCTCATTTGGCTTGAATGTATACAGACAAACACAAAGCTGTGTTTTCACACCCCGTGGAGCGATACATACAGGAGCAATGAACTAGCTCACGGGTGTCAAACTGATTCAGTTTGGGGGCGACAGTGGAGGGCAGGACACCTGACGAGGACCATTTGTCTGCACAGGCTCCCCAACCCTTTTCCTTGCCACATTCCAGGTAGCATGAGTGGTCCTTTCCCCTCTCCTACCCCTCAGGCTCAAACACCTTCCCTTTTACCTGCCCTGTGGGCTCCTCTTCCCCACACTGGCTCCCAGACCCTCTCCTGCTGGGCAGCTCCCAGACACTCCTTCCCTTTCCACTTTCCCTACCGCATGGCAACAAGCAATCAATCTGTCACAGTCACAGACACAGGCAGGCTGGACTCCTGCCTCTCCCCTCCCCGCCCACTTACTGTCAGTCATTCAACATGCTGGCCTTTGGTTGGGCTCAGTCCCAGCTGGCCTTTGATTGGCTCATTCCTATGTGGGCCCCTGCTACTTTTTCATTTCTTGTGATTCATACAATGTGCTGTCAATTAAGCTACCATACTGACTGACTGACTGACTGACTGTGAAAAGTTCAGGTGGGGCGAGTGCAGTGCAGGGGATCTCTGGGAGCCCAGCCCAGCCTGCTGTGGCAGATCAGAGCAAAACTGAGCTAGGATTGGCTGGAGGTGTCCTTTGTTCCCCTGTGCTATGACTCGGATCATGCAAGTGAGTCAGAATCACTCCTACCCCTGCTCTGCAGGCAGAAGCCTGTCTTTGCTGTTTGCTGCTGCTGCTGAGAGCTCCCAGGCACAGTCCAGGCAGCAGCTCAGTGGGCCGGATCAGCTCCCTTGGCAGTCCAGCTCCAGCTCATGGGCCATAAATTTGACACTCTTGGACTAGCCTAAGCACCTCTGAGCACTTTGGCTCAAGGGGAAAAGATCACACCCATTGTTGGACATGGATGATCACCTCATCCCGGGGGGGGGGGTGCGGGTCAAGGAAACTTGTTAAAAGACAGAGGCACCCTGAAATCCATTTTCTAAGCAATATGAGACTGCGAACCTACCCATGGCCTTGGGTACTGGTTGCAGAATCCAGTGCAAGCAACCTGTAGCTTAAGCCAACATCATAGAAAGAGACTGGACTATTAACCTTAGTATAGAATTAGAATGATCTTTTACTTGATAGCGATAAATTCCTTGACTTATTGTAAATCTTTGGATTTATATTATTCGTACTTTGAATCACTTAAAATATTACTTAATCAATACACTTATTTGTTTGTAGTATCTGGAGCAGTTCATGTGGGTCAGTTGTGTGCAGAGATCTCAACTGGGGTGACAGAGCTGGTGCACATCAATTTCTTTGATAATTGACAGACAAGTGTAAATGAGCTTGCAGAGTGCAGTGACTGCAATAGTTCCCAGGGTTAAATCTGGACTTGGAGTGTTTGTTGGGGGTCTATCCCATGAAGTTCTAGCCTGGGCACTCCTTCACTGGGTGAGGGACTGATTACACTTAGGAGGCTGAGCATCAGCTGACTGAGGAGTGAGGGTACATACCGAAAGGTGAGGTAAGATGGACCCAGGAGTGGAGAATTGGGGTGACACAGATGCACAACAGTCCCAATTGCAGGAGGACAAACATCAGAAACAGATATGAAGAGAACGGGATGGGAGGTCTGACAACAAAAATGACACAGAGAGGAGATCCAGTTAATTCTTTTTTTGCATGAGGCTTTGGTTGCACAATTATTACAATTTCCTAGAAAATGTTAAAACGGGAGACAGAGCTGGTGGAAAACATTCACTGGAAGTGAGAGGAATTTTCAGGACACTGGCTGGGCGATAAATATATGGACTCTGTTTTCCCATAAGAGGAGATATTAGGCACTAAAATCTGCCAGACAACAGATGGCTGTTGGGCACCTAACACCTCTACATGCCATTGTCTCACTAAGCCCAATCTTCCATTACTGACAGAACATTGAGCAACCAGTTCTAATCTGCCACCCACCCCAGCATCACCTAGCTGTGGCATCTGATAAAGGGCCTAGCTAGAATGGGTCAGAGCTCTCGAGAAGTCTCCACTTCCTCACCTGTCTGTGACTCTAACACCATTCAGACCCATCTGTACCTAGGATAGCCACCTGACAGGTCAGGGTAGGCTGTGGAAAAAAAAATAGAGCAGATTCTCTTAGCACTGTTGATTTACAAAATGTTATAAAGAGTACTCATAAAGTTTGCAGGTGGTATCAAGCTCAGAGGGTTTTCAAGTGCTTTGGAGGACAGGATCACAGTTCAGAATGAGCTGGACAAACTGGTGAAATGGTCTGAGGTAAACAAATTCAATAAAGGGAAATGCCACCTGGGAAAGAACAATTCATTGCACACATACAAAATCGGCAATGATTGCCTGGGAGGGAGTTCAGTGGAAAGGGATCTGGGTGTTACAGGGGACCACAAGCTGAAGATGAGTCAATAGTGTAACACTGTTGGAAAAAAAGCAAACACCATTTTGGGTTGTATTAACAGAAGTGTTGTAAGTAAGACACAAGAAGTAATTCTTCCACCCCAGTCAGCTCTGATTATACCTCAGCTGGAGTACTGTGTCTAGTTCTGGGTGCCTCAGTTCAGGAAAGATGTGGAGAAACTGGAGGAAAGAGTAACAGTTCGATAGATGTCACTATGAACTGACACACCAAAATCAACAACAGACAAGATACTCCGGTAACGGCTTATGTTAGCACAGCCCTCCTCCCACGCGTTGTGCCTGGGCTGCAGGGATGTAGTTCACAGGCCCTGCATTTCTGCACCCAGCTGTCAGCAAGTAATTGAGGAAGACAGTGACAGGGGAGCTGCACCAAGCTCCCTGTAGGGCTTTGAGGATGGTGACACCAATCCTTACAGGCTCAAGGCACAGAGAAGGTTGACGGAGTCAAGACCACCTGTCTGGGCAGCAAGGAAGAGGGAGAGTGTCTGGCTGAGGCAGGGACGGTCACCCCACAGCTGAATGGCTTCTGCCCATAGACATATCATACCACTATGTGCTTGTCTGTGCAACAGCCCAGCAGCCCTCCTCTCTGCACTTTGCACTCTGATATCCCCTGGGCTGTTCAGGGAGCCACTTGTATCTCCTGGAAGCTTCCCAGCACCCATAACTCTGACTGCAAACCTGCCTCCTCGTGTTGAATTTCCATGGCTAGAACAATGAACTTATCTCCTTCTCAGCTCACCAGTGAGGTTAGTGGCAGAAGACAAAGTCAAACCTCATTATTCCATGGAGGGAAAAGTAAAGGAAAATAAAGGTGCTCTGGTGTTAGAGGAGTTTGATTTAGACTTGGCAGATGTTGGTTGAATTCCCACCCTTGTCCAAGTTCCTTGTGGAGGCTTTAGGTCAGGTTTTCAAAGGCCTGTAGTTACCTAAAATTGCACACAGGTTCCTGAGTAGAGTGAGGAGCTAACCCACAAAGATTTCAAATCCCAGCAGGGGTGTATGTGTCTTTTGGAGCTGAAATTCCTCTATGGATCTGTCCGTTTGTGTGTCAGGGATAACAGCACTGTACTGGAGTGGGGAAAAGGGAAGGAGGACAGATCTATGCAAGTCAGTGAGGTGCTCACTTACCATATGGGTGGGGCCATAAGGAACTAGGATAGTAGCCATCTGGCAGGTGTTGTCAGCTTCCAAATTCAGTCCTTTTGCTTTGGGTTCAGAGGTAGAGGGAGACCATTGCCCATTCCCCTGCCATGGGAATAGTTAGCTTGCAAACTGACATTGCTTTCAAACCGCTTAGCTTCAAGGAACCGGGAGGAAAAAACTGATGAATGGTACCTCTAAGACAGGTCTGACAGCATCTGGAGTCAGATGTGACCTCCTCACTCAGGACTTCAGAGACCAGAATCCTGGTTATTCAGTCCATCATCTGACCCTATTGCATTCATGTACTGTCATGTTCTCAGTAAATGCAATGTCATAACTGAGATCAGCTCCTATAACTCCGTTAGGTCTGGTAACATGGTCAGTGCAGTGTCCTCAATGCCAAATGGAGACATCTTTTCTGATTGATTCAATACATGTTGTTTTGTGAGGAGGGGCAGTCTCTTGGGGCAGCTCAGCTATGGGAAATACAACAGGTGCGGGAAAGCTGGTATTTACCTGACAATTTTTAGAAATAAAAAGAGAAATACGTGGAGGGGAAATAGGTATTTATTCGTGAAAGAAATCTCTGTATTGGATTCAGGCCGCAGTGTGTGTCACGAAATAATGAACTAATTCTAGATTTGCAGCTGAGATTTTTTCAGAACTGTCAAATTCCAAAGTGATATCTGGCGTTGAACTTCCATTCAATTCCCTTAGAAGGTTTTGAAAACCTCAGGAGAGATCAGTGACTTGACAATTTCTGCAATTGATCCTTCTTGTGCCCTCCACGCTAAGCACACACATGCCCATTATCTGTCCCATCAGCTCACTCAGTCACTCTAGGTAATATTTTTAGAAGAAACTAAATGAGTTACAAGCTCAAGTCTTATTTTTGAAAGTGAGTTTGTCACTACAGTGTAGTCACGTTAAGCTTGGATCTCACTGGAATGGCATGGAACTCACAGTCCTCTGGCACCTTTGAAGTTTGTGTAAATTTTTGACAATGCTACCCTACCTGAACCTCCTTGCCTCCTGTTCAATCCTTTCTGAAACCAGGCAGCACAGGCTGCTGCATAATCAAATACAGATGCCCTAAGGTGTTTTACATAGTTGAGTTGGGATTTCCAAAGTTTGTGGGGTTAATGTACAACACAAAAACCCAAGAGTATTGACATTACTCTAGGAAGATGACACCTATGTCCCTTAGGCTTTTTGGAAAGGCCCAGACAATGGGCGCATGGAAGTTAGAGACCTTAGATTATAAAGTACAATTTTCTTGCCATGACCTAGGAAAGTATCAAAGTCACCTGTATCTTCAGTTTCACAGCAGTTACATGACTTATATCATCTTGTTCCAGAACTGTAAGTCTCTGAGGGTATGTCTACACACATGCTTAAATTTGACCTAATAAACATTAGGTCAAATTTAAAAATAGAGCTGTTTACACAGAACTTGGGTGATTCAACCTAAGGCTTCCCTTAGTTTGAATCCAAGAGAGGTCCCTTCGAAGTTACAAAATCTCCTATAACTTCTAAGGGATTGTCAGTTTGAGCGCTAAAGTTTGAATTGATGCTGTGTAGCCATGTGAATTCAAACTAAAGTTAGCATAGTACCCTGGAAGGAAGACCAGCACCAGCCCCAGGGCTGACAGAGTGAGGGTTGGGGGAGAGGAAGGATTCCCCCAGCCAGGCGCTGACAGCACAGGGCTGTGGGAATCCTTTCTCCCCCCCACTCCCACGGGGCTGGGTGTGGGGGGTGCCCTGACTCCACAGAGCACTGCTAGGGGACATTGCAAAGTGCCTAGAGCTGGGCAGAGATGCTTTTCCCTGTGTTGGGCTCCGGGGGCTGGAGCCTGGCAGAGGATTGGGTGGCAACATGGCCCTACCAGAGGACCATGTTGCCACACCTCCCATGATGCCCCTCTTCCAATTCGAACTAGCAAGGCCTGTCTATGGACATGCTAGTTCGAATTGGTTGTCCTACTCTGGACATGTTAGTTCGAATTGACTCAAATCGAACTAATCATAATTAGTTCAACTTGATTAGTTCAAATTGAGTCAATTTGAACTAACAGTCTAAGTGTAGACATACCCTGATTGTCTGTTTTCAAGTTTCATATCCATGAGAACAGAACTGATTCACTCCCTAAGTTACTTGTTCCCATTAAACACTGCATGGTCTGATGTGGGAACAGACAGTACCATCACTTTAGTTGTGCCTATTGCAATAAAGGTTGGAAGCTGACTCCAGAACTATACTTTCTCAGCATGAAGGATTTGACCTACTGTCACTTTGTGCTTTGAAGCAAAGCTTTATTCCAGTCTTTAAAAAAGAATACATATATCCACTTTTTTCTCTAGAAGACTGTCATTCTTTCCAACATGATGAGCACTCTCATCATGTAATAAGGCCTCTTTCCTATTAAACACCAGTGCAAATAATTTTCTGTCACCAAAATTTGTCATGTAGAAGGCCTAAATGTTGAACATTTGTTGCCCACAGAACTGTATTTTGGAAAAAAGAATGTTTTTAAATTGATCTCTGGTAAATATATTGAAGACAGGGATGAAATTGCGTTGCTCAACTCTGAAGGATACTAGTCTAATCTGAAAATTAATTATAATGTACAAATAGACTGAATCTTAATGTTACTGTGGTTTAACTATTTTGCTTCAAGTTGACAGCATGATAATCACCTTAAGAACAGTGGTAGCTGAAATAACAGGTTTAATAATTATTGCTATCTAGTTGCCATGCTCTGTCATCACCTGCCATCTAGTGATCATTAGGAAGGATACATGAAACATAGGCCCCATTACATTTTGTTTCCCATAATGTCCATTTTACAGTATAGACATGGCTTTCCGTTCCTTACCCTTTTCCACACCATGTAGCCCTTTGCCTCAGGGAGATTTTTGCCTCTGCATCTGGTAAAACCCAGAAGGAGGTGTTGGAAAACATTCCCTGGCAGTGAAAGAAATTTTCAGAATATTATCTTGGCTATAAATGTGCGGGCTGGGTTTCCCCATAAGAAATGATCTGAGGCACTGAGATCTCTTAGCCAGTGAATGGGAGTTGGGCTCCTAACACCTTTAGATGCCATTGTCAATTACTAATGAATGTGGTGGAGCAGAGAGGACACCCTAGTAGGACACAAAATGGTTGCCTTCCATACCTGTCCCTGACACTAGCCCTTTGAGTGACTCTGGGCAAGTAAAACAAACAAGGAGTCTGGTGGTACTTTGAACAGCTAACAAATTTATTTATTGCATGAGCTTTTGTGGTAGAAAAATCCCACTTGTTCAGACACTTTGAAGATGGGGGAACTTAGGGAAGCTTCACACAGGGCTTTTATTTCGAAACAAAACTGTTGCTTCGAAATAAAAGTCTTTATGTCCAAACAATGTTTTCTTGTTTCAAAAGGAGGGAGCTCCTCGTTTCGAAACAAGAGCCCTCCTTTTGAAACAGCTTAAACCCACTTTGCTTTCGAAGGGAGGGTTATTTCGAAACCAGTGGTTTCGAAATAAGCCGTTTGGACATGTTATTTCGAAAAAAAGAGTGTTTTGAAATAACAAGGACCTTCCCCCCACGGTGCATAGCACCCTGGAGGGAAGGTCCGATTCCCCCCTCAGCACCCTGGCCAGGGATCAGCACCCTGGCCAGGGTGCTGAGTGGGGTGTAGAGGGTCGGAGGGTGCCTCAGCCGGCTTCCTCCCCACTTCCCCTTGCTGCAAGCAGGGGGGGAATGGAGCCTCAGCCCCCTTCACCCCCCTACCCCTGGAAAGGGGAAGGGAGGGAAGACAGCTGGGGCTGCCCCCAAGCCTGGGTAGCCCTCCTTCTGCTGGGGTAGGGGGGCTCCCGCTCCTCCCCCGCCACTTCTGCCCGGGGTAGGGAAGCTCCCCCTCCCCCCCGCGGGTCTGGCCTCGGGCAGGGGGATTCCGCTGCGGCCCCCCCACCCGCGTGTTGGGGGGGCACCAGGGAATGCCCCCTGCTCGATGCCGGACCCGTGGGGGGGAGGTGGAGCCTCCCTGCCCAGGGCGGAGGCAGGGGGAGCCCCCCCTCGCCCCTGGCTGGAGCCGCAGGGGGCAGGGGAATCCCAGGGGTGGGGCTTCCCTGGCCCAGCGCAGGGCCTCCCTCCCCCTCCCCTCTCCTATTTCGAAATAGCATATCACACCGGACATGCTATTTTGATTCCCTCCTTTTCCCTTATTTCAAAAGCACTTTTTTGTTATTTCGAAATAAGGTGTTTTGAAATAAGGCTTTATTCCGAAACAGCTTGTTTTGAAACAAGCACTTTGTGTGTGAACATAGCCTTACAGAATGGCAGGAAAATAAATACAGGGAAATGTGATTTTCTTCCATGAAAGCTTCTGCAATAAATTAACTTGTTAGTCTTTAAAAATGCTACCAGACCCCTTGTTTGTTTTGCTGAACCAAACTGACACGGCTACCCCTTTGAATTTGGGAAGGTACTGTCACCTCAATCTGTTTTAGTTTTCCCAGCTGTCACATGAGGTTAAGGATGTGGGCCTAAGGCTAGACTCATGTAATTTCCAATTTACACACCTGAAACCCAGAATCTGCCTACCCCCGGCAACAACACAAAATTCCTGCTGCACTGGTTTCTAAATGTTTACAGTAGAAGAGCCAGTGCTGTCCCCCTGGTTCAATCAGGACCGATGAACTTCTGTGTCACTCGAAGCCCCCACTCGTGGAGCCCTCTCTTATTCTGCTCTGCTCTGAAAACCTGCACTCCTGGGCCATTCACCCACAACCTCCAGCATGTAGGAAGTTCCAAACAAAGTGAATGAATGCTTCCAGGCAGCTACTCTTGGGTTGTGCAGCAGAATGACCTCAACAAATACCACAGTCCCAGAACCAACCCTAGGAATTTCCATCTTACAAAGTTCAGTTAAGGCTCTAGAGCAATGCAAGCTCATGGAAGTTCATCAGTTTAACAAAGACATTGATACGCACCAGCTTTGTTATTCCAAATAGAGTCTCCAACACACTTCAGACCAGTAGGACTGCTTTAAGTAAAACAAACAAATAAACTTATTAATTACAGTAGGATTTTAGGTGATTATAAAACACTGTATAACAACTCATATTTGACTAAGAAAAAACAAAAGCAAGACGCTTTGTAAATTTAGCTTAACACTTTCAGCAGTTTTACAAACTTTGGCACAAAACACGTTGTCTGGTTTCCTCTGAGTTCCTTTGTGGTGTTTGTAAATCGAGGTGGAAGAGAAAGAGCATGGCAAATCTCTCCCCCTCTTTAAAATGTTCCTTCTCCTCTCTGGACCTTAGCACCCTCCCCTCAGGATCAAGTGAAAAACAATGTTCTGTTGGTTCCATCCATGCCCTTAGTCATTTAGCGTTACTTCACCAAGGTTTTAGGAAGCCCCAGTGAAGAGGGGAGCTCCCTGGAGAGTCCCATTGCCTCTTTGTTCATGTCCAGGTTGGTCCTTTTTTTCCTGAGAAGCTGAGATGAGTTTGTGCTATATCCACCCATCCTGGGGAGATAGGAACTTCGCCTCTGCTCTTGGAGAGTTTTGCCTGGATCTGATTCAAGCCTTAAGGACACACCTTTGGATGGGGACAGTGAAGCAGAAGAATCATAAACCTGACTTTTCAACAAAGAGGTTACTCTAACAATAATGCTCAGTATGTCATGCGTATTCCCAAAACATCTTAAGTGATTCGCTTTGCGTTAAACCATAAACAATTATGTTAAAAGGGTGAACATGGGGGTGTATGTCCTCCAAGGGCCACAGGCTATTCTGTTTCTCCTTCTGGCTGTGGCCTCCCAACAAGCAGCCTTGCACAAGGCCACAGACCAGCACATGGACTTGAGTAAGGGAGGCATTCCCCTGCCTGATTTGTTCTGGGACTCAATCTGGCCAGTTAGGTGTTATCATGTTTTTTGTAAGATCCCAATGGGCTCTCAAGTATCTTGTAAAACTCTTCCTATGCATTTGTTGAGAATTAGCCAGTAATGTACTGGTGTCCTGGAACACAGATTAGAAGGTTTCCTGTTGATTCCTGTCCCTTTTGAAAGAAGCCTGGGGTTGTCATACACTATAGCTGTGTTCACACAGCACTCTTATTTCAAAACAACAGAGGTTGTTTTGAAAGAAGAAATACCCTGTTCACACGACACACGGTTGTTTCAAAACAATGGCACCCGTTGTTTTGAAACAATGGTGCTGTTTTGAAACAACTTAAACCCCATGTGGGGATGAAACAATGTTGTTTCGAAACGATAGTTTTGAAACAATGCCGTCCGAACATGTTATTTCGAAACAACAGTGACTTTTTTCGAAATAACTGTTGCCTGAAACTGCTATTTCGCTTTGAGCTTTTTTCCTTAATTCGAATTAACAAACTGTTAATTCGAATTAAGTTATTTTGAAATAAGGCATTATTTCGATACAAGTTATTTCAACACAACTTGTATCGAAATAATGCCTGTGTGTGAACACAGCCTATGAGAAACAGAAATGAATTACACAATTTCCTAGTGCTGGAGTCCCACGCTGACCTTGTCACCACTTACTAGTATAATGTTGGTCTGATGAGTCCCTCTTTACCACCATGGTGCCTTCTTGTGGCTGTCTAGTGGAATTGCTGAGGCGGCCATTGTTCCTTCTCCAGTATCATATAGCCGATCTTTCTTCATTCCTAGACCTGCATCTTCCTGCATGCACACTGTCTGCTTTTTGACATGGCCCTTTGTCTCTGGCTCAATCCCTGCTCCTCCACTTCCTGGGAAGAGCAGGGATCCAGCAGTCCTTGGCCACCTGTTTTAATTGCCAAGGCTCAGGTCCTTTCTTCAGAGCCCAGCTGCTCGCTGTCTGGAGACAGGCCTTTTATCTTTGTCTGACCCTTACTCCAAGGTCAAGTGGCTGCTCCACCCCTGGAGCCAGCCTTGTAGTCCACCACAGTCCTTTCTTCAGAGCTCATGACTATGCGATCCCCGGAGCCTGCCACTGCTCTGCCCCAGGAAACTGGCCTGCCTTAGTCTGCAGCCTCACCAGTGTCCCCTGTGTGAGCGCCTAAGGATGAGTGACCTCTCCCTTCTTCTGGTAGCCCTTCTTATATGAGCACTTCCTTGCCCTAACTGGCTGCTCCCTTTTAGTCTCTTTGATAGGCTGCTTCAGCCACAGCCTCTCCAGAGCTCCATTAACCAATTTATTTGTTGAGGTAGGCTACTTGCCCCACCACAGAAGGCATCATATTTTTAAGTGTGTGTTTATCTAAGGAAATCACCATAGAAGGAAGGGATGCTCAGCTTCCCAGTTGAGTGCTTTTGTTGGACCTTCTCCCTGAATACAATTCTCCATTACTGGCTGAACCGTAAACAGCTACATGTTGAGAAAGAAATTCACTCTGTGATATGAATAAATAACATTCATTCCCCATTATGTAAACCTCTTTTCATTTTTTCTCTCTGCTGGCTACTAGAAAAATAGCTGAGTGTTTTACAGAGACCACAGGAGGAGAAATGTTATGTATTGATGCTTGGGGCAGATTTCCTAACTGGGAAGACTGCAGGTTTGTCCAAACATCAACCTTTTTTCAAACATGAATAGTAACTTGACAGAGGGCACCAACAAATTCCAATGCAAGATGCTGGGGCTCAGGTAAAGGAGTACAGAAACATAACATGGGTTCAAAGAGTCACAGGCTATGTCCACATGAGGCTTTTAATTCAAAACATCCACCTTTGTTTCGAAATAAAAGTTGAGATGTCTGAAAGACATTTCTTTACTTCAAAATGACAAGCCCCCATCATTTTGAAATAATGTCTGTTATTTTGGAACAATAAAACCTAGGGAGAAATCAAAATAGCCACTGTTTTAAAACGGTTGTTTCAAAATAATGCCGTTCAGACATGTTATTTTGAAATAACCATTATTTTGAATTAACACTTTTGCCCTTCTCCTTCCCAGGGTGCCTTCTTTTTTCTATATATTGTGTGGGGGAATGGCCCAAGGAGGGGGCCATGTTGTCACATCTCCTATGGTGCCCCTCTCCTGAATTGAAATAGCAAGTCCTGTGTCCAGACTTTGCTATTTTGATTTGAGGTTTTCCCGTATTTTGATTTAATATCTGCTTATTTCAATTTTAGGTTATTTCAAGTTAAATATTTTATTTTAGAATAACTTATTTTAAAATAAGTGTTTACATGTGAACATAGCCACATTTTAATGATCTTGAGGGTTCATTAAAGATCATACTACTGAATGACTGAGGAAGAGAACTTTAATCCTATAGACAGGTAGCCAGCTATGTACCTGGGAGCAGCCATGTTAGATCTTCTCCAGAGCACAGCTCCCATTCACAGAACACTGGCCCATGCTAGGGAGTGTCTCTAAATTCACAACCTTGCACAAGCATATCACTACATTTTACCCCCTAAGGAAAACAAGTAAACATTTAGATGCATATAAAAGTTAGCTAATGATGCATGCAGTAACGCACAACAGCTATATTAAAAAAAAAAACATGCAGAAGAACAGTCCATAAACCCATGATCTGAACTAACTAGAGAGGAGATGTTACTAGCAATGACTCTCAAGTGAGTCTTTACCACCAATTTCAGACACCATGTAATGATCTTGAGGGTTCATTAAAGACCATACTACTGAATGAGTGAGGGATAAAACTTTAATCATGCAGACAGGTAACCAGGTATCTACCTAGGAGCAGCCTAGTTAGATCTTCTTCGGGGCACATCTCCCAATTCACACAACACTGGCCCATGCGAGGGAGTGTCTCTAAATTCACAACCTTCTACAAGCTTATCACTACACACTTCTCTCATGTCCTGGTGCATCAGAGCAGATCAATATGCTTTGCAGAGCAGAGTTCACTGGCAACATGGGTCAGATTTAATATTTTACTGGAAGGTGCAACAAAGAACAAAAATAAAGCACCTAAGTTTCAGACACACAACAATTGGGAAGCCAACTCCAAGTGAAGTCCACAGGACATGGGCCACTGAGTTCTATTACAGTCATTTGAAAATTTATATAAGACAAATGCCTGTGTTTCCCTAGGACAATGTTGTCATGTCCTTCAGTGGAACAGTCCACATGGAGACACAAACTTAATTAAAATAAACAAAAGCTATGGTTAGAAAACACCATTTTGATTAGAAATGTAACCACCATGCAGCAGCAGATCAGGGGCCACAGGGTCCCTGGGCCTCCTCCACTGATGGGGCTCCCCAACCATCAACGGGCCTCCCTCCTTGACAGCATGACAGCACTGGGGTGGTGGTGGGGATAACTGGCACATGTGGTGCGGCTTCCTGTGTGGACCAAAAAGCAGCACTGGAGTCTGTACGGCATGTGTAGCAGTCACCCCTGCCACCTCTTGGGCCAACCATCCAGGCTATGGCTGGCCCGCCCCCACTCTTGGGGGCGGAGCAGCAAGCCCAGGGCAGAATGGGAGCTTAGAGCCTGGCATCTGGGCCAACTCCACCCACTGCTCCCCAATGCAATGCTGCAAGCTGGGTGGAGGGGTCTCCACATTGTGGGGTGGGCCCCTGGGCACAGGTCCCATTGGCCCTTATGGCAAGTTGCCCCTGCCACCATAGCTCAAAACGTATCTGTATGCAATTTCAAATTTGTGCAAAAATGCGCAATTTTCTTTTCATGACAGTGGTGCTTCCACGTCACTGGGAATTCTGTGCTTTTTTGTGTTGGCTTTTCATTCCACATTTGACATTTTTCTTTTAAAATGCCTACTGTATATTTATTTCATTTTCAGTTATTTTCAGTTTGCATTACATTGTCTTTTATAGTTATTTTCTATTAATTTAGTTTCATTTTATTTTATTTCATAAAATGATATACTTTTCCAAAAAAAAAATTGTAGAAATTGGTGTGTTCACCTGGATCATATTGATCTTAATCAACAACACACATTTCCCTCAGACATGACTGTGAAATTTCTATCAGTGCCACACTTTCTTCTTTACTCTTTAGTTACAGTAATATTCATTCTCTCTATTTGTCAGTGTTTTGACTCCTGCTATTAAGCCTTTGTAACTGCAAAATAAGCACAGAAGATTAGGGTTGGATGGGACCTAGGGAGGTTCATGTAATCAAATCCCCTGCTCAAAGCAGGACAAACCCCACCTAAATCATCCCAGGCATGGCTTTGTCAAGGACCTGATCCTGTGTAGAGTTATGTGATAAATAAATTTTACACTTGAAGAATAATTCTATTCAGTCTGAGCCCTCTGTCTCTAAGTCTAAGGTAAAATCTTCCCTAATGTCAAGGGTGGGACCATTTGATTTTGACTGGATTTACATTGCTAATACCTGGATCCTTCTTTAAAACAGAGCTGGGACTGGCAGAGATCAGTATGAATAAATAGAAGTAAGTAAACAGAGTTAGCAATTGACCAACTGAAAGCACCAAAGGAAAAAAACAAGATCACTAACAGTTGATGTATTTGTTGCCATGCCTTGTACCTTGCATTTGCAGGGATGGTGTCACCAACCTTGTAGGCATGCAAAGAATAAAAATTTAAAAAATTGATAATGTGAACTCCGCCATCCATAATCAATATTAGTTGTCAAAATAGGAACTCTCCTCCCCCACTTCTGCCAAGCCTCCTCAGCGACACTTTCTCCTTCTTTCACATTCAGCAAAGCAGCAAATATCAGTTCTGCTTTACCACATCAGCTTCCTTAGCCTCTCAACGCTCCTCTATGACTTTTGGGGCAGATTTACCAAGGCTTCTAGGAACCCAAAAGTGCACTTGACTACCAGAGGAGGATTAAAGATAAATGCCCATTGATTTCAAATCCCACCAGGGCTGTCTGTATCTTTAGGCGCTAAAATACCACCATTCATCTGTTCTTCCATGTGCAATGTCCTCCTGTGTTAAGTACAGCTAAGGCAACCACACTGGAGTGATGGGATAACAGATTCATACAAGACAGTGAAGTACCCAGATACCATGGTGATGGAGCAAGAAAAGGAGATAGAACAGCAGAGACCTGACAGGTGTTGTCTATTTTCCAAATTCAGTGATTTTATTTCAGGTTGGGAACTTGAAATAAACCATCACCCCATTTCCAATGTCCGTAGTTATGTAGGAAACTTATACGGTTTCCAAAACCTCAAGATTCAGGGAACAAGGGGGAAAAGTTAACTTCCTCTAAGGCTGGTCTGTCAGCTGCTGGAGTCTTTGTTGTCATCTCTGCACAAGGCCTTTCAGAGTCCAGGATCAGACAATTCAGTTCATGTCCTCTTCCCTTGTCCTCTATGTTCACAATATGTCCAAGTGTTTGCATCAAAGGGGCTGTGACATTCACCTAGTGCAATCTGGACTGCAGTGTCTCCTCAAAACTCTACCCCTGGAACCCATCTTATTCTGCTGTCCTGTGAGAAACCACAATGCTGGGCTGTTCGGGCATAATTTCCAGCAAGCTGGTAGCCTCTGACTAACTGAATGCATGCTTCTAGCTAAAAACTCTCTGGATTATGCAGTAGAATGACCCCCCCCCCACAAACCCCTCAGGCCCAGATCCAGCCCTATAATCTTCACCCTCACAATATTCAGTAAAGCCCCCTGAGCAAAGCAAACTCATGTAAGTTCATCAGTTTAATAAAGAAATTGAAATATACCGGTCTTTTCTTATTCCAAGTGGAGTCTCCAATACTCTTCAAACAAGACATGCTGCCTTAAGTAAAGCAAAGAAACCAATTTATTAATTATAGACGGATTTTAAGTTATTAAAAGAGAAAGTGGAAGAAGTCTGGCTTGGTTAAGAGAAAATAAAACCTAAGTTATTGTAAACTAAGCTGAACACTTTCAGGAACTGTACAAACTCAGGAGAGCCTCACTGTAGTCTGGCCGTTTTCCCTTCAGTTGCTTGGTGGTGTTTGTAGATGGAGATGGAAGAAAAAGAGAGCATGGGCAATGTCTCTCCTTTTAAAAATGTTCTTTCTCCCCCTGGACTTTTGCACATCCCTCCACCCTATTAAGGTCAGGTGATAAACAATGTCCTTCTGCAGCTTTTTCTAGCCCCTGAATCATTTAGCATTACCTCATAGTGGTTCCAACCTGCCACAGGGAAGAGGGGTGGTGCACTTGAAAGTCCAGTTGAATCTTGGTTGATGGCTAGACCACACCTTTATTCCTGCACAGCTGAATGGGGTTTGTTCTATACAGGATCTGGCAAGATGGAAACTGTCCGTCCACTCCCAGAAACTTTCATCTGGATCTGTTTCAAGCCATGAGGACACGTCTTTGGGAATATTACATAGTGAAGACCCATAAACATACACAGGAAATTGCAACAAGCAGGATAACAATATATTGTTATATTTTGTAACAGTACTGTTCATTATATCATGACCATTCCAACACCATCCTCACAGACATAGTTTGCATTAATCAATACAGAATTGCACTATAAGGGTGAGCTTGTGGTTGCAGGACATCTCAGGGCCATAGGCCACTGTGTTTCCGGCTCTGGCCTTGCCCTTTGCAGCTTCAAACCAGGAAGCTGAGCACTGGGGCCCCAAAACAATGCACAAACCAGAGGAAGGAAGTTGTTACTTTGCCTGAATCACCACAAGGTCCAGGCTGGCTGATGAGGGGTCCAAATGCTTTGAAAAAAAATCCAATAGGTTATCCAAGTATCCTGAGAAATTGGCCTTACATCACTGTTGAGAATGGGCCCATAATGGAACAGAGATGGACTCAGTGGCATAGGTTAGAAAGTTTCTTTTGATTCCTGTGCATTTCAAAAGATGCCTGGAGATGAAAAGATTCTACAAGAAACAAGTATTAACTAGTGAGAGCTTGTCTTTACTGACTGGCAAATTTGCCACCATCAGATCAGGAAGTCAGTCTCTGAAGACCACCCCCTCAATCATGACAGCACTGAGCTATGGGTATGTCCACACATACACCATTATTTCAAAATAACCCATTTCAAAATGAGTTATTTCGAAATAAAATTCTTATTTCGAAATATGTGAATTCGAATTAACAGTTTGTTAATTCGAGTTAAGGGAAAGCCTGCTGTCGAAACAGCTGTTATTTTGAAATGGTTATTTCAAAATAAGGCCGTTCGGACATGTTGTTTCCAAACAGTTGTTTTGAAACAACGCCCGTTGTTTCGAAACCACGTGTCCGAACACCGTTGTTTCAAAACAGCTGTTTCAAAACAACGGCTATTTCAACATCGAAGCAGGTTTAACAGTTTTGAAACAATGACTGTTGTTTCGAAATAAGACCTAACCTCTGTTGTTTCAAAATAAGAACCCTGTGTGGACATACCCTATGGTAATTAAGCATTCAACAGTTGATTGGATTTATCCAAGTTCTTTCAGGTAACTAGTGTAGCTCTCTTCAACTGCTGCTGATACCCCCCCCCCATATGGACCAGGGCACAGTTTCATACCCCTACTTTGCAACCATATATTTTTATAATACAGGTACTACAGATTTATGTGCATGTGGATCTAAGTCTCTCACCTCACAAGGACGTCTGCCCAGTTTCTCATCTGAGACTGTATTGTAGAACAGCATCACGCTGAGCACAATCTCCCTGTACTGGTTGGAATGTAAGCAATGGCCAGTCTAAAACCAACCAGTCCAGTAGCACCCAGTTTGACATCTGATAAAAACTCTAACAAAAATGGGTCACAGTTCCCAAGAGCTCTCTCCATCTCTAGTTTCTCCCTGCCCGTGACTCTAAGGCTGTGTTCACACACAGGGGGTTATTTTGATACGATGGTTTTGAAACAAGTTGTATCGAAATAACGCCTTATTTCGAAATGACTTATTTCGAATTAGCAAAAAAGTCACTTCAAAATAAGGAGAAAAGCTGGAATCGAAATAGCAATTCCAGACAACGGTTATTTCAAAATGACTGACTGTTGTTTCGAAATAACACGTTCGCACGGCATTGTTTCTAAACAACCATTGCAAAACAACGTTATTTCGCCCACAGACTAGGTTTAGGTTGTTTCGAAACAATGCAGTTGTTTCGGAACAACGGTTCCTGTTGTTCCAAAACAAGCATGCGTCGTGTGAACAGCCGAAACCTTATTTCGAAACAACCTCCATTTTGAAACAACTTAAACCCCATTTGGTGATGAAACAACATTGTTTCGCAACAATTGTTTCAAAACAATCCCGTCAGAACATGTTATTTTGAACCGATGGTAACTCATTTTGAAATAACTGTTATCTGAACATGCTATTTCGCTTTGAGCTTTTTTCCTTAATTCAAATTAACTTATTTTGAAATAACGCCTTATTTCGATACAAGTTGTTTTGAAACAACTTGTATCGAAATAACCCCCTGTGTGTGAACATAGCCTAAGAGGCTAACACACGGCCAAAGGAAACTTAGGTTCGGGCTCTAAATAAACCCTTGGATAATCTACTTGATTTTAATGTAAAGACCTGATCAGCTAGCATTGTCCTAACACAAATTTCCTCAATGCTTTCGTCAAGGCCTCCTTCACCTCTTTGTTTCTCAGGCTGTAAAGGAGTAGACTGACCAGGGGTGTCAGGATCGCGTAGACAACAGAAAGAACTTTCTTGAAGTCTTTCAGTGCGTGAGATGTTGGGAATATGCAGAAAAATATCAGAGTTCCATAATAAATGGGACACCACAATGAGGTGAGAGGAGCAGGTGGAAAAGGCCTTTTGACTCCTGCCAGTGGAAGGAATTCTTAGAATGGAGGCAATGATGGAGATGTAGGACATCACAGTTAATAGGAATGGGACAAGTAAGAAAATCAAGCTGAATATGAAAGTCAGCATTTCTATGAGGATCTGCTCCATGAGTTTTCTAGGTACAGAAGTGAGGACAATGGGTCTGTGGTTCCCTGGATCCTCCTTTTCCCCTTTCTTAAAGACAATTTGGTTCAGACTCTAAATAAACCCCTGGAATGTCTTTTTTTTTAATCTAATGACCTGATCAGCTAGTGTTGACCTAACATGAATTTCCTGAATGCTTTTCTCAGAGCTTCCTTAACCTCTTTGTTTCTCAGGCTGTAGATGAAGGGATTGACGAGGGGAGTCAGCACTGTATAGATGAGAGAGAGAACTTTCTTAAAGTATGTCAGTGTGTGGGCTGTTGGGAACATGTAGACAATTAAGAGTGTTCCATAATAAATGGACACCACAATGAGGTGGGAGGAGCAGGTGGAAAAGGCCTTTTGCCTCCCAGTGGTAGAAGAGATTCTCAGAATGGTGGCGATGATGGATATGTAGGACATCACAGTTAATAGGAATGGGACAAGTAAGAAAATCATGCATAATGTGGTTGCCAATATTTCCATGAGGTGAGGGTTATTGCAGGAGAGTTTTATAAGAGGGACAAGGTCACAAAAGAAATGGTCAATACTACTGGGCCCACAGAAGGTTAACTGTGATATTGACACTGTTAGTATGCTACTAGCTAGGATTCCACCTATCCAAGCGCCTCCTGCGAGCTGAAGGCAAGATCTGACACCCATTCGGGCTACATAATGAAGTGGTTTGACTATGGCTAAATACCGATCATAAGACATCACCAACAGGAGAAGGCATTCTGTAGCTGTCAGAACACTAAAAAAAAAAAATATTGCGCGACACACCCATTAACTGAAATAGTGTTGTTGTCAGTCATGAGACCAGCCAGCATGCTCGGGAGGATGACAAAAGTGTAGCAGGTCTCCAAGCTGGATAAGTTCCCCAAGAAGATGTACATGGGGGTATGAAGTTTCTCATCAGCAACAACCAGCACAACGATGAGAATATTAACAGCCATGGTTGTAATGTAGATCACTAGAAACAGAAGGAAAAGAAGTAACTGCAGTTCAGAGAAGATCCCAAATCCTAGAAGGACAAATTCTGTGACGGATGTTTGATTTCCCTCTTCTGGATCTGCCATGGTGTGTCCCCACAGGAAACAAATTCACTCTGTGACATAAATCAACAAAATTTCCGTTGTAGTAGGTCAATATTATTTTCACTGTCTCTGTCTGCTGCCTAAGAGAACAAAGCCTGAGTGAGTTATGGAGGCCAGGGAAGAGGAAGTAACATCTCTTGATTTCTGGGACAGCTTTTATCTGTGTAGACTTCAGTTTCCATACTACATTAGGTGCTCTGCAAGCAGGTCTAGTAGCTCAACAGAGGACAGCAACACAGTCAAATATGACATAATAGGGCCTGAGTACCACAGTAAACTAACACAGATTTTGCTCCAAATAGTCAGATCCTGCTGTTTTAAAGCAGAGCTATGTCCTTTGCAGATCTTACTGCCTCTGACGAAATAAGTCAGGATTGTATTTTTTAGAGAAAACAACAAGAAAGGAACAATCTAAGGCTGAGACAGGAAATGATTGAGCAACAAACTCATAGTGAATTACAGTGGACATAGGTCATGTAACTCTATTAAAACCATTTGAAAATTTGTATCTTACAAATACCCGTGCTTCCCTATGATACGATTTCCTCATCTTCCAATGTAGCACTCTCCATAGACAGCAATTTAATTAAAATGAACAAAAAAAATTAATAATAGTAAGAAAACCATACAACCCAAACCAATATATCTCTAGCTAGAAAGCACCGCATTTTGGCTAGAAATGCATCTTCCATTGCAAGAAAAAATTCTGTGTGCAATTTGTAAATTGTATAAAATATGCCTTTTTTGTACTATGAGAGTGGTATGGAACACAGATTTCCATTTCATCAGCAGTGCCATGATTTTAACTGTTGGTTTTCATTCCAAGTTGTAATTTAAAAAATGTATTTATCTTTTCAAAACTTTTCAAAGATATTTTTCTTTTAATTTCTTAAATTTTATGGTATTTAATCAAATCTTATACAATATTTCGTTTCCTAAAATATTTTTTGTTGAAGTGGATATGTTCCTGAACATTTTGCTCTTGATCAACAAACCATTTTTCCTTCAAAAATATTGATCAAATTTTTGTAAGCTTCACATTTTCTTTTTTGTCTGTGGTTAAAAAAGATATTACTTCTCTGTTTGCAAGTATCTTGTCTGCCATTGCTAACACTTATTTACTAAAAAATAAGCAGAGATTCATAGAGCAATGGTTCCTAACTCTTTTGGCTCAAGGGCCACAGATATTATTTTACAGCTCTGAAGGGCCACCAGCCCCTGCTACCAGGCCCCCCCCAACCCTGAAAAACAGTTTGTCTCCTTGCTCACTGATCTCTCATTTGCCTGGCTGCAGCTGGGAAACCGCAAGCATCCTACAACTCTGCATACTCTATCTGGACCCCAAGGCAGTAGGTTCCCCTTTCCAGCCAAGGAGACAGAAGATCAGTGTTCCTCTTCCCGATCTGTAGCTACAGCAAGGACCCTAACACCTGGGGACCAGGGCAGAAAAGGATTTGCTGTGTTCCCTGTTATAGCCAGGGGGATGGGAGCACTAATTTCCTATCCTTTTTGCTGTATCAAGGATCTTGCATTGGTCTTTGAGCTCTGACGAAAAACTCTGCCTGGCAGTGACTCCATTTTCAGCCAGCAGGAGGGAAGTCAAGGGCCAAACTGAAAAGTTCTGAGGGTCACTTTTGCCCCCCAAAATACAGGTTGGGAAATGCTGTCATAGACAAATAGAGCTGCAAAGCACTTCAGGAGGTCATCTAGTTCAACGATTTCCAACTAAATCATCTCAGGGACGGGTTTGTCAAGGACCTGATGCTGCATAGAGTTAATGTCAGACTTGGAATAATTCTGTTCAGTCTCAGCTTTCTCTCTCTCTCTCTCAAGCCTAAGATAAAATTTGCACCAACTTCAAGGAATGGACCCTTTGATTTCAGTTGGATTTGGACAGCTAAGGGCTTGATTGTTCCTTGAAACTCAGAGCCAGAGCTGGCAGGATACAATTTCAATGAATGGATGTAAATAAACATCAGTATTAGCTGACCCAAGAAAACTGCCAACCAAAAATATCAGCAACAGTGGGTGATAAGTAGCTCCCCCCCAGCCCAGCACCTGTAGTGATGCTGTTACTGATTTTGTGACCATGCAGGGAGGAAAATTTCAAATACTTAATAACAGACACTCCCAATCAATAGAAGATGTCAAATTTGCACCTCTTACACCAAATCTGCAGAGACTTCCCATAGGCTAATTATCCTCCCTTCACACCAGCAAAGGAAGAAATATTAACTTTGCTTTACCCACATCACCTCCCTAATCCTCTCAAAGCTCCTTCTGTGGTTTTTGAGTCATGTTATCAAAGGCTCATAGATACCAAAAAATGCACTCGGGTGCCTAAGAAGGATGAGAGGTCAACACACATGGCTTTCAAATCTTAGCAGGGTGTCTGTCTTTAGGAGCTGAAATACCTCCACTGATCTGTCCTTCTGTGTGCCAGCCCCCAATCTGTGAAGCTGGGATTACTTCATTGCCCTGCTCTGGGAGAGGGAAGATAGGTCCATGCAAGACAGTGAGATATGCAGATACTATGGCAATGGAGCTGGATAAGGGGCTAGGATAGCGGTGACCTGAGAGGAGTTGACTGTTTCCATAGTCAAATTAGTTTTGCCCCATTCCCCTTGGATTCCAATGGGAGAAGTTACCTGACAAACTAACATTGATTCAAAATCCTCAAGCTTCAAGGAGTAGAGGGGAAAAGGCTGATGTACTTTTAAGCTGGGTCTGCCAGCTGCTGGTGTTTCCTGTCACCTCTTCATTCAGCATTTCAGAGACCAAAATCCTGGTTATTCAGCCCATTTTTCTCTATCCACCACATTAGATGTATTGCCACTTTCCCACAAAATGGAGAAATAACCGAGCAAACAATGCTGTCTGGTACGGTGACCAATGCCTCTTACTCTCAGTCACATGGAGAATTTTGTCTCTGATTCATTATATATCCTTCTGTGGGCAGATGCAGTCCTCTGAGGCTGTTCTTCTGTGGGGTAGGGAACAGGAAACAAAAAGCTGGTATTTACTCAAGCGGTTTGTAAAAATAAATTGTAATCAAACTTCTAGTCTGAAAGGGAAAGACCTGAAGAGAGTATAAACATCTAATCCTGAAATAAAGCTCTGTTTATTAGATGGAAAACACAGTTTCTGTCAAGAAATAATGCCCCAAATTGAGATCTCATAGCTGAGATTGTCAGATCTGCATAAGTGATTTAGATGCTGAATTTCCATTCAATTTCCTTAGGATTTGAAAATCTCACCAGAGTTCACTGGTCTGACATTGTCTCCAACAGAACATCTGCTTTTCCTCTACGGAAGGGACATGAATGTCCAGTCCCATAAGCTCACTCACCTAATTGATTTAGGAGCCTAAGTTCCATTTCTAAAAAATGACTTCATCACCAAAGCTTAACAGCCTGGATCTCCTTGGGAGGCCAGGGGATCCAGGCTCCTCTGTTGTGCCTTGCATGACTTTTTTGGACAATATTCTCATTAGCTCAGTGCCCTCACTGTGTTATCTCTTAAACAAGGAAGTTTAGGCTGCTCCTTAGATGAAGTGCAGATAAATAATGTGCTTGACACATTATTGGTTGGGATTATCAAACCACCATGATACTGCCTTGAGAAGCTGGCTCCTAACTCCCTTAGATGCCTTTCAACCTTAGGGAGGACTACAAATGCCCTCATTTCTGAATGCAAAACTATCTAGAAAAGAACATGTTTCCTGTCCTTTTGTAGCATAATTGGCTCCCTAATCATGCAGTAAAGTCTCCTTCCAATTTAGCAACAGTATGACTAACTTTGTGTCACCAAAGTTTTGCTGCTCATAAGGCCAAAATGTTGGATATTTGTGGCTTACATAACAGTATGTCAGAAAAAAGATTTTTGGGGTGTTTTTTTAAATTGGTCTTTGCCAAAAATATTGCAGACAGTGATGAAATCACATTGGTCAACTTCTTGAAGTATACTTTTGCAGTCTGAAAACTGGCTTTAATAGGATTGACCTGAATTTTACTATATTGTGGATTAAATTTTTGACTCCACGTTTATTGACTCTTAATTGTTTAAAGATCATTGGTAACAGAAATTAGAGGTTTAATAATTATTACCCTCTATTTGTCACTTCCATGATCAGCTGCCATCTAGGGATCCTCGGCTGGGGATGGGGCCGCCACGGCTGTGGCCGGCCAGGGATTGGGACCTGGATCCCCGGCCCGATTGGGCCGGAAATCCGGGGCACTGGTATTGGGACCTGGGGCACTTGTCCTGGAGTGCCCAACAACAGCGACGTCCCTGTCTGTGCCCCTGACTCTACACTGGACTAGACTTGAGTACATATGTGAGCAGGGTGGGTCAAAACAGAACTTTCAGCTGTCCCCTTATATGCCAGAGGCTCAGCATGTTGGTAACCCCCTTAATGAGCAAACCTTACAAGAAATCGGGCATCAGAGGGATCTTTGGCTAGATAAAAGAAGTGTAGCAGAAGATAGGCCCTGCCCCCTGGGGAAAGGCCCCGCCCCTGGCCAGGGCTAGGGCCAGGGATAGGCCACGCCGCCACGAGCAGCTAGGCCACGGTGGTGCCAGAAGCGGCCGCTGGAGGCCAGGCCCACGCCCGCGCACGTGCCCACGCCTGCGGGGGCAGGCAGCCAGGCCCCCGATCCCTGGCTGAGGACGGGGCTGCCATGGCCCCCGGCAGCCAAGCCCCAGATCCCAGTAGTGGATCAGGGGCCTGACCGCCCGGCACCGCGGGCATGGGCTGGGACTCCAGTGGCCGCTTCTAGCCGCACCGCGCCGCTGCCTAGCCGCTCGCAGCAGCGTGGCCTGCCCCTGGCCCTATCCCTGGCCAGGGGGTGGGGCCTTTCCCCAGGGGGCAGGGCCTGCCCCTGGGGGTGGGGGCTGGCCCGTGCCCCGGGTCCTTTGCCCCCCCCCAGTGATGCCTCTGGAGCTCAGGCTCCTCTAGTTTTGAAGCTCGCTCAAGTGTTTTTGAGACAGATAGCATTAGCTCAGGGCCCCTATTTTATTATCTCTCAGTAAAGGCACTTCAGGCTTCTACTTAATGAAATGCAGTTGCAGCAAGGTACTTTACATATTATTGGTTGGGATTATCAAATCAGTGGTATTTACAACATAAACTACAAACCATCATGATATTTCCTTGAGAAATGAATATAATAAGCACCAAACGACCATGATATTGCTATGAGAATTGGGCTCCTAACTCCCTTAGACTTCTTTCAGCCTTAGGGAAGAATACAAATTTCCTCATTTCCAATTAATAAACTTGAGTTTACAAAAAACATGTTTCCTGTTCTTTTGTAGCATAATTGACTCCCTAAACACACATTAAACTTTCTTTCAATTTAACTCCAGTGTGAATACTTTTGCGTCACTGTAGCTTTGTTGCTCATAAAGCCAAAATGCTGAATATTTATGGCTTACACAACTGTATTTCAGAATAAGTCTTCTTGGTTTGTTTTTTAATATTGCAGAGAGGGATGAAATCACATTGGTTAGCTTCCTGAAGGATACTTTTGAATTCTGATAACTAGGTTTAATAGAAAGATTGACCTGAATCTTGTCATATGGTGGATTAAATTTCTAACTCCAAGCTTGTTGACTCTAAATTATTTAAGAAAGATTGGTAACAGAAATCAGAGGTTTAATAATTATTAAACTTGCCATGCCTTGTGATCATTTGCCATCTAGAGAGCACTGGGAAGGATCCATGAAATATTGACCACATATAATATAGCCATCCCTTCCCCATAGAATGAATGACGCTTATCCCAAAACAACTTTTCCGTGTCTGGGGAGCTGTTTTGCTTCTTTGAAAAAAGCGCTTTGGTATTTCAAAACACCAGAGTGCTGTTTCCAAATAGATAGACATGGTTGTATTTTGAAAAAAAGGTGTCATTGGATGTGGGAATCTTTCTTTCTTTCTTTCTTTTTCTTTCTTTCTTTCTTTCTTTCTTTCTTTCTTTCTTTCTTTCTTT
>ML681991.1:45592717-45605356 GCA_007922195.1 Podocnemis expansa
GAAACAAGTTGTTTCGACACAACTTGTTTCGAAATAACCCTGTGCGTGTGAACACAGCCTTAGTCTCTTCTAGATGTTTGCAAACTGAGTCCTTAATTATCTGTTCCATTATTTTTTCCAGTACAGTTCTTATTTGCTTTTTTGTAGCTGGGCATGATATTTGCCCTTTTCCAGTCCTTCAGGACCTCACCCGCCTTCCATGATTTTTCAAAGATAATAGCTAAAGGCTCGGCTATCTCCTAAGTCAGCTTGAGTATTCTAGGTTGCATATTATAAGGCCCCAGTGACTTGAAGAAGTCCAACTTGTCCAAGTAATTTTTCACTTGCTCTTTCCCTATTTTGGCTTCTGACCCTATTTAATTCCTGCTGCCCCCCTCTACATCAGACATCCAATTTCCACCAACCTTCTCAGTGAAGATTGAAACAAAGAAATAATTTAGTTCTTTTGCAATTTCCACATTTTCATTTACTGTTTTATCCTCGTTGCTGAGTAAGGGTCCTACAATGTCCTTGGTTTTCCTTTTGTTTCTGATGTATTTGAAGAATGTCTTTTTGTTACCCTTTATGCTGTCAGCTAGTTTGATCTCTGTTTTTGCTTTTCAAATTTCTCCTCTACATAATTGTGTTTTTTGTTTATAGTCCTTTGTAATTTGACCTTATTTCCACTTTTTGTAGGACTCTCTCTTTATTTTTAAATGACTGAAAATCTCCTGGTTAAGCCAAGTGTTCTCTTGGCATATTTCTTGTCCTTCCTATGCAGTGAAATGGCTAGTTCTTGTGCTCTTAATAACATCTCTTTGAAAAACTGCCAACTGTCTTTAGTAATTTTTCCTCTTTGACATTCTTCCTATGGTATCCTTCCCATCAACTCCCTGGCTATGTCCACACGTACATCGTTATTTCAAAATAAGTTATTTCGAAATGAGTTATTTCAAAATAAAGTCCTTATTTTAAAATAAGTTAATTCGAATTAAGAAACTGTTAATTCAAATTAAGGGACAGCCTCCTATCGAAATGGCTGTTATTACAAAATTGTTATTTCAAAATAAGGCCGTTTGGATATAAGCATTTCGAAATAACAGCCATTTTGAAATGAATGGGGTTTAAGCTGTTTCAGAATGATGGTTCTTATTTCGAAATGACAGAGCCCGTCATTTTGAAATAAGAAAATGTTATGTGGACCTAATGTTGTTTATTTTGAAATAACCAGTGTTATTTCAAAATAAGAGTCATGCGGACATACCCCCTGAGTGTGCCAAAGTTTGCCTTCCTAAATTCCATTGTTTTTGTTTTGGTATTCTCTCTCCTACCATTTCTAAGAATCATTAACTCTATCATTTCACAATCGCTTCCACCTAGGTTACCTTCCTCTATCAAATTCTTGACCACTTCCTCTCTGTTTATCAAAATCAAATTGAGAATAGCCTTTCCCCAGTAGCTTTCTCCATTTTTTGAAATAAAAACTTCTCTTCAATTCATTCGAAGCACTTATTGGATAATCTGTGCCTTTCCTGACCTTGTTACTGAACGTGCCTGTGTATCTTTCCCTGTGTGGTTGGCACTGTGCAAAAACAAACAGCAGAGCATTCAGGAATGCCAAATCTCAAAATATCATGGACTGTATCATCAGGGTCTTTGGGAGGATGACACAGGAAACTATTCTTTCACTCTACATGGTGCTGAAAAGCCTCAGCTGAGTTTCTGGGTCCAGTTCTTGGGACAACATTGGAGGAAAGAAATGGAATAATTGGGGAAAATCCAGAAGGCAAAACCATAAAGCATTAAAGGTCAAGGTAACAAGAAATATGAGGGGTGGTTTAACAATTTGTGGTTATTTGATCTGGAGAAGAGAAGAGTGGGGGGAGAGGACATGGTAACAAGTTTGAAGCACACAAACCATTGTTACAGGGAAGAGGGTGAAAAGTTTTTCTCCTTCACATCTGAGGATAGGTGAAGAAGCAATTTGTTTAGGCTGGACATTATGAAGAACTTCCTAACTCTCAGGACAGTGAAGCCCTGGAATAGCGTGCCTAAGTAGAGGAAGATCTCATCACTGGCATTTATTACGAACAGGTTAGTTTTCCTGGAATGGTCCCATCATGACTACGGATGGTCTAGTTATGACTTAGTCCTGCCTTGATGGAGAACACTGCAGGGGATAACTCAAACAAGGAGTTCTGTGGTGCTTAAAAAATGACAAATTTATTTATGAACACAATAAACACCCATTTGTTAGTCTTTAAATGCCACTGGACTCCTTGTTTGTTTTTATTGAACTAGACTGACATGGCTACCCTTTGCAACGAGGATAACTCAAAGGTTCCAGCCGTCCTCCCTGTGACTTCTAACGTGGACGCAGTTTCCCGATATACCATTTCTTCTCTGTTCTGTATGTGAATGAACTAGACCAGGTGTGGCCAAACTGCAGCTCAGGAGACACATGCGGCTCTTTAATGAAAAAGTGTTGCTCCCAGAAGAACGTCAGCAACTCAGTTCAGGAAAGCAGCCCCAGCCTAGGATTCAGGAGGGGGTCGGGATGGTAGGGAGAAGTGGTGCTATGGTCAAGGATGGTGGGGAGAAGCACGGCATGGCCAGGATTTTAAATAGCTCGCCACTAGCCTGCAGTCTTCTACATTGAGCAGCAGCTGAGTTTTTACTGTATAGGCCTAATTTTCATGGTAACTTTAAGTAATTGTTAGAATCTGACATTAGTAGGATCAATTTTAAACTGAGTAATTTTGGAGTAGGTAAAAGTAAGTGGCTATATGCCTCAGTGTGGCTCTCAAAGGTTAAATAATCAACTTGTGTGGCTCTTGAGTTCCCTAAGTTTGGCCACCCCTGAACTAGACTTTCAGAGGCACCTTTACATCAGTAGAATGGCACCCACTCACAGGGCTCAGGGCAACCCCTTATCTTAGTTTGCCTCCTTATTTCCCCACGCTTTTCTCCACAACAGCCTCTGTCACACTCTGAAGTTTCACTTCAGTCTCCTGAACTTGTGTCTTATCCTGGCCCTTGGTAGTAAATTGAATAATAACCCACAGCTACAGATCCTTCTTTAATTAGTGCTGGCACAGGTCCAGACTCTCCGGCCGAATGGTGGCAGTCCTGTAATAGACTGGTGCAGGCTGGCATTGTTAAAATGGTGAAACAGAGATGTTTAGACACACCTTGACATAAGCACTCCTCATACCAGTGTGACATGTGGCACCCCACGTACGCCCTTGAGGGGAGGTCTGGGTATCATTCATATTCACTCTTACATTGGAACTGTGTATTTCCTGAGGTAAACTATGTTGTTTGAAAAGTTTTTCGGAATGCTCATGACATACTGAACATTATTGTCATGGTATCATGTTTCCTGGAAATCATAATTTTGTACTGATATGAAACTCTGCTATGTCATATCCCAAATTGCATCTCACGTGGCTTAAATGAATGCAGATAAACACAAAGCTGAATTTCCACACCCAGCAGAGTGATATACAGGGACAATGGACTAGCCTAAGCGCCTTTGAGCACCTTGGCTCAAGGGGGAAAGATCATGCCCATTGCTGGATATGTACGATCTCCTGACACCCGGACGTGTTGAGGACACACGTTAAAATAAAGAGGTTTCTTTTCTTATAAAGGCTCTCCCCTGGAACCCATCTTCTATGCAATATCAGAGACTGAGAACCTACTCATGGTCTGGGGGGCAGGTTGCAAAATCCAGTGCAACCAACCTGTGGGTAAACCAACATCCCAGAAATAGACTGGAATATTAACCTTAGCTTAGAATAAGAATGAGCTTTTATTTGATTGTGATAAACTCCTTGATTTATTGTAGATCTTTGGATCTCTATTATTATAAGTTTGAACCACTTAAAATCTTACTATAATCAATACACTTATTCATTTGTATTATCTGAAGCAGTTCATATGGATTGTGTGTGTGCAGAGATCTCAGTCTGGGTGACAGAGCTGGTGCACATCAACTGATTGCAGGGGTCAGTCCAGCAGGCAAGGTACCCAGATGCTTTTGAAAGATCCCTGGTTCTGGGAAGCCAGGTATCTTCAGAAACTAGCCCTATGTCACTGTTGAGAATGCAGCAGTAATAGGGCTGGGCTATTGTCCTGGGACACAGGTTAGAGGGTCTCCTTCTGATTTCTGTCCCTTTGAAAAGATGCTTGGGGAATAAACTAAATTATGAAAATTGAAAATTAATTGCACAATTTCCTAATGTTGGTGTCCCAGACTGACATTGCAGCCATATATTCATGTAATTCAGGCATCTTATATTTACACACGTGTATCTAAGTCTCTCGCTCGAGAAGGAAGGTATGCTTAACTTCCTATCTGAGTTTATTTTCCCTGCATTGTCTCACTGATCACAAACATATTCATTGGCTTAACCTTGAGTAGACCACGAGTCCTAATCTCACACCAGCCTAGTGGTGCTCAACTGTAGGATCTGATAAAGGCACCAACAAGAATTGGTCACCTGTTCCAAGAAGGCTGTTCATATCCATTTCCTTCCCTGGCTGTGAGTCTAAGATCATGATTCTGAATCAATGATGCTAATGAAGACAGCCTTGGACAACAGCAGACTTCAGTTCAGGCCCTAAACCAGCCTTGTCATATCTATTATGTTTTAACCTAAGGAAACTGATTAGCTAGCATTGTCCTCGCAGGCTTTCCTCAGTGCCTCCTTGACCTCTTTTGTTTCTAAGACCTATATGAGGGGAGTGACCAGCGGAGTCAGGACAGTGTAGATGACAGAGAGATCTTTCTTGAAGTTTCTCAGTGTGGGGGTAGTTGGGAACATACAGGCAATTAGCAGAGTTCCATAATCAATAGATGCTACAATAGGGTGGGAGGATCGGTTGGAAAAGGCCTTTTCTCTCTTGGTAGTGGAAAGGATTCTCAGGATTGTGGCAATGATAAGGCATAGGACATCATAGTCAGTAGGAATGGGATGAGTGAGAAAACCAGGCAGGTGTGAAAGCCAACATTTCCATCAGTTGAGGGTCATTGAAGGAGAGATTCATCAGAGTGATAAGGTCAGAAAAGAAATGGTCAGCAGCACTGGGGCCACAAAAAGTTGAATGTGAAGCAATGTTATTGTGCTGCTGTTACTTAGAAAGCTGCCTACATAAGAGGCCCCTGCAAGCTGGAGGAAAGACCTGGCACCCACATGGGCTGCATAGTGCATTGGATGGCATATCGCTACGTATTGATCAGCCATCAAAATAGATAGGAGAAGACATTCTGTAGCAACCGGACAACCAAAGACATATAATTGTAGAAAGCAGCCAGTAACATAAATGGTTCTGTCTTCAGTCAGGAGACCGGCCAGCATGCTGGGTAGGATGGCTGAAGTATATCAGGTCTCCAAGCAGGACAAGTTCCCTAGGAAGAAGTAGGGGTATGAAGATGCTGATCAGTCACAACTAGCTCTACAGTGAGGATGTTCCTGGCCATCGTAATGATGCAGATCACTAGGAACAGCTAGAAGAGAAGGATTTGCAATTCAGGAATGGTCCCAAATCCCAGGAGGACAAATGGCACAAGGGATGTTTGCTTTCACTGTTCTGGTTTCCCGAGTATGAGTCTATGGGAAAGTAATTCATTCTGTGACCTAAATAAAGAATATTCACTCCTTTATCTATTATATATCATTGGTTTCATTGTCTCCCTTTGCTAGCTACCCAAACAATAGCTGATTGGAGAATGAATACTGAGGCATGGAAATGCCAATTCTCTTGATCCCTGGACAGATCAGGGCAGACTGCAGGTGCAACAAAATGTTAGTTTCTCTGAAAAATTGTGTAATGTCTTCACAGATGGCACCAAGGACCAAAGACTGTGGGAATGGGGCTCAAACACAGCACTGCACGCACAGATAGGAGGCAGACTAGAGAGCTATTGGTTTAGATAGTCACAGCTATCATTGCCTGGTGTCTACAAGCAGCTCAAAACAGCTGTAGTTCTTTGGTTGAGCAGCTTCCCTCCTATGGCTTGTACCTGCAGAGATGGTGTCCCTGTCCCCGCAGCTGTCCCAGCAACTGCACTCAGCTGTTGGCCAGTCAGCAAAGGGGGTGGTGACAGGAGAGCTCCACCAAGGTCCCTGAATGGCTGTGGGGCTGGTGACACCCATCCTTAAAAGGACAGGGAAGGCTGACAGAGCTGAGACCTGCCCCCCAGTCTAGGCAGAGAGGAGGTAAGTGAATGTCTGGATGGGTGGCGAAGGTCACCCCACTTCTGAATGGCTCCTGTCCATAGACTGACCATACTTTGAGGTGGTGTCCAACACAACCTGATGCTCAGGGGCATCCTCCTCCAAGCACTCCTGGCCAGAGGTGGCTGTTCTACTATGGCAGAGCAGCCCCTTGGCTGTGGAGGGAGACAGCTTGCATTTGGTTAAAAATTATATTAATTCTC
The DNA here is from genome assembly GCA_007922195.1 of Podocnemis expansa. Classification (NCBI taxonomy): domain Eukaryota; kingdom Metazoa; phylum Chordata; order Testudines; family Podocnemididae; genus Podocnemis; species Podocnemis expansa. Next base: position 45,599,142 of record ML681991.1, read on the forward strand.
TTTTAGTTTCTCAGCAGGGGGTGGCAGGGGAATCTCTTGGCTTCACGCTGACAGCACAGCTGGGGTGGGGGAGAAGAGATCCTAAAATGGGAAGAGCCCTCGCTAGTCCCTCATGCATGGCTCCTGCAGAGCTGGCTGCATGTGGGAAAGGCACTCCTGCATGTGACTTCTGTCCCACTGGCTGCACATAGGGAAGGCACCCCATGCATGCGGCTGCATCCCTGCTGGGCAGGAGCCACACACAGGGTGACTTTCCTGCACACAGCCAACCAGGCAGAAGCTGTGAATGTGGGTGGCTTCCCCAGAAGCGGCCAGCCTGACAGGAGCGGTGCAGGGGTATCTTCCCCAGCTGGCAAGTGGAGCTGGAGTGGGGGCTTGGGGTCCCTGTCCCCAGCTAGAAGATAAGAACTCCATTGTCCACCCCAGGCCGATTTGGCTGGGGGGTGAAGGCACCTTCGGGGCTGGTAGCCCCAGGTGCTGAAGGGCTGGTCTTTTTCCAAGGGTTTCATGTACCGTGGTGGGAAGGTCAACCCATGTCAATTCAAACTCACAGTGAGTTTGAATTGACATGACCACACTTAGTCAATTCGAACTACTGGGTTTGAATTGACCCTGACTTCCAAGTCAAATGAGGTTTGACCAAGTCAAAGTGAGCTTTCATCAATTTGAACTAAAGAATTCCTCAGTTTGAAATGAGGAAAGCAAGTGTGGCCATGCAGTTAACTGAATTTGACTTGATAGTCATCAATTCAATTCTAAGTGTAGACATATCCTATGACAATCACCAGAATTTCTTGCTTATTCTCGTGTACAGTACTAGTTATATATTCATAGTAGCCAGTTCAGGGTTCTGTCTGGGTACAGGGAATATGATTGCATCATATGTGTTTATTAAATTATGTTCTGCTACTTGATTCAAAACCTGTGCTTTTCCAGCATGAATTTTTTGATTTATTGTCACGTCTTCTCCTGAAGGAAAGATTTTCTCTGGGTTTTACAGAATACAAACATCCACTTATTTTCAAGTGCAAAACAAACTATAATATTGTTATTCCTAGTCTTTTGGTAACATAATTTGTTTTCTAACCATGTAATAAGCTCACAGTTCTTTATCACCCATGGGAATAATTTTGTGTTGTTAATTTGTATTGAATATTGAATATTTGTGTCCTACATAATTGCACTTTTAAAAGCAGGGGAGGTTTTGTTTGGTTTTTAACTTGATCTATAGTAAACATCTTACAGATAAGGATGAAACCCCATTGCTTAATTGTTTGAAGGAGACAGATATAAACTGAATATTGGCTATAACACGGGGCTAGACCTTATGACACACTCATAGATTCATAGAGTATGTTTACACTGGAGCTGGAGGTCGACTTAAGGAAGGTAAAGTCGACCTACAGACCCCAGCGTCTACACCGGGCTGTTATTAAGTCATCTGAAGCGATTCCTTAAGTCGACTTAATAACAGCACCTTTTAAGGTTGATTTAACACTTAAGTTGACTGGCTTAAATTGACTTAAGCCAGCATAGCTGAGGCATAGCCTTTAAATTGACCTAACTGGACTCCAGGTCCCCCCTCAGAGTTCCTGTTTCCACTCCTAAGTCGACCTAGCACTTGCCAGTGTGGACGCATGCAGTCAACAGGAATTTTCAATGTGGATGCTCTAATTAGACTAAACAAAGTTGACTTAAAATTAAGTCAGCTTAACAGAGTCTCCAATATTGACATACCCATAGACTCTAAGGTCAGAAGGGACCAATAAGATCATCTAGTCTGACCTCGTTCACACTGCAAGTCACAGAACATCACCCACCTCCTCCTGCAAGAAATCTCTGAGCTCTAATTAAATTATTGATGTCCTCAAATTATGATTTATAGCCTTTAAGATACAGAGAATCCACTACAATCGAGTCAGGCCCCATGCTACAGAGGAAGGCAAAATTAAATTTTTAATTCAGAGCTTATTGACTACAGTTTATCAACAATGAATCTCTTAATTTTTTTGTTACTGAAATTCTGGATTTATTACTTACTAAGCTAGCTCCTTCCTGCTCTTTTTGGGAAAGTGCCTGATTCCCCTTGGCAGAGGCTCCTTCTTTAATAAGGGCCTGTCATGGGCACACATAGGACAGTATAGCAAATATAAGACTTCTTCGTGTAGACAAAACTTGACACATTTATTCCTTCTGTTTGACATGAAAGGGGTTAGATAATGTGAAGTTTGACAACAAAGATGACAGAAAGAGAAGACTTAGTTTAGCTTTTATTTTGTTCAGCTTTTGGCTACACAAACAGTTATTAGTGTCTCCTAGAAAATAGTAAAAAAATGAGAAGGAGTTGATGTAAAATGGCACGGGATTCTCAGAATATCGGTTTGGCTATAAATGTACAGCCTGGATTTTTTCATAAGAGGTGATAGGGAGCGGGGCACCTAAAACTCTTAGGTCCCATTGTCAGTTAGACAAGGTCATGGTGGAGCAGACAATGCATTGGACTAAAATGATGGACAGTTGGGCTACATGCCTGCCCTTGCCATCAGACAGCAGAGTAACTTTGGGCAGGTGACGTCACGTCTTTGGCTATGTTTACACTTGAATAGGTAAATGGACTTTGTTAAGTTGAGTTAGTTAATTTGACTTTAAGTCAAACTTATTAATTCAAATTACAGAGTCAACACTAGACTCCTAAGTTGAATTTAAACAGGTTTTATTAATTCAACTGAGAGTCTATGTGAGACTCTTAGGTAGACCTGGGGGGTTAGAGTGAGCTTGGAGGGGTGCATTATGGGAGGTGTGCCAGCGTGGCACTGCAGAAGGTCCCCCCTCCACCAGCCACTCCTTTGAAAGGGGACATGACCTCAGCACCTTCCCCATTGTGCCTGGCAATATGAAGGCTGAGTAGGTCATGGACTACATTCTTGTCCTGAGCAATACCTGCCAGCTACTGGGAAGGCTCCTTTTGCTGTGGAGCAGGCTCCTCCAGCACCCTGACCATGTGGAGGCAGACAGCAGTCTGCCCCCCCCACCTTGCTGCCACACTCAACATGATGTGCTCTGTCCTTTGTTGCTTCTGGGCATGTGAGTCCAGCAGTGACTGGTGGGAGTGGATCATTCTCACCACCTGGGGTGACAACCTGCGGCTGCATAAGTTTAGGATGAGCAAGGGAACCTTCCTTGACCTGATCCATGAGCTTACCCCAGCTCTGTGGCACACGGACACCCAACTATGACCCACTCTGCCTCTAAACAAGCAAGTGGCAATTTCCATGTGGAAGGTGGCAACCCCGAACTCCTGCTGCTTTGTGGCCCATCAGTTTGGCACTGGGAAGGCTACTGTGGAGACTACACTCATGCAGGTGTGTTGGGCAATCAGCCAGGTCCTGGTATCCCACTTCATCACCCTGGGCAACCTGCATGAACTCCTCGATGGCCTCACTGGACTCAGTTTCTCCAACTGTGGGGGAAACAGTGGACTCCCCGCACATCCCCATCTGAGCTTCAGCCCAGCGGGACATTGGCTATATCAACTTCAAGGGATAATACTCTGGTGTTTTGCAGGCTCTCGTGGACCACTGTGGGATTTTCCGCACCATCGATGTGCGTTGGCCATGGAGGGCACATGACTCCTGTCTCCTGCTCAGCTCTGCCCTGTATGGGTGCTTGCAGGAGGTCACCTTCTTCCCAGAGCACACCATCACCCCTGGGGCCATCCAGGTGCCCATCCTGATCCTGGAGGATGCCACCACTTGATGCTCTGGCTCATGAAGCAGGGATCTCTTCAATCAGAGGCTAAACCACTGCTGCACAGTTGTCAAGTTTGCCTTTGGCCACGTGAAGGCATGCTGGAGGGTTCTCCTAACCTGCTTCCAACTCAGCAAATGCAACATCCTGGAGGTTGTCAGGGCATGCTGCTGTGTACACAACCTCTGCGAGCTGCAGGGGGAAAGGGTCCCCCACAACCTGGAGGCTGAGGCTGAGTGCCTTGCTGGCTACTATGAGCAGCCTGACAACACCCTGCCCTGTACGCAGCAGGCCTAATGGTGAAAACTGCTCATCCGGGAAGCACCGAAGGCCCACTTCATCAGCAAGGAGTGCTGAGGTGTGGGCCTGCCACCAGGCACCATCACCCTCACAGCCACCTCACCTCCAGCCCCTGTCCCACCCACCTCCCCCTGCACCCACACCAACAAGAATCACAAGACACTGTATTGCTGTCTGCAGGGTTTTCATTTACAGTGGGAACTGGAAAGTGGGAGCTGCAGGTGGATGGGGTGGGTGCTGCGGGGGTTAGGGGCTTCAAGGGAGGGGGGTTTGACAGGGGGAGGAGAGTCAGGGTGTGGGGTCAGCGCAAGTAGCCACTGGTAGGTAGGTTCTGGGCCTGGACACATCCACTCCATGTCCTGGGTGTCACTGAGGAAGGCTGTTGCTGGAATACAGGGCAGGGAACGGCGGGAACAGGCACTTCAGGGCCTGTGTGTGTGTCGTTCCACAATGCTGAGCAGCTGCTCAAGCAGCCTGTGCTTGGCGCGCTGCAGACCCTGCTCAACCTGCTGGTCGGCATCCTCCTCTTCCTGCCATCCCACCAGCCACACCTCTGACCCCTCAGTGATGTGGATCACCTCATTGAATTGCTGATCCTGGGAGCATTGGTGCCCTGTCCCCCCTCTTCCTCGTGGTCGGGGCTGGTGGTACACTAAGAGTTCTGTCAGGCAAGTGTGCAGGGGTTGCTGGAGAGAAGCAGAAAATGAAGCGCCTCCCATTAGTTAGTGCGGTGTGCAGCCTGAGGGCAGCTGCTCTCCCCTGGCTATCCCCCTGCTTACGTGTCCCCGTCCTTTGGGACAGGGACCCCTTGGCATTTGTGACACGGGCCACCTGGGATAACCTCCTGAATGTGCCAAAATCAGGGCAAGCTGCAAAACAAGGGGCCAAACCCACAAACCACTGATGGGTGGTACTTAAACCAGTCTCCAAGTAAATAACAAAACATGCTTCTGATTTCCTACTGTAGTCATCACCAAGCTTAACAGAAGAGAAACAGGCCCTTTTATTGCACAGCAGCTCCTATGGTCCCCCTTAGCCACTGTGTCTCTTATAGAAATAGGTTCTCCTGACCTCAAAGGGTCAGCCACACCACTCAAAACAATATAGGCTTGGATCTTACCCAAAATACCAGGCTGCCAGCCAATCCTTTAGTAACTACAACTAGAAGATTATTAGAAAAATAAAACAAAAGATGAGAGATGTTGAAGGATCAAAGTGAATCACCTACATACAAATGACTTAGAGTTAACAGAAAGCAAATTCTTGAACAATCTGTAGTTTGCAGGTTAGTCCAATTCCTCTGATAGACACCCAGCACCTCATTGGCTCTCAGTCCTTTGTTCAATCCCAGAAGAATAGTTCCAGAGGGTGATATTGATTACAGGCTGCAGACTGCAGACTGAAGACAAAATGGATATGGGGCCACTGCTTTTTATCACCTTTGGCTTTCCCATGCTGTCAGAGTCCTTGTGAAATCAAAATGGAGCTGAGTCACATGGTCCAGAGAGATTTCTTCCTAGGCCCACTGTGGCTGGGAGCTCCCCTTGATGGGCAGTTAAGAGGACAATAGTTTTGCAGACACCCAGTCTGGGATTGCCTTAGAATCAAGTGACTTGGAACACACATAAAACAAAGAGATTCCTAATTTCTAATACAAATATGATCTCTACATATAAACCATATAATTGTTCCTAGGAGATTACAGCCTTTCTATTGATACCAAACATAGCATACCACAAATGGATTATTGCACATATGAAATGTTAACATGCAAGATAATCATAAACAGTTCCCTAGACTCAGACTGCATCACAGCATGCATTGCTGTGCTGTGCTGCCCACGTCAGATGCAGTGCCCACAGTGGTGGCCTGCAGGCAGCCCTGTCCTGGGTGGTTCTCCTGAGGCCAGGTGTCAGCCCATCTCCCGAGATGCTACTGCACTGCTCAGCTCTAGGTCCCCCCTGCCATATGGCACCCCAGAACCTCTGCCCCGGGGAGGGCCTCCAGACACACCCCAGCATCCTGCCTGTCTCTGGGCCATCTCTTCCTGAAGTCCTACAGCTGTGCCCAGCCCTGCCAGCAGGAAGGAAGGGAGGGAGCACTCATTAGCAGCTACAGCAGTGTTATGAGATTTGTATGAGACCACAAACTTGTGAGCATAAGTGACT
>ML681991.1:45627672-45645578 GCA_007922195.1 Podocnemis expansa
CCATAAGAGATGATCTGAGGCGCTGAGATGTCTTAGCCAGTGAACGGAAGTTGGGCACCTAACACACTTAGATGCCATTGTCAATTACTAGTGAACATGGTGGAGCAGAGAAGACACCCGAGTAGGACACTAAAAGGTTGCTTTCCATACCTGTCCCTGACACTAGCCTTTTGAGTGACTTTGGGCAAGTAAAACAAACAAGGAGTCTGGTGGTACCTTTAACGACTAACAAATTTATTTATTGCATGAGCTTTCATGGGAGAAAATCCCACTTGGTGAGACACTTTGAAGATGGAGGAGCTTACAGAATGGCAGGAAAGTAAATACAGGGAAGTGGGATTTTCTTCCATGAAAGCTTATGCAATAAATAAATTAATTAGTTTTGAAAAATGCTGCTAGACCCCTTGTTTGCTGAAGTAGACTGACAACCTCCAGCATGTAGGAAGCTCTAAACAAAGTGACTGAATGCTTCTAGGCACCTACTCTTTGGGTTGTGCAGTAGAATGACCTCAACAAATATCCCTGTCCTAGAGCCAACCCTAGGAATTTCCATCTGACAAAGTTCAGTTAAGCCCCCTGAGCAATGCAAGCTCAGGGAAGTTCATCAGTTTACCAAAGAAATTGATATGCACCAGCTTTGTTATTCCAAATGGAGTCTCCAACACACTTCAAACCAGTAGGACTGTTTTAAGTAAAACAAACAAACAAAGAAACCAACTTATTAATTATAGTGGGATTTTAAGTGATTATAAAACACTGTATAACAAGTCATATTTGACTAAGGAAAAAAAGGAAGACTCTTTGTAAATTTAGCTTAACCCTTTCAGCAGTCTTACAAACTTTGGCACAAAACATGGTGTCTGGTTTCCTTTGAGTTCCTTTGTGGTGTTTGTAAATCTAGGTGGAAGAGCGAGAGCATGGCAAAACTCTCCATTTTAAAAATGCTCCTTCTCCCCTCTGGACCTTTGCATGCTCCCCTGAGGATCAAGTGAAAAACAATGTCCTGTTGATTCTATCCTTGCCCTTAGTCATTTAGCGTTACTTCGTCAAGGTTTTAGGAAGCCCCAGTGAAGAGGGGCAGCTCACTGGAGAGTCCCATTGCCTCTTTGTTGATGTCCACCTTGGTCCTTTTTTTCCTGAGAAGCTGAGTTGGGTTTGTGCTATATCCACCCACCTAGAAGAGATAGGAATTTCCCTTCTGCTCTTGGAAAGTTTTGCCTGGATCTGTTTCAAGCCTTGAGGACAAATCTTTGGTTGGACACAGTAAAGCAGAAGAATCATAAACCTGACTTTTCAACAAAGAGGTTACTCTAACAATAATGCTCAGTATGTCATGAGTATTCCAAAAACATCGTAAGTGATACACTTTGCATTAAACCATAAACAATTATGTTAAAAAGGGTGAACATGCGAGTGTATGTCCTCCAAGAGCCACAGGCTATTCTGTTTCTCCTTCTGGCTGTGGCCTCCCAACAAGCAGCTTTCCACAAGGCCACAGACCAGCACATGGACTTGAGCAAGGGAGGTATTCCCCTGCCTGATTTCTTTGTGGGACTCAATCTGGCCAGTTAGGTATTATCAGCTATGTTCACACACAGAGGGCTTGTTTCGAGACAAGCTCCAAACCCCACAGGCCCAGATCCAGCCATATGATCTTCACCCTCACAATGTTAAGTAAAGCCCCCTGAGCAAAGCAAACTCATGTAAGTTCATCAGCTTAATAAAGAAATTGAAATGTACCAGTCTTTTGTTATTCCAAGTGGAGTCTCTAATACTCTTCAAACAAGACATGCTGCCTTAGGTAAAACAAAGAAACCAATTTATTAATTATAGAAGGATTTTAAGTTATTAAAAGACAAAGTGGAAGAAGTCTGATTTGGTTAAGAGAAAATAAAACCAAAGTTATTGTAAACTAAGCTGAACGCTTTCAGGAACCATACAAACTTAAGTGAGTCTCACCATAGTCTGGCTGTTTTCCCTTCAGTTGTTTGGTGGTGTTTGTAGATGGAGATGAAAGCAAAAGAGCATGGGAAATGTCTCTCCTTTTAAAAATGTTCTTCCTCCCCTCTGGACTTTTGCACATCCCTTTACCCTATCAAGGTCAGGTGATAAACAATGTCCTTGTGCAGTTTTATCTAGCCCCTGAGTCATTTAGCATTATCTCATAGTGGTTCCAAGCTGCCACAGGGAAGAGAGGTGGTGCACCTGAGAGTCCAATTGAATCTTTGTTGATGGCTAGGCCAGACCTTTGTTCCTGGACAGCTGAACTGGGTTTGCCCTATACATGATTTGACAAGATGGGAACTACTCCTCCACTCCTGGAAATTTTTGTCTGGATCTGTTTCAAGCCAGGAGGACACATCTTTGGGAATATTACATAGTGAACACTTATAAACACACACAGGAAAATGCAACAAACACAATATATTCTTATATTTTGGATCTGTAACAGTACTGTTCATTATATCATGAACATTCCAAACCTATCTTCACAGACATAGTTTGCATTAAACAATACAGAATTGCACTAGATGGGTGAATGTATGGGCGCAGGACATCTCAGGGCCACAGGCCTCTGTGTTTCTGGCTCTAGCCTTTCCCTTTGCAGCTTCACACCAGGAAGCTGTGCACCGGGGCCAGAAAACAATGCACAAACCAAGGGAAGAAAGCTGTTATCTTGCCTGAATCACCACAGGGTCCAGGCTGGCTGGTGAGGGGTCCAAATGCTTTAAAAAAATCCAGTACGGTATCCAAATATCTTGAGAAAGTGGCCCTACATCACTGTTGAGAATGGGCTCATAATGGAGCAGAGTTGGACCCAGTGGCATAGGCTAGAAGGTTTTCTTTCGATTCCTGTCCATTTCGAAAGATGTCTGGGGATGAAAAGACACTACAAGAAACAAGTATTAACTAGTGAGAGCTTGTCTTTACTGACTGGCAAATTTGCCACCATCAGATCAGAAAGTCAGTCTCTAAAGACCACCCCCTCTAACATGACAGCACTTTGTTGACTGAAGGTCATTTCCTATTGACTCAGTGCACCAAAGACACTATGGTATTTAGGCATTCAACAGTTGATTGGATTTACCCAAGGTCTTTTAAGTAACTAGTGTAGATCTTTTCAACTGCTGCTGATATCCATCCCCCACCCCCGCCCCAGTGTAGATCAGGGCACAGTTTTGTAGCTCTGACATTGCAACCATATATTTTTACAATACTATAGATTTATGTGTGTGTATATCTAAGCCTCTCACCTCACAAGGCTGTCTGCCCAGTTTCTCATCTGAGTCTGTAACGTAGGCAGCACCACACCGAGCACAATCTGCCTATACTGTTTGGAATGTAAGCAGCCACCAATCAAAAACCAACCAGTCCAGTAGCACCCAGTTTGACATCTGATAAAGACCCTAACAAAAATGGGTCACAGTTCCCAAGAGCTCTCTCCATCTCTACTTCCTCCCCTGCCTGTGACTCTAAGAGGCTAACACACAGCCAAAGGAAGCTTAGGTTCAGGCTTTAAATAAACCCCTGGATAATCTACTTTATTTTCATGTAAAGACCTGATAAACTAGCATTCTCCTGACATAAATTTCCTGAATGCTTTCTTCAGGATCTCCTTGCCCTCTTTGTTTCTCAGGGTGTAAATGAGCAGATTGACCAGGGGTGTCAGGACTGTGTAGACAAGAGAAAGAACTTTCTTGAAGTCTTTCCGTGTGTGATATGTTGGGAACATAGAGACAATTATCAGAGTTCCATAATAAATGGGACACCACAATGAGGTGGGAGGAGCAGGTGGAAAAGGCCTTTTGACTCCTGCTGGTGGAAGGAATTCTCAGAATGGTGGCAATGATGGAGATGTAGGAGATCACAGTTAATAGGAATGGGACAAGTAAGAAAATAAAGCTGAATGTGAATGTCAGTATTTCTATGATGATCTTCCCCATGATTTTTCTAGGGACTGAGGCAAGGATGATCTGTGGTTCCCTGGAGCCTCCTTTTCCCCTTTCTTAAAGACAATTTGGTTCAGACTCTAAATAAACCCTGCAATATTTTTTTTTAAATTAATGACCTGATTAGCTAGTGTTGACCTATCATGAATTTCCTGAATGCTTTTCTCAGAGCCTCCTTCACTTCTTTGTTTCTCAGGCTATAGATGAGGGGATTAACCAGGGGAGTCAGGACTGTATAAATGAGAGAGAGAACTTTCTTGAAGTATCTCAGTGTGTGGGCTGTTGGGAACATGTAGACAATTAAGAGTGTTCCATAATAAACGGACACCACGATGAGGTGTGAGGAGCAGGTGGAAAAGGCTTTCTGCCTCCCAGTGGTGGAAGGGATTCTTAGAATGGTGGCAATGATGGAGATGTAGGACATCACAGTTAATAGGAATGGGGCAAGTAAGAAAAACATGCTTAATGCAATCGCCAACATTTCCATAAGCTGAGGGTCATTACAGGAGAGTTTTATAAGAGGGATAAAGTCACAAAAGAAATGGTCAATACTATTGGGCCCACAGAAAGTTAACTGTGATATTGAAACTGTTGCTATGGTACTATCTAGGATGCCACCTATCCAAGAGACTCCTGCAAGCTGTAGGCAAGACCTGGCATCCATTCGGACTACATAATGAAGTGGTTTGACTATGGCTAAATACCGATCATAAGACATCACTGACAGGAGAAGGCATTCTGTAGCTGTCAAAACACTAAAAAAGAAAAATTGTGTGACACATTCATTAACTGAAATAGTGTTGTTGTCAGTCATGAGACCAGCCAGCATGCTTGGGAGGATGACAGAAGTGTAGCAGGTCTCCAAGCTGGACAAGTTCCCCAGGAAGATATACATGGGGGTATGAAGTTGCTTATCAGCCACAACCAGCACAACAACGAGAATATTAACAGCCATGGTTGTAATGTAGATCACTAGAAACAGAAGGAAAAGAAGTAACTGCAGTTCAGAGAAGATCCCAAATCCTAGAAGGACAAATTCTGTGACGGATGTTTGATTTCCCTCTTCTGGATCTGCCATGGTGTGTGTCCACAGGAAACAAATTTACTCTGTGACATAAATCAATAAAATTTCCTTTGTAGTATGTCAACATTATTTTTCATTGTCTCTATCGCTGGCTAAGAGAAAAAAGCCTAATGAATTATGGAAGCCAGGGAAGAGGAAGTGACATCTCTTGATTCCTGAGAAAGATTTTTATCTATGTAGACTTCAGTTTCCATACTAAGTTAGGCTCTTTGCAAACATGTCTAGTAACTCAACAGAGGACAGCAACACAGTCAAATATGACATAATAGGGCCTGAGTACCACAGTAAACTAACACAGATTTTGCTTCAAATAGTCACATCCTGCTGTATGAAAGCAGAGCCATGTCCTTCGCAGATCTTACTGCCTCTGCCGAAATAAGTCAGGATTGTATTTGAAAATTCGTATCTTACAAATACCGGTGCTTCCCTATGATACTATTTCCTCATCCTACCATATAACACTCTCCACAGACAGCAATTTAATTAAAATGAACAAGAAAAATTAATAATAGTAAGAAAACCACACAACCCAAACCAATATACCTCTAGCTAGAAAGCACCGCATTTTGGCTAGAAATGCATCTTCCACTGAACGAAAAAATTCCGTGTGCAATTTGAAATTTGTATGAAATATGCCTTTTTTGTACTATGAGAGTGGTATGGAACACAGATTCCCATTCCATCAGCAGTGCCATGATTTTAACTATTGGTTTTCATTCCAAGTTGTAATTTAAAAAATGTATTTATGTTTTCAATATTTTTCAAAGGTATTTTTCTTTTAATGTTAAATGTTACTATTAATTTCACTTTCTTAAATTTTATGTTATTTAATCAAATCATATACAATATTTCTTTTTCTAAAATATTTTTTGTTGAAGTGGATACGTTCCTGATCATTTTGCTCTCGATCAACAAACCATTTTTCCTTCAAAAATACTGATCAAATTTTTGTAAGCGTCAGATTTTCTTTTTCTGTCTCTGGTTAAAAAAGAGATTACTTCTCTGTTTGCAAGCATCTTGTAGTTATTTACTGAAAAATAAGCAGAGACTAATAGAGCAATGGTTCCTAACTCTTTTGGCTGAAGGGCCACAGATATTTTGGCGGAATGGCCACCAGCCTCTGCTACCATACTCCCCCCAACTCTGAAAAAAAGTTTGTCTCCTTGCTCTCTGATCTCTCATTTGCCTCGTTACAGCAGGGAAACCACAAGCATCCTAAAGCTCTGCACTCTATATCTGGACCCGAAGGCAGTAGGTTCCCCTTTGCAGTCAAGAAGACAGAAGATCAGTGTTCCTCTTCCCGCTCTATAGCTACAGCAAGGACCCTAACACTTAGGGATCTGGGCAGAAAATGCTTAGCAGTGTTCCCTGTTATAGCCAGGGGGATGGGAGCACTAATTTCCTATCCTTTTTGCTGTATCAAGGAGCCTGCATTGGTCTTTGAGCTCTGCAGTAAAACTCTGCCTGGCAGTGATTCCATTTTGCAGCCAGCAGGAGGGAAGTCAAGGGCCAAACTGAAAAGTTCTGGGGGCCACTTTTGCCCCCCAAAACACAGGTTGGGAAATGCTGTCATAGACAAACAGAGCTGCAAAGCACTTCAGGAAGTCATCTAGTTCAACCATCTCCAACTAAATCGTCCCAGGGGCAGGTTTGTCAAGGACCTGATGCTGCATAGAGTTAATGTTAGACTTGGAATAATTCTGTTCAGTCTCAGCCTTCTCTCTCTCTCTCAAGCCTAAGATAAAATTTGCGACAGCTTCAAGGAATGGACCCTTTGATTTCAGTTGGATTTGGACAGCTCAGGGCTAGATTGTTCCCTGAAACTTAGAGCTACAGCTGGCAGGATTAAATTTCAATCAATGGACATAAATAAACATCAGTATTAGCTGACCCAAGAAAACTGCCAACCAAAAATATCAGCAACAGTGGGTGTTAAGTAGCTCCCCACCACCCTGCACTTGTAGTGAAGCTGTTACGGATTTTGTGACCATGCAGGGAGGAAAATTTCAAATACCTGAGAACTGACACCCCCAATCAATAGAAGATGTCAAATTTGTAACTCTTCTTCCAAATCTGCAGAGACTTCCCACAGGCTAATTTTCCTCCCTTCACACCAGCAAAGGAAGAAATATTAACTTTGCTTTACCCACATCACCTCCCTAATCCTCTCAAAGCTCCTTCTGTGGTTTTTGAGTCATGTTATCAAAGGCTCATAGATACCAAAAAATGCACTCAGGTGCCTAAGAAGGATGAGAGGCCAACACACATGGATTTCAAATCTTAGCAGTGTGTCTGTCTTCAGGAGCTGAAATACCTCCATTAATCTGTCCTTTTGTGTGCCAGCCCCCAATCTGTGAAGCTGGGATTACTTCATTGCCCTGCTCTGGGAGAGGGAAGATAGGTCCATGCAAGACAGTGATATATGCAGATACTATGGTGATAGAGCTGGATAAGGGGCTAGGATAGCGGTGACCTGAGAGGAGTTGACTGTTTCCATAGTCAAATTAGTTTTGCCCCATTCCCCTTGGATTCCAATGGGAGAAGTTACCTGACAAACTAACATTGATTCAAAATCCTCAAGCTTCAAGGAGTAGAAGGGAAAAGGCTGATGTACTCTTAAGGTGGGTCTGCCAGCCGCTGGTGTTTCCTGTCACCTCCTGATTCAGCATTTCAGAGACCATAATCCTGGTTATTCAGCCCATTTTTCTCCATCCACCACATTGATGAACCGCCACTTTCCCACAAAATGGAGAAACAACTGAGAAAACAATGCTGTCTGCTAGGGTGACCAATGCCTCTTACTCTCAGTCACATGGAGAAGTTTGTCTCTGATTCATTATATATCCTTCTGTGGGCAGATGCAGTCCTCTGAGGCACATCTGCTGTGGGGTAGGGAACAGGAAAAAAAGAGTTGGTATTTACTCGAGCGTTTTGTAAAAATAAACTGTAATCAAACTTCTAGTCCGAAAGGGGAAGACCTGAACATCTAATCCTGAAATAAAGCTCTGTTTATTAGATGGAAAACACAGTTTCTGTCAAGAAATAATGCCCCAAATCTAGATCTCATAGCTGAGATTGTCAGGTCTGCATAAGTGATTTAGACACTGAATTTCCATTCAATTTCCTTAGGATTTTGAAAATCTCACCAGAGTTCACTGATCTGACATTTTCTCCAACCAAACATCTGCTTTCCCACTAGGGAAAGGGCATGTGTGCCCAGTGCCATAAGCTCACTCACCTAAGTGATTTAGCAGCCCAAGTTCCATTTTTCAAAAATGATTTAATCACCAAAGCTCAACAGTCTGGATCTCCTTGGGAGGCCAGGGGATCCAGGCTCCTCTTTTGTGCCTTGCATAATTTTTTTGGACAATACTATCATTAGCTCAGTGCCCCCACTGTGTTATCTCTTAAACAAGGCAGTTTAGGCTGCTCCTTAGATGAAGTGCAGATAAACAACGTGCTTTACACATTATTGGTTGGGATTATCAAACCACCATGATACTGCCTTGAGAAGCTGGCTCCTAACTCCCTTAGATGTCTTTCAGCCTTAGAGAAGAATACAAATGCCCTCATTTCTGAATGCAAAGCTATTTAGAAAAAACATGTTTCCTGTCCTTTTGTAGCATAATTGGCTCCCTAATCATGCAGTAAAGTCTCCTTCCAATTTAGCAACAGTGTGACTAATTTTGTGTCACCAAAGTTCTGCTGCTCATAAAGCCAAAATGTTGGATATTGTGGCTTACATAACAGTATGTCAGAAAAAAGATTTTTTGGGTGTTTTTTTAAATTGGTCTCTGGCAAAAATATTGCAGATGGTGATGAAATCACATTCGTCAACTTCTTGAAGTATACTTTTGCAGTCTGAAAAGTGGTGTTAATGGGATTGACCTGAATTTTATTATTTTGTGGATTAAATTTTTGACTCCATGTTTATTGACTCTAAATTGTTTAAGGATCATTGGTAACAGAAATTAGAGGTTTAATAATTATTACTCTCTATTTGTCACTTACATGATCAGCTGTCATCTAGAGATAGCTAGGAAGGATCCACGAAACACTGCCCACAATCAGTATAGGAACGCCTTCCCCATTCCTGACCCCCTCTCACCCAAGGTGCCTGTTTGCCTGAGGTCAATCTTTGTCCATGCAGTTGGCACTGTTGAAAAACAAACAGCACCACACTCAGGAAAACCAAACCCCAAAAGATGATGGCAACCTTCAACTACTTGAAGGGGTACTCCAAAAAGGAGGGCACTAGGCTGTTCTTAGTAGTAACAGAGGACAGAACACGGAACAACAGTTTCAAGCTGCAGCTGGGACAGTCAAGGTTGGATATTAGGAATATGTTTCTCACTAGGAGGATGGTGAAGCGATGGAATGGGTTGTCTAGGGAGGTGGTGGACTCTTTGGAAACATTTAAGGCCTGGTTAACAAAATCTTGGCTGGGATGATTTAGTAGGCGTGGTTCTGCTTATAGCAGGGGGTTGGACTAGATGATGTCATGAGGTGTCTTCCTGTTAATAACTTTGCCCATCAACCTGGGGTATGCTCATTTATTAGGGTTACTTCCTTTGGGGCTGGGGGGAAGGTTGCAATTCTATTAGCGTACTACTAGTGTCGCTTGTGTTTCTACAGGGAGCTCCCTGCTGCCTTCTGTAGGTTCCCTCCCAATGGAGCCACCCTTGCAGGCCTCAGTTTCCCAGAACTGGACTCTTCCAACCTCAACTTCAAATAAGTACCCACATATACACATTCATCAATTAACAAGGTGCACCTGAGCAGACCAGGTCTATCAGCTCTCTCAGCTGATCCCTTATGGCCCTGAACTCAGCAGGCTGGGTTACACAGCACTTCTCTGTGTCCCTGGTACTACACTGAACTAGACTTGAGCACGCATCTGAGCAGGCTGGGTCAAAACAGCACCTTCAGCTGTCACCCTTATATGCCAGAGGCTCAGCATGTTGGTAACCCCCTTAATGAGCAAACCTTACAAGAAATTGGGCATCAGAGGGATCTTTGGCTAGATAAAAGAAGTGTAGCAGAAGAGCAATATAGGGAAGCCAAGGAGAAGGAAAGAATCTGACAACCAGCTTGACTTTATTGCCAGGTACATAAAAGTTATGAATATTTATAAAAGGAAAGAAAAATACCCAAACAATTGCAATATTAGTAAATGTACAAAGGGAGAGAAATGATCGAACAGTTACAATATTACCCAGTTTCAGTGGTAGTATTGGGGAAACCTAGCCCAAGTGCATTATAAAAAATCAGGTTTAGAGTGTTATATTTGGACTAAGGTTAAAGAGAGAAAAGGATGTGGCTATTTGTTTCAGGGCCCAGAGTGCTGGAGACAGGCAGAGCCCCCACCACATTCAGCAAGGAAAAAAAGAGTGAAGTCCCAGTGGAACTGATGCAGCTTTTGGATCCAGGCATCAGAACAGATTCAGAACCAACTCTAATTTAGAGCCTTGGTAGGGATTTCTGTATTGAAGAAATAATGGTTCAAGGCTGAACACTAGGGTTGTTTTGGGGTAAATAATGACTTAAGGGAGCATACCAGAGGTGTTTTGTTTAGGTGGACAATGGGAGCTGATCATGCCTGGTGATGGGTGGCGTTCTCAGAGGCCACTTACAATGAAATCATGCAGATTCAATATGTTGGATATCAGGTGAAGACCTTTTGACTAGAATTGGTCTGATAAGTGCTGAAGCAGGTGTGTGCAGATATGGGTTAATTTGTGTCAGGAGCAGATCCCCCAACATGCAATACTTCCCTGCAGGGCAGGCCTGAAGTTTTCTGGCACCCTAGGTGCCTGTAATTTTGGTGCCCCCCTGGGGTGTTTGTGTGTGCAGGGCTTAGAGCAATTGACCTGCAGCTTCCCCGGCACTGAGGGAGGGGGTCACCATGGGCAGGGTCCACATTCCCTCTCCCTCCCCTGAGCTGGGAGTGAAGTGGGCTGACCCAGGGGCTGGGCTCTGCTCTCTAGCCTCGCATCTAGGCTGGCCCACCCCACCCCCAGGGTAGAACAGCCGGCCAAGCGGAGGGGCGAGAGACTGGAGCCCAGCCTCTGTGCTGGCCCACTCTATCCCTTGGCTGGCTGTTCCCTGCCCTGGGGGCAGAACAAGCTGGTCTGGTGGAGAGGCCAGATGCACACTCTTGGCTCCCCACCCTTCTCCACTGCCTTCGACTCTGCATGGAAATCAGAGGGGAGGGGGTGGGGGATACTGTGGCTGGGAAGGGAAAGAGGCTCAGGGCAGGACAGCGCAGGGCCCATGGAACTTCAGGGCTAGGGGTGATCACCCTTTGGCCCCACCAAGGATGGCCCTGAGGGAGTGCCCCTGGTGCCCCCTATTTCCTGGTGCCCCAGGTAACCACCTAGGTTGCCTCTATGGGTGGACTGGCCACGCTTCCTGCTTCACCAATCCTAGAGTTCAGTGAGACTCCTGCCTTGAAGCTTGTTTCTTCATTCAGCATGCTAATTCTGGTTCCATCCTTGATGCAAATGAAGTTTCTGCTGTCCATTTAGTATGCTAATGGTTCACATCTTCCATGTAGATGAGGCTAGCGGTGTTGCCCTAATTCCATCACCCTTGTTCAAAGGGGTTTTAGATGTGTCTCCCATTGCCTTTCATTGTTTCTGGTTTCTGGTTCAAGCAGAGGCTGGAGGTGATAGGGGGCAGGAGTGAGTCTCAGTGGCTGGATACTGTGTTTTGATTCTCCAAGAACACAGATCTACCAAGTGACATTCCAACCCTATTATTCTATGATTCTATTATTGTGGAATGCATCAGCAGGAACAGTGGGAGGAAGACACAGGATACAATTTTTTCATTCTACACTTCACTGAAGGGCCTCATTTGGGATCTTGGTCCAGTTCTTGGGACAAAGCTGAGGAAAGAAATGGCAGAATTAGGGAAAATCCAGAAGTCAGCAACAAAAAGGATCAAAGGTCCAGATAACATGAGCAAGAAGGGAGCTTGAACAGTTTGTGATTATTTAGTCTGGAGAAGAGAAGAGTGAAGGTGAACTTGAAAGGTTGTTACAAATAGGATAAATAGTTTTCTCCCTCATCTCTGAGGATAGGAGAAGAAGCAAAAGGTTTAGGTTGGACATTGTGAAAAGGAGTAAATTGCCTAGGTAGAGTAAAATCTCATCACTGGTATTTCTTAATAAAAGGTTTGTTTTCTTGGGATGGTCTAGTCATGGCCAGGGATGGTCCAGTTATGACTTAGTCCTGCTTTGATGGAGACCACTGCAGTGAATAATTCAGAGGTCTCTACCCATTGTCTCCTGTGACCTCTGATGCAGACACAGTTTATCAATATATCGGCAGGTTACTTTCTAGTAACTGTCCTTCATCAAGATGGACTGCTCGCATATCATAGAGTCATAGAATCATAGGGTTGGAAGGGACCTCATAGGTCATCTAGTCCAACCCCCTGCCAGAGGCAGGACCACTCCCACTTAAACCATCCCAGTCAGGATTTTGTCCAGCCGGGCCTTAAACACCTCTAAAGATGGAGACTCCACCACGTCCCTCGGCAGCTCATTCCAAGACTTCACCACTCTCCTGGTAAAAAAGTTTTTCCTAATATCCAGCCTCGACCTCCCTAACCACAACTTGAGACCACTGCTCCTCGTTCTGTCCTCCGTTACTACCGAGAACAGTCGAGCTCCATCTTCCTTAGAGCATTTCTTCAAGTAGTTGAAGGTTGCTATCAAATCCCCCCTCAATCTTCTCTTCTGCAGACTAAATAAGCCTAATGCTTCCAGTCTTTCCTCATAGGGCTTGTACTCTAGCCCTTTAATCATTTTTAGCCCTAGCCTGTCAGATCAAGGTCAGCAGTCAATGCCCTTTCTGGCCACTCCGATGGCTACATTTGACCCTGATGCTGATCCTCCTCAGTCCCTTCATCTCCAACTCTGAGTAGTGGGGATGGTGGGAGAGTCCTGAATGTATGTGAGCAGCCCATCTCAAAGAATCATGGTTACTGGTAAGTAACCCACCATTCTTCTTTGAGGGCTGCTCACATCATTCAGTATTAGGTGACTACTAGCCACACCTTGGATGGTGGGTGGGGTTGGGTTTTTCTGCCTTCAGCACAGATATCCCATAATAGCAAACCCAAGGCATGGAAGGGTACTTGAATAGAAGGCCTGCAGCGTACATAGGGGAATGTACTGTTAACCCTCAATTTGTTCTGAGAGAACACTGTGTAAGGGAACAGTGAGAGTTTTTCTGTCACCCTACCTAGGAGGTTTGAAGTATTGATATGTTGCTGTCCTAACTTGTTTTGGATGCCCTCAGTGTTGAGTGTGGCTAAACAAGGAAGGAAGATGGAAGAAGGGCCACGCTTCATCGACTCACTGGTGCCTGCTCTGCTGCTGAGGGCTAGGGGAGTGAGTGGGCACCTGTGGGGGCAGCATGCCCAGTGATCAGAAAGCCATTCTGGGGTCTCTTGCGCCACGTAGCAGATGGTTCATTGCATCCACAAACAGAGACCATCCCTTAAAAGGGAGGTCCTAGATGGCTTGCTGCATGTCTTGAGGCAGGTCTTCCTCACGCAGCCATGCTGTGGGTCTCATGATGATGGGTGACACTATACCATGGCTTGCTGTGTCTGAGGCATCCCACACTGCCATAAGGGCATCTCAGGATGCTAGCATGCCCTCCTCCCCAGAGGATTCATAGTCCTCCTTATGTTTCCAGGGTAGGAGATCCCAGAATCTCCTCACAGACTCCCAGATATCCAGGGTGGTTCACGATGCGGAGCTGGAAGGCGGAAGCTGAATATACCTTCCAGCCCATGAGGCCCAGCCCCCACACCTCCCTGGATCTGGGCATGGGATCTGGATGAGGTAGGCTCTCCTGCCCTAAGACGGCTTCTATCGCCCGGGAGCCCTCTGGTGGAGCCTGGTATTTATGACCTGCTATATCCAAGGACGGAGGAATTGAAGTGGGGGGCTGCCAGTGTACGCTGGCGAAGTCATGCACAATAGGTTTAAGGGGACCGCAAAAATGTCAGGAGAACTAATCTCTGGATCGAAGAGGGGGTCTTGATCCCCACTGATGGGTCCAACCTCCAAGCCCTTATGTGCCATCACCTGGTGAAGGAGGTCATAGTGGGCTCATGTTCTGGGGTTTAAAGACCTGACTGGGGTTGTGGGCAATGGTGGTGTGGTCCTGGACCCTTTGGTGCCATGGGAGGTTTCCTCTGAGGAGACCTTGAAGGGTGAGTATTGGGAGGGACTTGGTGCCTGAAATCCCTCAGGGGCCTGCCTGCCCATGTGTGAGGGGGTTACCTCCTCTGGGCTCAGGGATCGGCTTGTTTCCTGGTGCCGAGGGGTCAGTCTTGTCCTGGCACCAGCATGAGAAAGGGCCAAGGTGTTTGGCACTGGCAATGAGCTGGCACTACAGTGCCAGAGAGTAAGAGAGTGCCCTCTAAGTGGACCCCTGCAGATCCGCAGGTCTGCGGATAACTGCAGACCCACTGCTGCAGATGGACTCCAGGATGCAGCTTCTATTTTCAGCTTCTCACAGTGAGATCCATTGCTGAAGCTGCTGAGCTGATCTGTGTCGGCAGCCTGCAGGTGAACCAGGAAGTGCTCCAGTCAATCCTAGATCCTGATCTGCCAGCCAATCAGTTTCAAGCTGGGGTTTGGAGAGCCACTGCTGCCCTTTGATTCGCTCATTCCCCATGATTTCCTTGCCCACTTCTTTTCTTGTTTCCAGTTGGAAAGCCATTGCTGTCAATCAGAGATTTCATTGGTGGGCAGGGAAATCTGATTGATAGCACAGCATGTGAACCCCAAACAAGAAAGGAAAAAGTAGGTGGGATCCGTGTAGGGAATGAACCAATCAAAGGCTGATATACTACATGTGAGCCCAAGCTCGGTTGCAGACACAGTTACAGATCCAGCTAAACCCTGGCATGTGGATTTTGGATCGGATCAGTGCTGTCAATGAGCGGATGCAGATCGAATGCAGTTCCATATTTGTGTATCCACACAGGGCTGTATCTCTGAGGTGCTTGGTTGTAGGGCTTAGGTCAGTACCGGCAGGCCCTTCAGGGGATGGAGAGACTCCCTCTGGCTCTGGTGCTGGAGAACATGGTACCACCATGGAGGACAGAGAGTGGTGCTGCGCTGGTGCAGTCCATGTCCCTAAGAGGAAAGCTGGCTTTTCAATCTGCTTCTGAGGCTTCGGTGGCATAGGTGTAGGCAAAAGCAGGAGGGCTTTTGCTGCCTTGAAAGCCTCTGGATTGAAGGGGACTTTCATGACTTCTGAGTCCTGGTCCCAAAATTGGGCCAGCTGGGGAGAGCTGGAGTGACGCCTGCACTTTGACGCAGAGGTGGATGCCGAGAGCGTTGTCTTGTGCTCCCGAGGGGAGTGATGCTGAGAAGGCTCTGGCACCAATTTATTATCTTCCTATTCTGTAAGTTCTCCATCTTCAAAGCATCTGATGAAGTAGGATTTTCTCCCATGAAAGCTCACGCGATAAGTGAATTTCTTGCTATTTAAGGATATGCCTACAATGGAGCCATAGATCAACTCAAGGAAGCTTAAGTCAACCTACAGAACCCCCTGGCCACACTGGCCTTTTATTAAGTTGACATAAGCCCTTCCTTAAGTTGACTTAAAAATGCCACCTCTTAAGGTTGACTTAACACTTAAGTTGACCTTATTAAGTTGATCTTATTAAGTTGACTTAAGACAGAGTAGATGAGGGTAGCCCTTAAGTTGATTTAAATACATACAGACTCCCAGGCTGTGTTCTCACACAGTGGGTTATTTCGATATGGTTGTTTCGAAACAACCGTATATTGAAATAACACTTATTTTGAAACAACTTATCTCGAATTAACAAAATGTTAATTCGAAATAAGGAAAAAACAGCAGGAATCAAAATAGCAGGTTCACACTGGAAACTTGCTATTTTGGTACCTGCTTCAGGGGACTGCAGCTCCCTGGGGGTGAGCCGCTGCAGCAGCTCACCCTGCAGTCCCAGAAAGGGGGCTGCAGCCCCAGAAAGGCGGTTGCAGCCCCCGGAGAAGGGGGGAGAGTGGCTGTGGCACGCTGGAGCCCGCCGCCCGAGCTGCCTCCAAACCCCGCCAGGGCTACTGGCTGAGCCCGGCGCCCCCGACCTGCTGGCGGTGTCGGGGGGCAGCCCCGGGAGCCAGCTGAGCCTGGTGCCCCCTACCCGCTGGCGGTGTCGGGGGGGGCAGCCCGGGCTGCCGGCTGAGCCGCCTGGCAGGGGTTCGCCCCCCCCCACCCCGCAGGAGGCTGCAGCCCCCATTCTGGGGCTGAGGGACAGCCCTCAGCCCCCTGGCCAAGGTCCTGAGGGTTCCCTGGCCAGGGTGCTGAGGATCCAATGTTGTTTCGGAACACTTTGTTCTGAAACAACATGTTCACACGCCTTGTTTCGAAACAAGGGTTTCGAAACAAGTTTGTTTCGACCCCAAATGGGGTTTAACTTGTTTCGAAACAATACAGTTGTTTCGAAACAAGGGCTTCCCCTTGTTTCGAAACAACTGTGCATCGTGTGAACAGCTGAAACCTTATTTCGAAACAACCTCTGTTGTTTCAAAATAAGGAGGCTGTGTGAACACAGCCCCAGAGTTCCTGGCTACTGGGAAGGGCTGACCTAGCACTGGCAAGTGTGGACACCGGCAGTCAACAGGAGTTTTCAGTGTGGATGCTCTAAGTCAACTTAACAAAGTTGACTTTAAGTCAGCTTAAAGTCGACCTTGTTAAGTTGACTTAAGAGGGCCTCCAGTGTAGACGTGCTAAATGTTCTACAGGAGTCCTTGTCTGTCTCAGTTTAATAAAGAAATTGAAATGCAGCTGATTTTTGTTATTCCTAGTGAAGTCTCCAACACGCTTCAAATCAGATATGCTGCCTTGGGTAAAGCAAACAAACAAACTTATTAATTACAGAAGGATTTTAATTATTAAAAGACTAAGTGGACCAATTAAGGTTTGGTTAAGAGAAACTAAAACCAAAATATCTTGTAACCTGAGCTGAACAATTTCAGGAACTGTATAAACTTAGGTGAGTCTTGCTATAGTCTGGCTGTTTTCCCTTCAGTTGCTTGGTGGTGTTTGTAGATGGAGATGGAAGAAAGAGAGAGCATGGCCAATGTCTCTTCTTTTTAAAATGGTCTTTCTGCCCTTTGTCCTTTGCACACTCCTGCACCCTACCAAGCTCAGGTGACAAACAATGGTCTTGTGTGGTTTCATCCAGGCTCTGAGACATTTAATTTCATTGTGGTTCCAAGCTGAGCCATGGAGGAAAGTTGGCTTGCTCAAGAGTCCTATTGAATGTTTCCTGATACCCAGGCTAGTCATTTGTTCCTGGATAGCTGAACCGGGTTTGTCATATATATGAACTGAGAAGGTGCAAACTGCCCCTCTGCTCCCGGAGAGTTTAGTCTGAATCTGTTTGAAACCATGAGGTATCTTTGAGAATATTACATATTGAAGACTGATATGCATATAGAGGAAATTGCAACAAAGTATAATAATATACTGATCTATTTTTGTATTCTGAAATAATATTGTTCAGTAAATTATGAGTATTCAAGAAATATCTTAACAGACATACTTTGCTTTACACAATACACAGTTGCACTACACGGGTGAAAATGAAGATCCAGGGCATCATGGGGCCATAGACCCCTGTGTCTCCGGCTCTGGCCACTCCCTCTGCAGCTTCACTCCAGTAAGATGGCCGCTGAGGCTCCATAACAATGGCTGAACCAGGAGAAGGAAGGTATCCCAATGCCTGCCTCACCAGCAGGATCCAGTCTGGCTGGTGAGATGCCCAAATACTTTGCACAAATCACACTGTGTATCCAAGTATCTTGAGAA
>ML681991.1:45655578-45701126 GCA_007922195.1 Podocnemis expansa
CGTGGGGTCCCTTCCAACCCTATGATTCTATGATTCTATGAACTGGGTATGTCTTTTCTGTCTCGTTTTATATCCTGATGTGAGAAAGGGCAGTCTCACGAGATGCATCTATTCATGGATTGCAACAGGCAAGGGAAAGATAGAGAAAAGTGGTTCTTCTTCTCCTCTTAGGATAGGACAAGGAACAATGGGATCAGGTTGCAATGTGAGAAAATTGGGTTTTACATTAGGAAAAACTTCGTAGCTGTTGGGGCAGTGAAGCACTGGAAGCAATTGCCTCTGGAGACTGTGGAATCTTTGTCATTGGTGCAGGTTAAGAAAAGGTTAGAGAAACATCCATCAGGATGAAAGAGTTAATACTTTGTCCTGCCTTGAATGCAGGGCATGGATTAGGTGACCTACTGAGGTCACTGCCAGTCTTCCTCTTTAAATGCAAACAACATTTTCCTTGGGTTATTGGAGCTTGTTTCATAGCCATGACCGTGTTCATGTATTTTTAAAGGAACTCAGTCTTCACTCATATTTTGCATGACTGTAGCTAGTTTGGCTGGTGCTGTGACTTTGTTAAGGGAATAGTTCTGTGTGTAGAAACTCAGGGGCAGACAGTCAACTTGTTCCTCTTCACATGCAGGAATGAACTAGACTGCCAGAAACATCTTTACATCTATGTAGTTGCATCCACTTGGACAATCAGAGCAATCTCAGGTTCCCTCCTCTGTTCCCCATATAATGGGGGAATTCTCCCCAGCTCAGGATATTGACTGCTGGAGCCTCTCCTACTCTACCAAGTTTTACTTCCATGTCCTGTGATGGCCTTTTATCCTGGCGACCTTTTCTCTTGATTGGAAGTTGCCAGATTCCCTTTAGCTGCAGCCTCTTCTCTGATCAGGGCTGGGATGAGGTCCTGTCAGAGGCGGGCATGGGCTGGTACATCTGAAGAAGGTCTACATGGCAATGCTGCACAAGCCTTGACACATTTACTCCTAAGGATAGACAGGAAGTGAGCAGAGAATTGGAAGTCTGACAACAGATAAGAAGGAGAGCTGGTGTGTTTCCCTCTGGACACCATCTCAGTCTCTGTAGCCACTAAATTGACAAATTTCACAAAACATGGCTCAGTAAGAACCACAGACTTAGTTAAGTCATGAAGGAGCTTGGCCTGGTTTATTGAAAATGAAGCATGTCATCACTCCATAGGAGCTACAGGTTCATATATGCTCTCTACCGTGGTCCAGCTCCATCAACAGTGGGACTTTCCATTATCCTTTAGGCCAGAGAAAGATGCCTGCAAGGACCCATTTCCTATATGCTGCTGCAAGCAGGTTACACAAGGACACCTCTTTGGTGTCTTTGAGTGGCTTATTGCTCCCTGTTTCTAAGTCAAGCATCAAATCTTCATCCACCTTCCTGTCTCTGTGTGATATTCCCCTTCTTCAGGTTGGACTGGTGTGCCTCTGTATCACTACAGTTCTCCAACCTGGCCCCCAGCGTATCTCACTTTGCTGTATAAAGCCCCATTCCTGAGTCAACTCACACCTAGCCTCCTGGCCATCCACTCATGGGATAGACCTCAAGCAAAGAACTCAGTCCTGGATGCAACCCTGGGAGCTACCATCTTGTAGGAATCAGTGCTGCCCACTGAACCTTACAGACTCATTTTCACTTGTTCATTAAATTATCAATGTATTGGTGTGTGCCAGCTGTTACCCAGAGTGAAGTCTCTGCACACACCCAATCCACATTCATTGTCTCAGATAAACCAAACAAACAAGTTTACTGACCACAGTAAAATTTTAAGAGATTATACATCAGAATAATATAGATACAAAGATTAATCAAGGAGTTTAGCACAATCAAATAAAAGATAACTCTCATTCGAAGCTAAGATTTTTGTTCAAGTCTGTATACTCAGCTTGCTGCTCTCACTGTCTGTGAGACGTTTTGCCACCAGACTCCCTCTTCCCTGTGGTAGGTACCAGTTCTTAATGTCAGCTGGGAGCAAGATTCTGAGACAAACCTTTAGACCAAGATATCTTTCTTTTAACAGCTTTCCTTGACATCCTCTGGGTTCAGGTGATTGTTCATGTCCAGTAATGGGTGTTATTCCTTCTACTTAAGCCAAAGTGCTCATGGCTGCTTCGGCTAGTCCATTGTTCCTGCACGCATGCCTCTGCTGGGTGTGCAGACACAGCTTCATGTTTGTCTGTATCTATTCAAGCCATGTGGTACACATTTGGGGATGTAACATAGCAGAGTTTGATATCTGCACATACGCATGACATTGCAGGAAATGTGCTACCATAACAATAGTGATCAGTATGTCATGAGCTTTCCAAAAATACCATATGTGGCATGCTCTGCATCAGACAATACAGCAGTGTTTCCCAACCAGTGTGCCATTGCACACAAGTATGCCATCAGGCCTGAGCAAGTGTGCCACTGAATTTTTTGGAAAAAAACTACACAAAGGGTTCTGGATTGTTTCATGAACATTAAGGAGTTCATTTAGAGAATATATAGTGGTGTGCCTCAAAATAATTAAAGATAGTAAGGTGTGCCATGACCAAGAAAAGGTTGGGAACCACTGCAAAACACAGATACACTGGAAGGGTGAACACAAATGATACACAGTTCATATCACAAAGGGGTACAGCATGTCACACTCTGTTTTAAGGTCAGGGTAACTCTGTACTGTCTTTCATGACTATGCTCGTGCACTACTGGATGTTGGAGAGACTATTAGGCTATGTCCACACCTAGCTGGCTTAAATCAATTTAAGTTAAATTGATATTAGCTAAATCGATATTAAATTGATTTAAGCTAAATCGATTTAACAAGTCCACACCAAAAAACCCCAAATTGAAATAGCATGTCCGGACACAGGACTTGCTAGTTCGATTCTGGAGAGAGG
Organism: Podocnemis expansa; assembly: GCA_007922195.1. Classification (NCBI taxonomy): domain Eukaryota; kingdom Metazoa; phylum Chordata; order Testudines; family Podocnemididae; genus Podocnemis; species Podocnemis expansa. The sequence continues at coordinate 45,658,491 of ML681991.1, forward strand.
CTCCATGGAAGATGTGGCAAGATGGCCACTTGGCATGGCAATGTTGGCAACCAATCAGATAAAAGCAGGAACTTACCTCACCTCCCTGGCCATTCTGGCTAGCAGGAGACTGCGACACACAGAGCATGGATGCTCCACAGCTTTCCAGCCATCGCTGTGTGGTTGCTAGAGCCTCTGCTGGCATGCAGGGTGTTCTCCTGCAATGAGACACTCTGTTTTCTGATCCTGATGGTCCTCAGCCTGAGACAGAGACCTTCATCTCACTGTTCCTCAGAGCAGCCCTGGTTCCCCTGCCTGCTTCTGTGCCTCATCACATTTGGGCAGAGGAGACCAGCAGAGACTGGTGGGACCGGGTAGTGCTCAGAACCTGGGGTGAAGAGCAGTGGTGTCGGAATCTCCAAATGAGCAGGGGGAGCTTCACCCACCTCGTTGTGGAGCTAACCCCGATACTGCACTGATGGGACACCATTATGAGACCAGCCATCCCTGTTGACAAGAGAGTGGCCATCGCCCTCTGGAAGATGGCTACTCCTGGGTCATACAGGTCTGTGGTGCACCTCTTTGGCATCAGGAGGTCTACTGTCAGCGAACAGCTGCAACAGGTCATCACTGCCATCAGCACTGTCCTTCTGCAATGCCTGGTCAATCAACATGACCTGCAGGCCACCATCACTGGTCTCGCCATGCTGGGGATGCCCAATTGTGCTGGGATGCTGCATGCCACTCACATCCCCGTGAGAGCCCCAGCACACTGAGCAGCTGAGAACCAGAACCAGAAGGGATATCACTCGGTTATTCTGCAGGCCCTCAGGTACCACTGGGGCACCTTTCAGAACTGTTATGTTGGATGGCCAGGAAGGGCACATGATGCCAGCGTCCTGTGAAACTCTGTCCTGTACCAGGGCATGGAGGCAGGCATGTGCTTTCCTTCCAATAACATCACTTTTGGGGAAGTTGAGGTGCCCGTCCTCATTGTTGCAGATGCGGCCTATCCCCTCCGCCCATGGCTCATGCGCCCATACGCAGGGCCCCTCGATTCCAGCAGGCAGGTTTTCAACCTCCGTGTGAGCCACTGCTGCTAGGTGAATGAGCGGGCATTTGGCTGGCTGAAGGCGCAGTGGAGGTGCCTCCTTACCCTCCACCTTGGAGAGGAGATGACCATAGAAGTCATCACTGCCTGCGTGGTCCTGCACAACTACTGTGAGCTCCGGGGGGAGACTATTTCTGCTGTCTGGGAGGCCGAGGCAGAGCTCATCAGTGGCCAGTCTGAGCAGCCTGCACCTGTGGCCCCAAGGAAGCGAGCACCACAGAGGGTGACCATTGTGCATGATGCACTGATGAATCTTTTCGCGAGTGAGGAACTCTGAGGCCCAGGCCAGCATGCTACACTCCCTCCTTCCCCATTCTGCTACAGCTAGCCCCCACCCACCCACTCACCCACCCTTTGAACTCCACTAAATAAAACAAGAGTAATACACCAATCAAACTGTTTACAAGGTTTTATTTAACATAAGGAGTGGGGGGTGGGGCAAAGAGGGGCTTCGGAGGTGGTACAGGGATGTGTAGGTGGGGGTTGGGGACTTTGGGGTGGGCATCAAACTGGGACATGGGGAGGTCTGGGTGGGGGCTGGGGACTTTGGGGTGGGCATCAAACTGGGAGACGGGGAGGTCTGCATGGGGGTTGGGGACTTTGGAAGGTGAGGGGGTCTCCATGAGGGGCCAGACCTGACACCCTGGGCTGGCATCACACAGCCTTCCTGATGGCCACCCCAGATCCGGGGGTGCTTGCGGTGAGGGATGGAAGGGTTGCTAGGGGGAGCCCCCTCCTCTGCAGGGGGTGCCTCATGGCCCGCAAGCCATTGCAGGCTCATAGCCACATCCTGCAGGGCTGTGGTGAGGCCCATGAATGCCTGGCTCTGGCACTCCAATGCGGCGACGACCTGCTCGTCTGCATCTCCCGCGTGCTCAAGCTGGTGGATGGCTGCATCCTGGCGGGTGCCCAGCTGCGCTCTCCAGGCGTGGGTCTCCTCCTGGGCCTCCTGGCCAAGCTGCAGGGCAGTCTCAAGGAGGGTCTACTAGGTCATGTGGGTCCTCCTCCTGCGGCTGCTATGGGCTCATGGACCCACTGTAGCCCGATGGTGGGTGGCTGAGCGAACTGCAGGGGGGAAAGAAAGAATAGAGTTAGGGTTACTGGCAATCACTGCCATGATGCTATAGAGTGCAGCGTGACAGTGCCTTGCAGCACCACCTTGACTGTCTCCCCCGTCTTCCCAGTCATGCCCTGTTGGACATGTCCCTGAAGGTATGTGCGCCCATGTTGTGCCACCGGGGGTGCGCATGATGGCGGGCAGCATGCTTGTGATGGCCTGCCTTGGAGGCATCTCCCAAGGAAATGGGCCATTACTGTGGGCTGCATGCTGCTGCCCACAGTGCTGTCACTTCCAGATCCCCCCAGCCAATGCTTGTCTGTGGCCCCCCCACGTACTTAGGGCTGTGCAGATCCTCCTGTCTCCCAAATCCGGAGGAGGCAGAGAATCTCCTGATTTGTCCATGCAGGGGCCCTGTGTCGCCCCTGTGATGCTGCAGCTCCAGCACGTGCTGCCATGCTGTCTGCCTCTTTGGAGCACACAGCCTGGCCAGGGCAAGTCACTTCCTCCTTCCTGCTGCCAGGAACCCTGGGAGGAGGAAGGGAACTGGTGCTGGAATCGATTTAAACAGTTATTTTGAAATAACACGTCCGAACGGTGTTATTTCAAAACAACTGTTTCGATTTAAGCAATGTTTCGATTTAAAACCAGGTTTTAAGGAATCGCTCTAACTTTCCATGAATCGAAATAATGGAGCTCCTTATTTTGATTCATGGAAAACGTTGTGCAGACATAAACTCTTTTAGATCGAAATAAACAGCATTATTTCAATCTAAAAGCTGAGTGTGGACATACCCTGAGTGCCTCCCTATATAGTACTGCTCATTCAGGGGCTATTTGGATATCTCCCAGCATTGTTTCTGTGATCAGACTACCCTGGGGTAGTGGCACTTTCACAGTACAGTGTGTTTCTGCTATTGCTTCTCAGAATGAAAGTGCGTTCACAATGCTGTATTTTTTTTCAAGTTTCATCAGTCAGGCTCCGTCGTTTCGAAATAAGAGGTGTCCTTTCGAAACAGCTTAAAACTCGTTTGGTTTTGAAATGGCTGTTATTTCGAAATGCTGGTTTTGAAATAACACCGTTGGGACATGTTATTTCAAAATAACCGTAATTTTGAAATAACATGTTGGACCTTCCTCCCAAGGTGAATAGCAGCCTGGGATGAAAGGCCACCCCTCCTCAACACCCTGGCCCGGGTACTGAGGAGAGATGCAGGGGCAGGGTGGCTACAGCACCCTGAGCTGGGTGCAGAGTGAGCTACCATGGCTGTGGCCACTGTGCCAGTGGCTGCAGCCCTGAGAGCTGGCTAGGGGCGGAACCGGGAGCTGGGCTTCCCCAAGTGCCCCCCCCCCAGGCGGCGGGGCAGTCGGGGGGCCAGCGGCTCCCAGCAGCTGAGCCCGAGGACGCTCTGGAGATGGGTCCCAACCTGCTCCCTGGGGCTGCAGCCACTCAGCCCTGGGGTGATGGGGAGCCGGTGGGACCCGGCTCCACACGGCTGCTGGGGTGCCCCAGGGACCCTGCCCTGATGCTCCCAGTAGGATTGGGGACTCCGGGCAGGGAGATCCCTCCCCTGGGGTTTGTTTATCCCTGCATGACTCTCCACGGGAGAGCCAGGCAGGAGATTGGGTGGCAACATGGCCCGCTGGGGCCATGTTGCCACACCTCCTAGGGTGCCACTCTCAGGGAATTGAAACAGCATGTCCATACACAAGGCATACTATTTCGATTGGAGGGGCTTTACTTATTTTGAATTAATTTATTTAATTTGAAATAAGTCATTTTGATTTAAGGGTTTTATTTCAAAATAAGTCAATGATAAATGACTTATTTCAAAATAAAACTTTGTGTGTGGACATAGCTTATTTGTTTTACTGAACTAGACTAACGTGGCTGTCCCTTTGGATCTAAACAGATACTAGGATGTCCTAGCCTATGCCTGTACTTGAAAGTTAGGTCAAATTAAGGGGGCTTAATTCCACCTAACTTAGTTCCACTCCACACTAGGATTTATTAGTTTGAATTAAGGGCGTACTTAGTTCAACCTAATAACTACTGCCTGTTAGGTCGAACTACCAATTAATTTGACTTTATTAGTTTGACCTAAACCCAGTTATGGATGTATTAGTTTGACCTAATTGGCTAGGTTGAACTAACTGGCTTTTTGACCTCCTCCCAGTGATCTTGGCACCAGGAGGAGCCTTCTCTGGACAAAGCCCTTCCCTCCATGCGCCTCAGACCTGGGCAGATCAGCAATGTTGCTACCATGTCCCAGGGCCCCAGCAGCAGCCAGGCTAGGAGGAGGGCTCCAGCATGGACCCATGAGGAGCTCCTCACCCTCCTTGTGGTTATTTTGCTGTTTGATAATGGATTCTTTGGGTAGACTTGAGGGGGATGAGACACTGAAACAGACACTGGGTAAATTTAATTTCTTTTACTAACTTAATTTATTTATTTACATTTGATTAGAATAAATTATCTTCTTATTCTTTTTAATGTTCTAAGGCAAAAACAAAGAGATAGCAGAAGTTTTATTACAGCAAAAGTATAATTACAATTCCTAAACCTGTTTCTGTTACTAAGCCCTTATTTGATACTGGGCTCCAATCAGTACTGTTAAGCATTATTTCTTATATTTCCAAAACCATGGCTTATTCATTTGATTCAGATTCAGTTCTGATTCAGATTCAGGGGCACCAGTCTACCCCAGGTGGGATGTATTGCTCTCAACCAGCGAGCTTATCGGTGAGAAGATTTGTGACTGAGGAGGGAACCTTGGGTGATCAGTCCTCAGTTCAGCAGTAGATTTGTGCCTCTGTAGACCTCCGCTTTGCCTGGGCTTTCTCAGTAGTTTTATTCCGTTCCAAAACCCCACTTTCAGTTTCTAGAAGGTGCCATCCCTTTGTTTTACCATATTTGGCACCCTTCGAGGAGCTACGCCACCATCTTATAGGTTCTTAGGCTGCTTACAGTTTTTTGCGGACAGAACACTGTCAGTTATTATTCAAGCCAATCAGAATTTGTTGCTAGGTAGACATGGCATTGTAAGTTTCTTCACCATTAAACTACCTTTATAACTACTTCTGCAAACTATTCGTGCATGACAATTTCCTTACACAGCATTTTTTTCCCAAACAGAAAAGAAGCCAGCATCTGTAACAGAATTGTGGTAACTACAAGATAGAAGCAGGGCAAAAAGCAGAACAGTAATAAGACTAGCAATCAAACTATTATCTATTAAGCTTTATTTTTTAATTCTAGATGAGTTTTATTGACATAAACTGTACCCCTCCATTAACACTTGTCATCTGGGGGGACAAGGCAATGGTCTTCTGGTTCCGGGGCAGTCACAACAACCAGGAGATATATGCTGGTATTTCTTGATTCCTGGTAGAAAGGGGCACACACATGAACAGGTTCAGGTAAAAATAAAAGCCCTCCTCCAGCAGTACCACAAGGCATGGGAGGGCAGGCTGTGCCCATGGCAACCCTCACCACCAGCTGCCCGTACTACCAGGAGCTCCATAGCTTCCTGGGGGATGAGAGCACTAAACTCTTGGCCCACACCATCAACCGCATTGAGCTTTCTTCCCTGGATGATGACCAAGAGGAGGGGTTGGTGGATGAGGATGTGGTGCTGGAGCTGGGGTCATCTACTCCAACCACCCAACTAAATCCTCTCAGGGATGGGTTTGTCAAGGACCTGATCCTCTATAGAGATCTGCACAGAGTTAATTTTACTCTCTGGGAATATTTCTGTATAGTCGCAGGCTTTCTTTCAAGTCTAAGAAAAAATTCCCACAGGAGAGCTGAGCTGAGATTGCCTGGAGTACTTCCTTTGTTCTACTGTGTTGTGACTTGGATTATGTGGTGAGCCAGAAGCATGCCTACCCCTGCTTTGCAGGCAGTAGACTGTTTATGTTGTTCACTGCTGCTGCAGAGAGCTCCTAGGCACAGTCCAGGCAGCAGCTCCATGAGAGAGATCAGCGCTTGTAGCAGGACAGAGCTGGCACATAGGCCATACATTTGACACCCCTAGACTAGTCTAGGCACCTTTGAGCACCTTGGCTCATGGGGGAAAGATCATACCCATTGCTGGATATGGGTGATCACCTGATCCCAGAAGGGGTTGAGGAGACTTGTTGAAAGAAAAAGGCACACTGAAATCCATGTTCTAAGCAATACCAGAGACTGAGAACCTATCCATAGGCTTGGGGACTGGTTGCAGAATCCAGCACAATCAACCTGTGGGTAAGCCAACATCCCAGAAATAGACTGGAATATTAACCTTAGCTTAGAATAAGAATTATCTTTTACTTGATAGTGATACATACCTTGACTTATTATAAATCTTTGGATTTATATTATTCTTACTTTGAATCACTTAAAATCTTACTGTTTTAATAAACTTATTTTTTTTTATCTGAAGAAATTCATGTGGATCAGCTGTGTGCAGAGACCTCACTTGGGGTGACAGAGCTGGTGCAGATCAATTTCTTTGATAATTGACAGACAAATGTAAATGAGCTTGTAAAGTGGGTTGAGCTGCACTACACCTTGCAGGATGGTAGTTCCTAGAGCTGATTCTAGGACTGGGGATGTTTTCTGGGGGTCTACCCCATGAATGTCTAGACTGAGCACTCCTCCACTAGGTGAGGGACTGATTACACACAGGAGGCTGGGTATCAGCTGATTGAGGAATGGGGGTACACACAGAAAGGCAGGATAAGTTGGGCCCAGGAGTGGGGAACTGGGGTGACATGGATGCACACCAGTTTGGATCACAGGAGGGCAAACATCAGAAACAAATGCGAAGGAAGCAGGGTGGGAAGTCTGACAACAAAGATGACCTAGAGAGGTGATTCAGTTAATTCTTTTCTTGCATGAGGCTTTGGTAGCACAATTATTAGGATCTCCTAGAACACGGTAAAACATGAGAAGTAGCTGGTGGAAAACATGCACTGAAAGTGGGAGGAATTTTCAGTGAAAAAACAACAAGGAGTTGTGTGGCACTTTAAGACTGACAGATTTATTTTTTGCATGAGCTTTCGTGGGAGAAGATCCCACTTCCTCAGATGCTTCAAAGATGGGTCAACTTACAGAAAATAATGAAACTAAATGCAAGGGGGTGTAAAACATAGGAGCAGGTCATAAAGTAACAGCAAATCAGAGCAGTTTACAGGCTCAAAGCATGGGAAGCCTATAATTATAATTTGTCTTCAGGCTTCCCATGGTTTGAGCCTGTAAACTGCTCTGATTTGCTGTTACTTTATGACCTGATCCTATGTTTTACACCCCATTGCATTTAGTTTCATTCCCTTCTGTAAGTTCACCCATCTTTGAAGCATCTGAGGAAGTGGGATCTTCTCCCATGAAAGCTCATGCAAAAAATAAATCTGTCAGTCTTAAAGTGCCACACAACTCCTTGATATTTTTTCACTGGACTAGACTAACACGGCTGTCCCTTTTAAAATTGACAGGAATTTTCAGGACATTGGCTGGGCGGTAAATATACTGACTGTGTTTTCCTAGAAGAGGTGATATTAGGAACCAAATCCACCAGATAGTGAATAGGAGTTGTGTACCTAACACCCTTATGTGCCATAGTCAACTATGAGAGTGCATGATGGAGCAGACAGTGCAGCAGACTGGGACTCTGGATGGTTGGTTTCTGTTCCCATCCCTTCCTGTAGTCTCCTGAGTGACTCCAGGCAGGTAATATCACCTCTTCGTGCCTTTGTTTCCTCCGCTGTAACATGAGGATAAGGATGTGGGTCATGGGATAAAAGTCAAAATGCTTCTAGTTTAGGTACCTCAATCTGAGAATCAGGCTTCCTTGGGATTCACAAAACCCAACTCAGCTGACTGAAAACAGTGTAACCTCCTATGTGTTTGCAGCAAAAGGGCCCGAGGGCCTTATGTTACTACTTCTGGCAGCATCACACCAAGTTCCAGAGTGGGGTATGGACCTGGTAAAGGCAGGTGTTCCCCTGCCTAACTTGTCTTAAGGGGCTAGTTCAGCAGGTAAGGTACTCAGATGATTTTGAAAGATCTCCCTGGGCAGCCTGGTAGCTTCAGAAACTGTCATTATGTCATTGTTAAGAATGGACCAGTACCATGGCTGTGGGTAGTGCCCTGGGACACAGGTAAGAGGATTTCCTTCTGCTTCCTGTCCCTTTGGAAAGATTTTTGGGGATAAAATACACTAAGAAAAAAAATTAATTACACAATTTCCTAATGCTGGAGTCCCAGGCTGACATTCCAGCCATATATTCATATAATGCAGGCATCCTATAGCTACGCATATGTGTATCTAAGTCTCTCACTCAACAAGGAAGAGATGCTTAACTTCCCATCTGAGTTTATTTTGCCTGCACTGTTTCACTGATCACAAACCCATTCATTGGCTTAACCTTGAGTAGACCAGAAGTCCTAACTTCATACCAGCCTAGTAGCTCCCAGCTGTGGCACCTGATAAAGGTCCTAAGAAGGATGGGTCAGGTTCCAAAAGGTCTGTTGGTCGCCAGTCACTCCCCTGGATGCGGCTGTAAAAGACTGACACACAGCACAATGATGCTAATGGGAACAGCCATGGACCACTGCAGGTTTCAATTCAGTACTTAAGCCAGCCTCTAGCCCATCACTTTTATTTTAACCTAAGGCAAGAGATTGGCTAGCATTGTCCTAATATGAATTTCCTGCAAGATTTGCTCAGGGCCTCCTTGACCTTTGTTTCTCAGGCTGTAGATGAGGGGCTTGACAAGTGGAGTCAAGACAGTGTAGATGACAGAAAGCACTTCCTTTAAGTCTCTCAGTGTGGAGGCTATTGGTCACATATAGACAATTATCGGAGTTCCATAATAAATGGACACCATGATGAAGTGAGAGAGGAGCAGGTGGAAAAGACCTTTTTTCTTCCAGTGGTGGAAGGGATTCTCAGGAGGGCAGTGGTGATACAGGTGTAGGACATTAAGGTCCTACAAATGGGACCAGTGACAAAATCAAGGAGAGTGTGACAGTTAACATTTCCATGAAGTGGGGGCCATTGCAGGAGAGTTCTACAATAGCGAACATAAAAGAAATGGTCAGTACTATTGGGGTTACAAAGAGACAACTGTGATGTTGACACAATTGCTATGCTACTACCTAGGAAGCCACTTGCCCAACAGGCACCTGTGAGCTATATGCAAGATCTAACAAACAAACAAACTGCTTCTATGACTTCCACTTCCCTGCATTTATTTTCTTCCCATTCTGTAAGTTCTCCATCTTCAAACCATCTGATGAAGTAGGATTTTCTCCCATGAAAGCTCATGCGATAAGTGAATTTCTTGCTGTTTAAGGATACACCTACACTGGAGCCATAGGTCAACTCAAGGAAGCTTAAGGCAACCTACAGAACCCCCTGGCCACACTGGCCTTTTATTAAGTTGATATAAGCCCTTCCTTAAGTTGACTTAAAAATGCCACCTCTTAAGGTTGACTTAACACTTAAGTTGACCTTATTAAGTTGATCTTATTAAGTTGACTTAAGACAGAGTAGATGAGGGTAGCCCTTAAGTTAACTTAAATACATACAGACTCCCAGAGTTCCTGGCTACCAGGAAGGATTGACCTAGCACTGGCAAGTGTGGACACCGGCAGTCAACAGGAGTTTTCAGTGTGGATGCTCTAAGTCAACTTAATAAAGTTGACTTTAAGTCAGCTAAAAGTCGATCTTGTTAAGTTGACTTAAGAGGGCCTCCAGTGTAGACATGCTAAATGTGCCACAGGAGTCCATGTTTGTTTCAGTTTAATAAAGAAATTGAAATGCAGCTGGTTTTTGTTATTCCAAGTGAAGTCTCCAACGCGCTTCAAACCAGATATGCTGCCTTAGGTAAAGCAAACAAACAAATTTATTCATTCCAGAAGGATTTTAATTTATTAAGAGACCAAGAGGAACAAGTCTGGTTTGGTTAAGAGAAACTAAAACCAAAATATCTTGTAAACTGAGCTGAACACTTTCAGGAACTGTATAAACTTAGGTGAGTCTTGCTATAGTCTGGCTGTTTTCCCTTCAGTTGCTTGGTGGTGTTTGTAGATGGAGATGGAAGAAAGAGAGAGCATGACCAAAGTCTCTTCTTTTTAAAATGGTCTTTCTGCCCTTTGTCCTTTGCACACTCCTGCACCCTACCAAGCTCAGGTGACAAACAATGGTCTTGTGTGGTTTCATCCAGGCTCTGAGACATTTAATTTCATTGTGGTTCCAAGCTGAGCCGTGGAGGAAAGTTGGCTTGCTCAAGAGTCCTATTGAATGTTTCCTGATACCCAGGCTAGTCATTTGTTCCTGGATAGCTGAACCAGGTTTGTCATATATATGAACTGAGAAGGTGCAAACTGCCCCTCTGCTCCTGGAGAGTTAGTCTGAATCTGTTTGAAACCATGAGGTATCTTTGAGAATATTACATATTGAAGACTGATATGCATATAGAGGAAGTTGAAACAAAGTATAATAATATACTGATCTATTTTTGTATTCTAAAAGAATATTATTCAGTAAATTATGAGTATTCAAGAAACATCTTAACAGACATACTTTGCTTTACACAATACACAGTTGCACTACACAGGTGAAAATGAAGGTCCAGGGCATCATGGGGCCATAGACCCCTGTGTCTCCAGCTCTGGCCACTCCCTCTGCAGCTTCACTCCAGTAAGGTGGCCGCTGAGGCTCCATAACAATGGCTGAACCAGGAGAAGGAAGGTATCCCAATGCCTGCCTCACCAGCAGGATCCAGTCTGGCTGGTGACGTGCCAAATACTTTGCACAAATCACACTGTGTATCCAAGTATCTTGAGAAAGTGGTCCTATGTTATTGTTGAGCATAGGCCCATAATAGTGGAGAAATGGGCCTAGTGGCATAGGTTAGAAAGTTTCCCTTTGATTCCTGTCCCTTTCAAAAGAGGACTGGGGATAAAATACACCACTAGAAACTAGTATTAACTATGGAGGACCCCACAAAGGAGATCCGCTTTCTCAACGTATAGTTACCTACACCCGTCGAGCTTCCATCCTAAACACACTACACTATTCATTGTCTACAGCCAAGCCCTAAGATATAACTGCATCTGCGCTGATCCCTCAGACAGAGACAGACATCTTAAGGATCTCTATCAAGCATTCTTGAAACTGCAGTACGCACCTGGGGAAGTAAGGAAATAAATTGACAGAGCTAGGTGGGTACCACAAAGTCATCTACTAAAGGAGATTCCCAAGAAAGAAAACAACAGAACACCACTAGTCACCATATACAACCCTCAAGTCAGACCTCTGCAACAGATCATTAAGGACCTACAGCCTATTCTAAAAGATGATCCCTCATTCTCTCAAGCGTTGGGAGACAGACCTCTCCTTGCCTACAGACAGCCACCCAATCTTAAACAGATACTCACCAGCAACTACAGAGCTCATAACAGAAACATTAAAGCTGGCACACACTCCTGCAACAAACTATGCTGCCAAGTCTGCCCACAAATCTGCACAATAGATACCATCATAGGTCCTAATCAAGCCTGCTACTCCATCAAAGGCTCAATTACATGCTCATCTACTAATGTGGTCTATGCCATCATGTGCCAGAAATGCCCCAACACCTTATACATTGGACAAACAGGATGATCCCTGTGCAAAAGAATAAATGAACATAGAGCTGATATCAGAAATCACAGAACAAAGAAACCAGTTGCTGAGCACTTCCATCTTTCTAATCACTCGATAAATGGTTTGTTAACAACCATCCTCAGAGAAGTGACTGGGACATTAAGATTTCAAAGGAAAACAGCTGAATTTGAATTAATATGCAAATTAAATTTTGTGAAAGCAGGATTGAATCGAGACTATGGGTTCTTTTCCCATTCCAAAAGGTAATTTGACATCAGGCTTCCCAGGGTCTGAACCTAACAACTGCTCTGATTTGCTGTTACTGTATGGCCTGATCCTACGTTTTACACCCTCTTGCATTTATTTTCATTCCCTTCTGTAAGTTCACCCATCTTCGAAGCATCTGATGAGGTGGGATTTTCTCCCACAAAAGCTCGTGCGAAAAATAAATCTGTTAGTCTTTAAGCGCCACATAACTCCTTCTTTTTTATTTTTTGCTGGACTAGACTAACATGGCTATCCCTTTGGAAATTTGCCATTGTCAGATTGATCAGGAAGTGAATCCCTGAAGACCACACCCGTCAGGCAGTGCAGCACTTAGTTGCCTGAGGTCATTTCCCATCAGTTTAGTACACTGAAGACAGCGTGGTAAGTAGGCATTCAGCAGTTGATTGGATTTACCCAAGTTCTTTTAAGTAGCTTGCATATGTCTCTTCAATTGCTGTGGAAATCCTCCTCACAGTGAAGACAAGGGCACAGTTTCCTAACAAGGGAATCCTGTGGCACTTAAGGACTAACAGATTTATTTTTCTCATGAGCATCAGATGAAGTGGGATTTTCTCCCACGAAAGTTCATGCAAAAAATAATCTGTTAGTCTTTAAATGCCACAGGACTCCTCCTTTGTTTTGCTGACTAGACTAACATGGCTGCCCCTTTGGAGCTTAACAGTTTCCTAACCCTGTTACTTCAACAATATATTTGTATAATGCAGGCATCATAGATTTATGTGTGTGTGTATTTAAGTCTCTTACACAGAAGAATGTCTGTCCAGCTTCTCAGCTGAGTCTGTATTGTATGCACCACCTCATTAATCACAGTGTCCTTTACAGGTTGAAATAAACCCAACAAGTCAATGAATCACAGAATTTTAGGGATGGAAGGGAGCTCATGAGGTCATGTAGTCCAACCCCTGCTAAAAGCAGAACTACTCCCACTAAATCATCCCAGTCAAGGTTTTGTCTAACCAGGCCTTAAAATTTCCAAACATGGAAATTACACCCAGAGCTGGCTCAAGGGGCTTTTGTGCCCCAAGCCAGCTTTTGATTTTGCACCCCAACCCCGCTGCGTAATAGGTAGCAGGGGGCAGAACCTGGCCTCTGCTCTCACCCAGCTTGCCCCACCAGCAGGTTGGGGAGCAGACAGCCCAGGGTCAGAGCAGGCCAGCTTAGAGGTCGTATTCCACTCTCTCGCTCCAGACCGGGCTGGATGTTCTGCCCTGGCAGCAGGGTGGGCCAGCCCAGAGGCAGGGTGAGAGAGTGGAGCCGCAGAGCCATGGACTGGTCTGCTCTGCCCCCAGCGTGGCACCATCGCTGTCCCTAGGCAAAAGAGGCCCTAAGCCAAGGCCTCATTTGCTTATGGATCAAGCTGGCCCTGATTCCACTACCACTCAGGTAAGCCATTCCAGTGCTTTACCACCCTCCTAGGGAGAAATTTTTCCTCATATTCAACCTAGATCTCCCCAGCTGCAAGTTGAAACCATTGTTCCTTTCTCAGTCCTCTGTCAGCACAGAAAATAGCTTAGCTCACTCCTCTTTGGAGTACCCCTTCAAGTAGTTGAAGGTTGCTATCAAATCCCCCCTCAGTCTTCTCCTCTTCTGACTAAATAAGCTTAGTTCCTTCACTCTCTCCTTGTAAGTGATGTGCCCCAATCCCCTAATCATTTTCGTTGCCCTCCACTGGACTCTTTCTAATTTGTGAACATCCTTTCTATAGTGCAGATCCCAAAACTGGACACAGTATTCCAGCTGTGGCCTCACTAATGCCAAAAAGAGGGGAATAATCACATCCCTCGATCTGCTGGCAACACTCCTACTGATGCAGCCCAATATGCTGTTGGCATTTTTGGCAACAAGGGCACTCTGGTGACTCATATCCAGCTTCCTGTCCGACATAATCCACAGATCCTTTTCCACAGAATTGCTGCTTAGCTGATTGCCCCCCAGACTGTAGCAGTACATGGGATCTTTCTGTCCTAAGTGCAGGACTTTGCACTTGTCCTTGTTGACCCTCCTGAGATTTATTTTGGCCTAATGCTCCAATTTTTCAAGTTTATTTACCATTCCCTCCAGCTTGGTGTCATTCGCAAACTTACTTAGCATGCAATCTCTCCCTTCCTCCAGCCTACTTTATGTAGATGTTGAACAAAACTGGCTGCAGGACCAGCCCCTGGGTTCCTCTCTTTGTTACTGTTTGTCAACTAGACATTGAGCCATTGATCTCCACCTGGTGAGCCTGATGATCTTGCCAACTTTCTAGCCACATTACAGTCCATTCATTCAACACATACTTTCTTAAATTGCTGACAAGAATGTTCTGGGAAACCATATCAAAAGTTTTTCTAAAGTCCAGGTATATGACATCAATGGCTATTCCCGCATAAAGAAAGCCATTCATCTCATCATAGAAGGCAATTGTACCGGTCAGGCATAATTTGGCTTTGGTGAATTCATGCTGACTGTTCCTGATCACCCTGTTATCCTCCAACTGTTCCAGTATGGCTTCTTTGAGGATCTGCTCTATAATTTTTCCATGGACTGGGGTGCGGCTGGTTGGTCTGTGGTTGCCCGGATCCTCCTTTTCCCCTTTCTTGAAGATAGGTATTATATTTGCCCTTTCCCACTCATCTGGGACTTCTCACAATACTCACAAGTTTTCAAAGATAATGGCTAGTGGCTCTGCAATCACACTGACTAACTCCTTCAGTACCCTCGGACGCAGCTGATCCGGCTTTACAGACTTATGCATGTCCAATTTCTCTGTGTGATCCCTATCCTGACCTTCCATCAACAAGTGCCACTCTCCTTCTCCACATTCTGTGTTGCCAGGGCAGTAGCCTGGGAGCTGACTCTGCCTGTGAAGACAGAGGTAAAAAAAAGCATTGAGTATTTCAGCCTTTCCTAGTAGCACCCAGTTGTGACATTTTATAAAGGGACTAACAACTATAGGTGACAGGTTCCAAGAGTGCCATCCCTCTCCATTTTCTCCCCTGCCTGTGACTCTAAGAGGCTAACACACAGTTGAAAGAAGATTCAGTTCAGGCTCCAAATAAACCCTGGAATAT
This sequence comes from Podocnemis expansa, assembly GCA_007922195.1. Taxonomy (NCBI): domain Eukaryota; kingdom Metazoa; phylum Chordata; order Testudines; family Podocnemididae; genus Podocnemis; species Podocnemis expansa. The sequence goes on from ML681991.1 coordinate 45,673,617, forward strand.
CTTTTTTTTTTTTAACCTACTGATCTGATCAGCTAGTGTTGACCTAACATGAATTTCCTGAATGCTTTCCTCCAGGCCTCCTTCACCTCTTTGTTTCTCAGGCTGTAGATGAGGGGATTGACGAGGGGAGTCAGGACTGTGTAGATAAGAGAAAGAACTTTCTTGAAGTATCTCAGTCTGTGGGCTGTTGGGAACATGTAGACAATTAAGAGTGTTCCATAATAAACAGACACCACAATGAGGTGGGAGGAGCAGGTGGAAAAGGCCTTCTGCCTCCCAATGGTGGAAGGGATTCTCAGAATGGTGGCGATGATGGAGATGTAGGACAAGACAGTCAGTAGGAATGGGACCAGTAAGAAAATTGGGCTGAGTGTGAAAGCAATCATTTCCATCACTTGAGGGTCATTACAGGAGAGTTTTACAAGGGGGATAAGGTCACAAAAGAAATGGTCAATACTATTGGGCCCACAGAAAGTTAACTGTGATATTGAAAATGTTGTTATGCTACTACCAAGGATGCCACCTACCCAAGAGCCACATGAGAGCTTTAGGCAAGACCTTGAATGCATTCGGACTACATAATGAAGTGGTTTGACTATGGCTAAATACCTATCATAAGACATCACCGATAGGAGAAGGCATTCTGTAGCTGTCAAAAAACTAAAAAAGAAAAATTGTGTGACACACCCATTAACTGAAATAGTGTTGTTGTCAGTCATGAGACCAGCCAGCATTCTGGGCAGAATGACAGAAGTGTAGCAGGTCTCCAAGCTGGACAAGTTCCCCAGGAAAATGTACATGGGGGTATGAAGTTGCTTATCAGCCACAACCAGCACAATGATGAGATTATTAACAGCCATGGTTGCAATGTAGATCACTAGAAACAGAAGGAAAAGAGGTAACTGCAGTTCGGAGAAGGTCCCAAATCCTAGAAGGACAAATTCTGTGATGGATGTTTGATTTCTCGCTTCTGGATCCGCCATGGTGTGTGTCCACAGGAAGCAAATTCACCCTGTGACATAAATCAACAAAATTTCCTTTGTAGTAGGTCAATATTATTTTCACTGTCTCTGTCTGGCAGTGAGAACAAAGCCTGAGTGAATTATGAAGGCTCAGGGCGAGGAAATGGTATCTTTTGATGGCTGGGGCAGATTTTTCTGGGCAGGGTGCAGTTTCCGTACGAAGTTAGACTCTCTGCAGACATGTGTAGCAACTCAACGGAGGACAGCAACACAGTCAAATATAACATGATGGGGCCTGATTCCTAGATTAAACTAATGCAGGTATTGGTTCAAATCGTCACATACTGCTGTATGAAACCAAAACCATGTCCTTCACAGATCAGCGTTCTTCCAGCAAAATGTGTCAGGATTCTATTTTTCAGAGGGTACCACAATGAAAGAACAGTCTAAGGCTGAGATATGAAATGGCTGGGCATCCAACTCGTAGTGAATGCCAGTGGACACGGGGCACCTAAGTCTATTAAAACTATTTAATTTTTTGTTTGACAGGTACCTGTGTTTTCCTGTGATAACAGTTCCCCATCCTGCCCTGTAACACTCTACATAGACAACAACTTAACTAAAAATGAACAGCCCCACACAACCATCCCCCCCAAACCTTCCAGCTAGAAAGCACAATTTTGGCTAGAAATGTATCCTTTTCTGCAAGAACAAATTCTGTATGTAATTTGAAATTTGTATGAAAGGTGCCTTTTTCATACCATGAGAATGGTGCGGAACACAGATTTCCATATCATCGGTAGCACCATGATTTCAACAAATCACTTTCATTCCAATTTTGACATTTTAAAAATCTATTCATCTTTTCAATTTTTTCTAGGTTATTTTTTTCACTCTTAAATTGTGTTTAATTTAGTTTTGCATTTCTTTTGGTTTTATGTTATTTTATCATGTCTTATGCAATAATTCTTTTCTTAAAATACCTTTTCTTGAAGCAGATATGTACCCACTGACCATCTTGTTTCTTGATTAAGAAATCTTTTTTTTTCCTCTCAAAAATGCCAGTCTAATTTCTATAAGCTTCACATATTTCTTTTTTGTCATTGGTTCAAAAAAATATTACTTCACTATTTGGGTGTACCTTGTCTTCCATTACTAATATTTACTGAAAAATAAGCAGAGAATCATAAACAATTAGAGTTGCAAGGTACTGCAGGAGGTCATCATGTTCAACCACCAGACTATATCCTACCAGGGATGGCTTTATCAAGGACCTGATTGTGTAAAAGTTCTGTATAGAGTTAATTTTATATTCTGGGAATAATTGTGTTCAGTCTCAGCCTTCTCTCTCTCTAAAATCAATCTAAAATTTGCACCAACTTCAAGGAAGGTACCCTTTGATTTCAGTGGGATTTGGACAGCTAATTGTTAATCCTTAATTGTTCCTTGAAACTTAGAGGTAGAGCCTGCAGGATTTGATTTCAATCAATAGATATTAGTAAACCAACTGAAATGACTGACCAAAAATATCAGTAACACTAGGCATTAGTGCTGTTCCCCCCCTGCCCTTGTATGAGTGGTCTTATGTCTGTGCAGGGAGTAACAGTTCAAATACTTAAGAACTGACCCCCTCCGATTAATAGTAGTAGTCAAATCTGCAACTCCTCTTCCAGTTCTGCAGTTTCCCTTCTGCCAATTTCTCTTCCATTTGCACTCAGCAAAGCAGCAAATATCAGCTCTGCATTACCCACATCACCTCCCTAACCCTTTCAAACACCTTGTGTGACTTTCAGGTTACATTTGCAAAGGCTTATAGGTACCAAAAAAAGGCACAGGGGAGCCTGACAATCATGACAGGCCAACACACATGGATTTCAGATCCCACTAAGGTGTCAGTATCTTTAGGAATTGAAATATCTCCATTGATATGTCCTTCTATGTGGCAGGCTCCCATTTGTGAAGCAGGGATAACAGCACTGCCCCAGGGAAAGGAAAATAGATCCATGCAAGACAGTGAATTACACAGATAGTGGAGCAGGGTAAGGGACTAGGAGAGCAGTGACCTGACAGGTGTTGAGTCTTTTCAAATTTAGTCATTTAGTTTTGAGGTGGGAGTCAGAGAGAGACCTGGTAGTGCCATGGGAAAGGTTACCTGAGAAACTGACCTTGTTCAAAATCCTCAAGCTTCAAGGAGCAGAGGGAAAAAGGCTGATGTTTGTCTAAGGAGCAGCTAGCCGAAGCTGGAGCCTCTATTCTTACCTCCTCGTGAGTCATTCAGGCCCAAGGATTCAGGCTCTTCAGTCCGGGGAATTATAGACTAGTCAGCCTCACCTCAATCCCTGGAAAAATTATGGAGCAGATTCTCAAAGAATCCATCCTCAAACACTTAGAAGAAAATAAAGGGATCAGGAACAGTCAGCATGGATTTACCAAGGGGAAATCGTGCCTGACCAATCTCATCTTCCATGATCAGATGACTGGATTTCTGGATGCAGGAAGAACCGTTGATGTCATATACCTTGATTTTAGCAAGGCTTTTGATAGTTTCCCACAGCATTCTCATTGGCAAATTAAGGAAGTATGTGTTGGATAGGTGGACTATAAGGTGGATAGAAAACTGGCTAGGTCAACTGTTTCAGCGTTTAGGAATCAATGGTTCCATGTCTAGCTGGCAACCAGTAACGAGTGGTGTGCCCCAGGGGTCGGTCCTGGGGCCGGTTCTGTTCAACATTTTCATCAATGATCTGGATGATGGAATAGACTGCACTCTCAGTAAGTTTGCGGATGACACCAAGCTAGGGGGACCAGTAGACACGTTGGAGGGGAAGGACAGGATTCAGGGAGACCTAGATAAATTGGAAGAGTGGGCCAATAGAAATCTTATGAGATTCAATAAGGACAAGTGTAAAATCCTGCATTTGGGACAAAAAAACCCCATGGACCGCTACAGGCTGGGAAACATTCAGCTAAGTAGCAGCAGTGTAGACAAGGACCTGGGGGTCATGGTGGATGGGAAGCTAGATATGAGTCAGCAGTGTGCTCTTGCTGCCAAAAAGGCCAATGGCATACTGGGCTGCATCAAAAGAAGTGTTACCAGCAGATCAAGGGAAGTGATCATTCCCCTCTATTCTGCATTGGTGAGGCCACATCTAGAATACTGTGTTCGGTTTTGGGCTCCCCACTACAAAAAGGACAGAGACATGTTAGAGAGAGTTCAGCGGAGGGCAACCAAAATGATTAAAGGGCTGGAGCACAAGCCTTATGAGGAAAGACTGAAAGCATTAGGCTTATTTAGTCTGCAGAAGAGAAGATTGAGGGGGGATTTGATAGCAACCTTCAACTACTTGAAGGGATGCTCCAAGGAAGATGGAGCTCGACAGTTCTCAGTAATAACAGAGAACAGAACGAGGAGCAATGGTCTCAAGTTGCAGTTAGGGAGGTCGAGGCTGGATATTAGAAAAAACTTTTTTACTAGGAGAGTGGTGAAGCCTTGGAATGAGCTGCCAAGGGAGGTGGTGGAGTCTCCATCTTTGGAGGTGTTTAAGGCCCGGCTGGACAAAACCATGACTGGGATGGTTTAAGTGGGAGTGGTCCTGCCTCTGGCAGGGGGTTGGACTAGATGACCTGTGAGGTCCCTTCCAACCCTATGATTCTATGATTCTAACACTGTCAGTTATTATTCAAGCCAATCAGAATTTGTTGCTAGGTAGACATGGCATTGTAAATTTCTTCACCATTAAACTACCTTTATAACTACTTCTGCAAACTATTTGTGCATGACAATTTCCTTACACAGCAGTTTTTTTCCAAACAGAGAACAAGCCAGCACCTGAATGGAATTGTGGTAACTACAAGATAGAAACAGGGCAAAAAGCAGAACAGTAATAAGACTAGCAATCAAACTATTATCTATTAAGCTTTATTTTTTAATTCCAGATGAGTTTTATTGACATACACTGTACCCCCCCATTAACACTTGTCATCTGGGGGGACAAGGCAATGCTCTTTTGGTTCCGGGGCAGTCACCACAACCAGGAGATATATGCTGGTATTTCTTGAGTCCTTGTAGAGAGGGGCACACACGTGAACAGGTTCAGGTAAAAATAAAAGCCCTCCTCCAGCAGTACCACAAGGCATGGGAGGGTAGGCTGTGCCCATGGCAACCCTCACCACCAGCTGCCCGTACTACCAGGAGCTCAACAGCTTCCTGGGGTGTGAGAGCACTAGACTCTTGGCCCACACCATCAACCGCATTGAGCTTTCTTCCCTGGATGATGACCAAGAGGAGGGCTCGGTGTGGTGCTGGAGCTGGGGTCATCTACTCCAACCACCCAACTAAATCCTCTCAGGGATGGGTTTGTCAAGGACCTGATCCTCTATAGAGATCTGCACACATTTAATTTTACTCTCTGGGAATATTTCTGTATAGTCGCAGGCTTTCTCTCAAGTCTAAGAAAAAATGTCCACTGACTTCAAAGAAAGGACCTTTAGATTTCAATGGGATTTTGCCAACTAATACCTTGATTGTTCCTTGAAATGCAGCTATAGTTGGTAAGATTTGATTTCAACCAACAGGTCAGTAAACACTGATATCACCTGACCCACTGAAATCAGACATCAGAAATATCAGTAGGAGTGGGAGTAAGTGCAGCCTCCCGTGGCATCTTACACCTCCACAGGGATGGTCTTATGTTAATGCATGGAGAAAAAAATTCAGATGCTTAAGAACTGAATCCCCTCAATCAATATTAGTTGTCTGAATGGGAACTCCTTCTCCAAATTCTTCCAAGCCTCCTCATAGGCAATTTCTCCTCCCTTCAGATTCAGCACAGCAGCAGATATCAGCTCTGCTTTACTCAGATCAGCTCCCTAGCCCTCTTAAAGCTTCTTCTGTAAATTTCAGGCCAGAACTCTGGTAGGTACCAAAAAATGTGCATGGGTGTCTGACTAGGATGGGAGGCTAACATCCATAATTTCAAAACCTATGAGGGTGTCTGTCTTTAGGTGCTGAAATAACTTCATTGATCTGTCCCTCTGTCTGCCAAGTCCCCATCTGTAAAGGAGGGATAACAGTATTGCCCTGTGGGGCAGAGAGGATTGATCCATGAAGGGCAATGAGGAACCAGATCCCATGGGTGATGGAGCCAAAAAAGGAGCTAGGATAGCAGTGACCTTCCAGATATTGTCAGTTTCCAAACTCAATCATTCAGCTTTAGGTTGATTGCTGGAGAGAAACCATCAACCCATTCCCCTTGGACTGCCACATGAAAAGTTATCTGACAAAATGACATTATTTCTAAATCTCAAACTTCAAAAAGCAGAGTGGGGAGATACAGTCTCTGAGGTATGTCTGCTGTAGTGGGGAATGGAACAGGCAAGGGAAAGCTGTTGTTTACTTCATATTTTTGTAAAAATTAATGAGTCTAACTTCTGAAAGTTCTGGTGAGGGAAGAAACTTCTGATCTTGTAAAAAGTCTCTCTATGGGTGTGTTCACACAGCATTCTTATTTCGAAACAACAAGGTTGTTTCGAAATAAGAAACAGCATGGCCACATGACGTACAGCCATTTCGAAACAAGGAAACCCCTTGTTTCGAAATGGGAGCTGTACTTTCGAAATAAGTTAAACCCCATTTCCAGTCGAAACAAGGTTGTTTCAAAACCAGTGGTTTCGAAACAACCCTGTGCGGACATGTTATTTCGAAACAATTGTTGTTTAGAAATAACTATGGACCTTCCTCTCAGGGTGCTAAGCACCCAGGGAGGAAGGGCCACCTTCCCTCAGCACCCTGGCCAGGTGATGAGGAGGATCCCCACGCCCCCTTCTTCCCAGCCGCAGGGCTTGTCCCCAGCCCCGTGGCAGGGAGCCCAGAGCCCCCTTCTTCCGCCGCGGGGCTGGGGACAAGCCCCGGGGTAGGGAAAGCCGCGCTAGACCCCTGCTAGCTGGGGAAGCCCCTAGCCCCTGGGGGCTGGCTGGAGCTGCTGCAGGGGCTCCCACCAGCCCGCCTGGGCTAGGGGCATCCCTAGCAGGTGGGGGTCTAGCAGCTGTGGCTCAGGGCTGGGGGATCTCTCCCCTTTGGGGCTTTTTCCCCTGCTTGGCTCTGTGGGTGAGAGCCAGGCAGGGGATTCAGTGGCAACATGGCCTGCAGGGGGGCCATGTTGCCACACCTCCTGTGGTGCCCTGCCCCGGAACCGAAATAGCATGCCCACTGTGTGGACTTGCTATTTCGATTCCCGCTTTTTGCTTATTTCTCAGACACTGTTTTTTTTATTTCGAAATAACCTTTTTCGAAATAACATGTTATTTTGAAACAAGTATTTTTGAAAGGGCTTGTTGCGAAACAAGCCCCGTGTGTGTGAACATAGCTTATGAGGTACATGGCACAGTTTCTGTCAAGAAATAATGCACCAATTCTAGCTCCCACAGCTGAGATTTTCAGATCTGAGTAACTGATTTAGACACTGAATTCCCACTCAATTTCCTTAGGTTTTGAAAATTTCACCAGAGTTGTCTGATCTGACGTTGTGTCCAACCAAACCTCCTCTTACACTCCTGTGTAAACATATGTGTACCCATCCGCAGCCCACAAACTCACTCAGTCACTCCAGCTAATATTTTTAAAGGAGTCTAAATGATTAAGGAGCCTAAGTTTCATTTTCAAAAGTGACGTTGTTGCTAAAGTTTATCAGACTGGATCTCGGTGAATAAGCATGGGATTCAGGCTCCCCAGTCACTTTTGAAGTTCAATTTTTTTTTTTTTGACAATGCTTCTATTAGGTCAGTGCCCTGCTCTGTTATTTCTCAAACTAGGCCATGTTGCTGCTCCTTAGATAAAATATAGATGCACCAAGGCACTTTACATATTTTCATTTGGGATTTTGAAAGGGGTAATGTACACCATAAACACCAACCTACCACCATATTGTAATGAACCTTTAGCAGCTAACTTCCTTAGGTTTCTTCACACTCAGGAAGAAAACAAATATCTTCTTATTTGTGAATGCAAAACTATCTAGAAGATGGATGTTGTTCTTTTGTAGGATATTTGGCTTCCTAAGCTTGCAATAAGTTCTTTTTCCAGTTTAGCATCTGTGTGAATAATTTTGTGTCACCAAATTTGTTGCTCATGAGGCAAAAATGTTGAGTGTTTATGGTTCATGCAACTGTATTTAGAAAAAAAACTTTTTTTGGATTGTTTTTTAATTGATCTCTGGCAAAAAATATTGCGGACAAGGATGAAATCGCATTGTTTAACTCCTTGAAGGATGCCCATCTAATCTGAACACTGACTTTATAGAAGTATTGACCTGAATCTTATCATACTGTGGCTTGAATTTTTAAGTATAAGTTTATTGACTCAACCACTTCAGAGATATAGGTAATGGAAATCAGAGGTTTAGTGTTTATTACTTTCTATTTACTACTGCCTAGGATGACTAGGAAGGATGAGCGACTAAGAAGGACACATAAAACATTGTTTACATTAAGCTTTGCTTTCCCAATGCTCATATTCAGGATAGTATGCCTTCTCCATTCCTGAGCCTCTGACCCCAGCTGGCACTGTGGAAAAATAAACAATGCATGGTTGGGAAAAATCAAACCCCAAAACATCATTTTTGGTGAATCAGCAGGAACATTGTGAGGAAGAGATGGGAAGCAATTGTTTCACCTGATACAGCGTTACAAGGCCTCAGCTGTGTTTTGTTTGCCCAGTTCTGGCTGCCACATATGAGGAAAGAAATGGAATAATTAGGGAAAGTCCAGAGGGGAGCAACACAAAAAATTAAAGGTCCAGAGAACATGAGGTGCACAGGAAAATTGAAAAAGTTGGGGTTATTTACTGTGGAGAAGAGAAGTGTAAGGGGAGATTTGTTCCAAAAGGTCAGCTGTGTTAGTTTAGTTCAGTAAAACAAACAAGGAGTCCTGTGGCACTTAAAGACTAACAAATTTATTTATTGCATGAGCTTTCATGGAAGACAATCCTACTTTGTCAGATGCTTTGAAGATGGGGAAACTACAGAATGGGAGGAAGTAAATGCAGAGAAGTGTAAGTCATGGGATCAGGTCACACTAACAGCAAATCAAAACAATTTTAAAGATTCAAACACTGGGGAACAGCATACAGAGGAAGATGAGGTCAAATCACTTGTTGTAATGAGAGAAAAATCCAATGTCCCTATTAAGTCCTGAAGCAGTGCATCTGAATTTGCAAATAAATTCAATTTCTGCAGCTTGTCTTTGAAGCCTTGACCAAAAAGGTTACAAGGAGGAGAGTGAAAAGTTGTTCTCTTTCTTCTTTGAGGAGAGGAGAAAAAGCAATGGGTTTAAGTTGCAGTAAGAGTAGTGTAGGTTGGACATTAGGAAAACCTTCCTAACTGTCTGGGTAGTGAATCCCTAGGCAATTTATTCCCAGTGTGATTATGGAATCCCCGTCAGTGGTGGTTGTTAATAGCAAGCTAGAAAAACCAGTGTCAGCAATGGCCTAGTTATGACTTAGGGCTGCCTTGATGGAGAGCTTTGGAGTGGGTGACCTGTGATCTCTGATGAGAACATGGTTTATTAATCTATTGCTTGTTCCCCTTTCCTTGTGCAAATGAACTAGGCTGCCAGAGGCACCTTTGTATCATTAGAATGGCATCCACTCTCAGGACTCAGGGCAGCCCCTCACCTCAGTTACCCTCCTTGCTCTCCATGTAATGGAGGAATTCTCTCCATTTCAGGGTTTTCTCTACAGAAGCCTCTCTCACGCTCCAAAGTTTCACTGCAGCCTCCCAAACCTTCCTGTTATGCTGGCCGCATTTGCTCTAGGCTGTAAATTACCTGATTCCCCTCAGCAGCGGCCACTTGTCTTATCAGGTCTGCATTGGCCCCAGACTCTCTGGCCTAAGGGTGGTGTCCCTGCAACAGATAAGTGATGGTTACCAATTGCTAAAATGATGCGACCTGGATGTATGGATAACGCTTGACTTAAGTGTTCCTTATACTGGATTTGAAGGTTGTAGGATGGGAGGTCTGACAACAAAGATGAGAGATGAAGGTGAATTAGTTTAATTCTTTTAGTGTATGAGGCTATGGAAACAGACAATTGTCAGGATCACTTAGAAAATGGGAAAACAGTAGAAGGAGTTGAAGAACATCCCCTGGGAGTGGAAGTTAGTTTCAGGCCCCTTGATGGGCTAGAAAAATACAGGCTGGGTTCTCCCATCAGAGGTGATGTTAGACATCCAAATCCCCTGGAAAGGGAATAGTGGTTGGGTACCCAGCACCCTTAAGTGACATTATCAATTACAAGAGCAGATGGTGCATTGGATTAGGACTCTGGAGGGTTAGTTTCTATACCAGTCCCTGCCATTAGCTAGCTGAGCAACTGAGCGCAGGTAATTTTACCTCATCATGCCTTAGTTTTTCCAACTGTAACTCGAGGATAACTGTGTGTCTAGGGCTAGAATCGCAAAGCTTCCACTTTTGGTACCTGAGTTTGAGAATCAGGTCGCCCTTAGATTCACAAATCCCTGCTCTGTTGCTCGGAAATGCTGTATCCTCGTAAGTACTTGCAGTGGAAGTGCCATAGGCCCCTATGTTACTGCCTCTGGCAGTCTCCCATTAAGCAGCCAGACCCTAGAGTGATGCATGGATGTGGGAGGGGAGGTATTTCCCTATCTAACTTGCCTACAGCACCCAATTCAGCAGGCATGGTGCTCAGATGCTTTTGAATGATTCCACTGGGCACATCGTTATTTTGAGAAACTGGTCCTGTGTTACTGCCAAAAATGGGCCAGAAATAGGGGTGGGATGGAGCCCTGGGGCATAGGTCAGATGGTTTCCTTCTAATTCCTTTCCCTTTGGGAAGATTCATGTGGCTGAAATACACTATGAGAAAATAAACTTTATTATACAATTTCTTAATGCTAGAGTCCCAGGCTCTCATTGCAACCAAATATTTGTATACTGTAGGCATCATGGATTTGTCTGTCTATATCTAAGTCTCTCTCTCTCTCTCAAAAAAAAAGATGCTCAGCTTCTCATCTTAGTATATTTTGTAAGCACCATCTTGCTGACCAAAATCCCCCTGCATTGGCTATACCTTGACTACTCATCAGTTCTAATCTCCCACCCAGCCAGTAGCACTTAGTTGTGGGATTTGAAAAAGAGCCCTAAAAAGGATGGATCACAGGTTCCAAGAGGTCTATCCATCTCCATTTTCTCCTTTGGGTGTAATTCTAAGAGCAAGATACAAAGCTGTGTGATGCTAATGAAATAGTCTTGGAGAACAGCAAACTTCGGTACAGGCCCCAACCCAGCCTCTTCTAGATCTATTTAATTTTTATGTAAGGCAATTGATCAGCTAGCATTGTCCTAACATGAATTTCCTGCTAGCTTTCCTCAGTGCCTCCTTGACCTCTTTGTTTCTCAGGCTGTAGATGAGGGGGTTGATAAGGGGAGTCAGGACAGTGTAGATGACAGAGAGAACTTTCTTCAAGTCTGTCAGTCTGTGATGTATTGGAAACATATAAACTATTAGCAGTGTTCCATAATAAATGGACACCACAATGAGGTGAGAGGAACAGGTGGAAAAGGCCTTTTGCCTCCCGTTGGTGGAAGAGATTCTCATTATGGTGGCGATGATAAACATGTAGGATATCATGGTCAGTAGGAATGGGATCAGTGAGAAAACTAAGCAGAGTGTGAAAGCCAACATTTCCATTAGCTGAGGGTCATTGCAGGAGAGATTCATCAGAGGAATAAGGTCACAAAAGAAATGGTCAATAGCACCAGGGCCACAGAAAGTTAACTGTGATAGGGACAATGTTGTTATGCTATTAGCTAGGAAGCCACCTACCCAAGAGCCCCCTGCAAGCTGGAGGCAAGACCTGGCACCCATACAGGCTGCATAGTGCATTGGATGGCATATCGCTATGCATCGGTCATATGACATGACAGATAGGAGAAGGCATTCTGTAGCAACCAGATAACCAAAGATATATAATTGTAGAAAACAGCTAGTAACAGAAACAGTTCTGTTTTCAGTCAAGAAACCAGCCAGCGTGCTGGGCAGGATTGTTGAAGTGTAGTAGGTCTCCAAGCAGGACAAGTTCCCCAGGAAGATGTACATGGGGGTATGAAGATGCTGATCAGTCACAACTAATACCATGATGAGGATGTTCCCAGCCATGGTTGTGATGTAGATCACTAGAAACAGCAGGAAGAGAAGGATTTGCAGTTCAGGAAAGGTCCTGAAGCCGAGTAGGATGAATTCTGTGATGTAGGTTTGATTTCCCTGCTCTGGCTTACCCATGGGGTCTATCTGTGGGAAAGAAATTCACTTTGTAATATAAATAAAGAACATTTACTACATTTTATATCATCATTGTTTTCATTGTCTCCCTTTTCTGGCAACATGAACGATAGCTGAGTAGAGAATGGATGCTGGGAGGGGAAATACTAACTTTCTTGAACCCTGGACAGAATTCCTAATAGAGGAGACTACAGATGCAACAAAATGTTAATCTCTCTGACAAATTGTGCAGTATCGTTGCAGGTGGCACCAAGCAACAAAGACTGTGGGGATAGAGCTCAGACAGAACAGTGCATTCACAGATAAGAGACAGATTAGAGAGCTGTTGGCTCAGATAGTCACAGCTATCACTGCCTGGTGTCTACAAGCAGCTCAAAACAGCTGGAGTTCCACAGCTGAGATGGGTCAGGAGTTTATATCTGAGAAGAAGCCAAGACAAAGAAACAAACCAAGCATATCCAGCTAGGAATGGCAATGAATGTCTAGCCAGCTCCCACTAAATTGTAAGGGAAGTGGTTTGCCTCATTCTATGACTGCCCTTTGATAATCTTTTTTAAAATACCGGAATACCTGTCCTTCACTATGGCAACGTTTTATAACTTGGCCAGGTGACCATCTAATGCAGAAAGGAAAGTTTTCTCACTATTGGAAATGTTACTACTGGTCATGCAGTTACCCAATTTTTATTTAGAAAAAAGTCAACCTTGGCTAGAAACTACCAACTGAGCTAAAAAACTGACCCTGTTTTTCATGCAAGATACCTGTTTTAAATGTGTAAAAATTGTTATATTTTGATATTTTTAGAGTGATAGGAATGCAAATTTTCATTTCATGTTCAATAGCTTAATTTCAAATGGTAGCTTTCATTTCAGTTTTGGCCTTTCATAATTATCTTTATTATAAAAGTTATTTCTAGATTTTTACATTACTTTTAGGTTTATATATATATATATATATATATATATATATAATTCAATATTCATTTCGTAGAATATATGATAAGTTTTTCATCAACAACATTCTCAAGAAATCAGTGTTGAAACTGCATATTTGGATCTTAATGAATTGTTATTTTCTAGGAGAGAAGTATTCCATCAGAAATTGTTAAAAACTCTGAGTTTCATTCAATTCTTTGTATTTGGTCAAAAATTACATTAATTCTCTTTGTGACTGACATATCTGCTGTTACTGCCTCTTGCTATTACTGATCCTTAGCAAGACAATGTGCATGAGGTGACAGCTTTTACTGGATTGATTTACTAGTCTAAATAAGGAGCCAATTCTGCATAGAGTTAATTTGAGAAATGGGGAATAATTTTGTTCTGTGGGCATTTTCTCTCAATGGACTCAGGTGAAATTTCCCCTGGCTGCAAGGATGTGACCCCTTTTGATTTCAGTGGGACTTGGACAGTTAACACCTCTAGCCTTCTTTGAAATGTATAGCTCAGCTCGGCAGGATTTAGTGTCAGTTGGTAGATGTCAGTGCAAGTGGCTATCAGCTGATCTACTGAAATCAACAACAGAAAATATACCCCAATAACAGTTTACATTACAGGAACCTCCCTCCTGTGCCTTGTGCCTGCATGGATGGTGTCACTGTCCCTGCAGCTGTGCACCCAGCTGTGCACTTAGCTGTCACCAAGTCAGCAAGTGGGGTGATGACAGTAGAGCTCTACCAAGCTCCCTGAACAGCTGTGGGGCTGGTGACTCCCATCACTACAGGGACAAGGCACAGGGAAGGCCATCTGAGCTGAGACCCTTAGTCTAAGCAATGAGGAGAAGGGAGAATGTCCAACCATCAACTCACTTCTGAATGTCTTCTGCCCATAGCCTGACCATACAACTTAGAGGTGGCATCCAACACAGCCTGATGCTCCTCCTCATACCCCTGGCCAGAGATGGCTGCTCCCCTGGGTTAAGGCGCTGCCTTTCCCTGCACCTTGAACCCTAATATCTTGGACCCCATGGCTTTGGAGGGAGACATCTGTATACCCTGAGTCATGGCCAGGATATCCCCTGGAGCCAGAACTCTGACTGCAAACCTGCCTCTGCGGGCTGAATTTCCACAGCTGTAAAAATTAACACTTCTCCCTCTCGCCATCCCAGTGAGGTCAATGGTAGAAAAAAAGGTCAAACCTCATGTGTTCCATGGAGGGAAGGGAAAAGGGAATCAAGGATGCTCTGGTGTTAGTGGAGCTTGCTTTAGACAGGGCAGATATTGGTTGAGCTCCTTCCTTCATCTGAGTTCCTTGTGGGGGTTTTAGGCCAGATTTCCAAAGGCCTGTAGGTCCCTAAAATTGCACAATAATGCCTGAGTGGGGTGAGGAGCCAACCCAAAAAGATTTCAAATCCAAGCAAGGGTGTCGGTGTCTTCCAGAGCTGAAATTCCTCTATGGATCTGTCCCTTTGTGCAGCAAGTCCCCATCTGTATTGCAGGGTTAACAGCACCACACTGGTGGGGAGGGGAGGGGAGGGGAGGGGAGGGGAGGAAGGGAAGGAGGAGAGATCCATGTGAGATAGTGAGATGCCCACTGACTGTGGTGATGGTGCTAGAAAGGAGCTATGATTGCAGTGATTTGGTAGGTGTTTGTTTCCAAATTCAGTCATTTTGCTTTGGGTTCTCCTTAGACTGCTGTGGGAATAGTTACCTAGCAATGTGACATTCCTTCAAACCCTAAAGCTTCAAGGAACAAGGAAGAAAAGACTGATGTACCTCTAAGGCAGGTCTGTCAGCAGCTGGATTCTGATACTATCTCCTCATTCAGCATGTCAGAGACCAGAATCTTGGTTCTGCAGTCCAGGTTCTCTGTCCACTGCATTCACATACTGCCTTGTTTCCAGAAAATAGGATTCTGTATCCCAGATCAACTACCATGACTCTGTTAGATCATGTAACACAACCTGTGCATTGTCCTCAGTGCACAACAAGTACATCTTTTCTCATTCATTATATATCCTTCTCTTGGGAGGAACGGTCCTTTGAGGCAGGCCTGCTTTGGGAAATGTAGCAGGTAAGGGAAAGCAGGTTTTTAACTGACTGTGTTTAATAATAAACTGGAGTCACCCTTCTAGTCTGAAAGGGAAAGGCCTGGAGGGGAAACTGGATTTTTATTCCCAAAATAAATCTCTCTGTTGGATTCAGGCCACCTTTCCTGTTAAGGAATAGTGAACTAATTCTAGATTTTATAACTGATATTTTCAGAACTGTCAAAGTGATTTAAGCACTGAATTCCCATCCAGTTCCCTTAGAAGGGTTTGGAAATCTCAGCAGAATTTGCTGACCTGATATTTTCTTCAACCAAATCTCTTCTCACCCTCCATGCCAAGCACACGTGTGCCCATTATCCATCCCATAAGCTCACTCAGTCACTCCAGGTAAAATTTGTAAAAGAGACTAATAAGTGACTTAGGAACCTAAATAGCATTTCCAAAAGTGACCTTATCACTAAAGAGTAGCAGCCTTTTTATCACTGGAAGCTATTGGACTCAGGATCCTCTGGCACTTTGGAAGTTCGCTTAAGATTTTTCACAATATTACCGTCACCTCATTCTGTCCTATTGTCTGACATAAATAAATTATATTTATTTCACAGTACGTCACTCTCTTTTCATTACCTCCCTATGCTGGCTACCAGAAGGATAGCTGAGTGTTTTATGAAGACTGTCGCAGGGCAGTTACTCTGTTATGGCACACCAGGGGTTAAAAAGGTGTGGGTGGCCAGCAGCCAATCAGGGCAAAGCTGGTGGTATAAAGGCAGCACAGCAGGGCTAGGTGGGGCAGTCTGCACTGGGAGCTGTAGGGGAAGGTTCTCTTCCTGGTGGGCTGGCTGGGGTAGCAGGCACTTGGAGCTAACTGGAACCAGGGATCCCATGAGAGCAGACTGCAGTGGTGGCTGGAGAGGCAGTCTGGTGGGAAAGATCCAAAGAAACAGATGGCAGCTGGACCCCAGTGGTGGGACTGCATGTGGCTGGGGCTGTGGGGAAGTGGCCCAGGGAATTGCTGTGAGACTGTGGAGACTGGAGGGAGGCAGAGGCCTCAGTGGAGGCTTAGGGTCCCTGGCCTGGAGCCTAGAGAAGTGGGTGGGCCAAGGCCCCTCCTTGTTCCCCCAGCATGCCAGAAGCAGCACGAGTGCCAGAGTGGTACAGGCTCAAGTGGCCATTGACTGTTTTAGTAGCTGACAGCTAGCCAAGCCATAGACTGTTTTAGTGGCTGGTACCCTGGAAGGGGTGGACTGTGGCTTAACCGGAGGGCTAAGGTCCTGGAACTGGACTCAGGAGAGGAGTCATCATGTGGAGAAGTGGAGCACAGACCACCTGGAGTGGCACCATTTGAGTAAATTCTCCAAAAGCACCACCAGCAGGCACCCTCTAGGTGGGTCTGGTGCTGTACCTGCTTACAGAGACCAGGGGAGGGGAAGTACCAAGTCTTGATCTCTGGGATAGATTTCCTATCTAGGAAGCCTGAGGGTTCATAACATTAGCCTTTCTGCAAACATGAGTACTAACTTGACAGAGGGCACCAATGAATTCCAATGCAAGATGATGGGGCTCAGGCACAGGAGCACACTGTGACAGGCTTGTCCCCAGATCTGGTCCAGTGTGTTGCTCTCACCCCTCCCCCCAGTCTCCCCTCCTGAACCCTGATTCACCCCACTTTTCTAGGTGACTGCTCACTCCAGAGTTAGTCCACACCAGCTTTTCACATGTGATCTGTCCCAGACAGCAAGCGTGCTCTCTCCAGCCATGTAGGAAATGGCCCCCCAGCAAATGTCACTGGCCCCAGTTACCTAACCAGGAGCCACTGTCTTACTGTAATTGGGAGCCACTCCCAATCACCATACCCTCAAGTCTGTGCATATAACAAAGAAATGGATCATGCCCAGACTTCTTCACTTACCGTCTCTAAAGACCACACAGCTTTAGATAAAACAACTATTAGTTTATTGATTAGATTAGTGTTTTAAGTGAGATAATGGCCAGTCAAGGCAGAATCATAATATAAATGAGTCAGGAGTGACCACAAATGAAACACAAGGTAAAATATGCATACTGACCTAATAGCTCTACCTAAACTGACCTCATAGTCCAAGTTTATGCTCATGATGTTTGGCTGTCAGATGTTTGTATAGCCATTTTCTGTCTGAGACCAGGCAGGGCCCAGATCTCACAGGAAGTTTCTTCACAATGCAGTTTTCCTGGCAAAAAACCTGAAGCATCTCCAAATGTCTCTCTTTGTTTCCAAACCCCCACAACTCCTCCCTTTCTGGGCAGAGGTGATTTCTTTTGCCCCTCTGAGTCAGGGACCTCAATTTGCATATACTTTGTTACCTCCTCCAGGTACTTGCTTGCTCTCAGCTCTGATTGTTTACATGGTTCTGGAAGAGAGTTCTGTCTTCCACCCCCGAGTCATGTAAAGCATGCTACACATCTGTGCACATACATGATGCTTCAGGAAACATGATACCATATTAATCCTGTAGAAGAGGTTATGAGAGTCCATATAGAAGCCTTGCATGGCATAATTGGCATCAAATCATACAATCACAATGCACAAGTGAATAGAAAGATCATAACCTGGCGGTGAACAGCTATGCATCCCATGACATACACAAATATAGATATTGGCTCAAATAGTCACATCTCTAATGTCTTGGTACATCCGAGCAGATCAATATGCTTTGTGTTTTGGTCAAGGGAGGCGTGGGACCAAATGCCCCGGTGATTGCAAGAGTGCGCTCTGGTCAAGAGTCAAGAGACCAGACCACTTTTTGGTTTTAATCACTATTTATGTAACTTTTATTGTAATTCTGTAGAAAGGGTACAATAACCACTAGACGGAGTGCTTTAACTATAAATGTGAAGTCTTAATACAGTAACTGACATATTTCATAACCTCCCATCAGCTAAATAAAAAAGGAGCCAGTTAAGTGCTGCAATTATAACAGTTAGAAATTCAGCTACAAGAACAAGATCAAGTTCCTCACAGTGCAGATTACCTGTCTAACTATAATTCTATTTCTCTACGGCATTGAAAGATTTTCCAGGTATAAACTAATAATCCAATAAACACAAAATATAGTATGATGACACTAACGATACCTGTCCCTACACCAGTACCTAACCCAGAAGCAAACTCTTTACCCCAGTCTTGGTTAGTACAGTTCATTGTTTCTTAGCATATCCCCTGCAAGCTAAACTTAATTCTATGATAGAAGAGGAGTTTCACAATCCATGTGTGAAAGGCAAATGCACCACCCAGGATTTCTGAGCGTGGACTCCAAGGGGTCCAGCTTGTGGCTGCCAGGTCAAGCCTGACGCTACGGTGCCCTTTCTGGACTGTGGGAAAAGGTTAGAAACAACATAAAACTTTACTAGACACCTCAAAAACACAGACACAAAGACATGATTTTTACCACATCTTGATGTTGCCCTCCGGAAGGCCTTTAGCAGCTGTTCAGGTAACTGATTAAGACCAACTAGGGACACTGAGGGACTGGTGCTTTAAGGAACCTAGGGACATTGGTTCTCAGCTACAGGTATGGTAGATTGTCTAGCCCAGTGTCTCCCAGACAAAAACTGCATCAGAGAATAACTGGTACCCTGTGGACCATAGACCGAACTTAGTGATGGACCGTCTCCTTCCTAGCTGGCCAGGTGAGGGGTATTGCACCTTCCCTTGTGGATGGTGGGGAGTGCCTTGAGCTGGCCGGACCCTCTGTGACTTAGTGGGCTCTTCACCTACCACTCTTCCTACTTGTCCAGGTCTTTGTCTCGTCTTTGTATTGACAAAAACCACACTGACGTAGCCTGTATCTCACCCACCTGGGATTTTCTTATCTTATTCATCCAGAAAGCAAACTTCTCCAGCTGATGCACTTCCCCTTTCCCTTGGTCTTGGTCAGCGTGAACCGGTGTTAAGGGGTGTTTGCAGCTGATGGATCTTCTGGAGGACAAGGTCATTAATATGGCTTTACTTTTGCTCAACCAGTACTTTACATGCAGGCCAGAGTTTGGCAATTTATATTCTGCCCCTCTTGCTTCACACTTTGGAGAACAGAGTTCAGTGTCAAAATGGGTCAGATTTACTATTTTACTGGAAGGTGCAAGAAAGGTGCCTATCAACTTCAAATCCCACCAGATCTGACTGTCTTTAGGAGATGAAATACCTCAGTTCATCTGTTCCTCTGTGCACCAGGTCTCCATCTGTAAAGCAGAGATAATATCACCATTTTAGTAAGTTGATGTCAGTATTTCAGTTGTGTGTATTATAATATAGCATGCCACTTGATGCCAAAACTGTCCTTTCTCAGCATGAAGGATTTAATCTATTGTCATTTTGTTCCTTTAAGGAAAGTTTTGTCCTAGATTTTACAGAAGAATACAAATATGCACTTCTTTCTGAATGCAAAACTATGAGCAGACTAATCTTCCCAGTCCTCTTCTAGCATGATTCATTCTGTTATCATGCTATAAGATCTTCTTCCAATTTATCATCAGTATAAATAACTTTGTGTCACCAGACCTTTGTTGTTCAAGAGCCCCAAATGTTGAAAATGCATTGCTCATCTATGTGCATTTTAAAAAACCAAAACATTTTTTTTCTTTTTAACTGATTTCTGGCAGAAATATTGCAGACAGGGATGAAACCCCATATCTCAACTCTGAGGGAAACATATCTAATGTGATGATTGACTGTAACACAGGAATAGACCTGAATCTTATCATAGGGCACGTCTACATGGCCCTTTTATTTCGAAATAACACCCGTTATTTAAAAATAAAAAAAAATCAGTCTACATGACATTCCCTTATTTCAAAAGGACGGACCTCGTCCTTTCGAAATAAGGATCGTCCTTTCGGAAAAGTAAAACCTACCCCCCCCCTCGAAATGACCGTTATTTCAAAATGGATGTTTCGAAATAACACCTTTAGACCCGTTGTTTTGAAACAATGGTTCGAAACAGCAGACGCATTGGCGTTATTTTGAAACATCCATTTTGAAATAACGGTCGTTTCGATCCTGCGGTTTCCCTTATTTCAAAAGAAGCCCTTTCGAAATAAACCTGTGTGTGTAGACGTGCCCATACTGAGGTTAACTATTGGAACTCCAGGTTTATTTACTCTTCATTGCTTAAGGAACATTGTTAACGGAAATCACACTTTTAATAATTATTACCATCTAATTGTCTCTCCCTTTGATCAGCCATCATCTAAGGATCATTAGGAAGGACACATGAAACTTGGGCCACATTAAGCTTTAATTCTTCCAATGTCATTATTCTGTATAGCCATGCCTTCCCCATTCCGGACCCTCTGTAACCCGGAGTACCTCTTTGTCCCAGAGATATTCTTGCCTGTCCAGCTGGTAAGAACTCAGAAGGAAGGAGGTGGAAAACTTGCCCTGGGAGTGGAAGAAATTCTCAGGATATTCGTTTAGCAGTACATGAAGAGGCTGGGCTTCATCATAAGAATTGATGTTAGATTTCTAAATCCTACAGTGTGGGAATGGGGAGTTCAGCATCTAATACACTTAGGTACCATTGTCATTTACAAGTGGACATGATGGAGCAGACGGAACTAAACTAGGCCAGAGAATAGTTGCTTTAGAGATTTGGCCCTGCCACTAGCTGGCTGAGTGACTTTGGGCAGGTAATGTCACCATTGTTCTTCCTACATTTCCCCAGCTGTAACATAAGGATATGAATATGGACCTAGGACTAGAGTCACAAAGCTTTCACTTTAGGCCCCTGAATCCCAGAATCTGTCCCCCTGGGACTCACAAACAACTGCACAGCTGCCAGCCACTCTGAGGCCTAAGTGTTTTCAGACAAATGGGTTGTGGCATTCCCCTGGTGCAATCTGGACTTCAGTATCACTCTAAACTCCTACTCTTGGAGTCCATTTTACTCTGCTCTCCTGTGAGAAACTGCAAAGTTGGGCACTTTACACACAGTTTCAAACAAACAAGTAGCCCCTGCCTGAGTGTGTGCTTCTAAGCAGCCACTCTTTGGATTATGTAGTAGAATGATCCCCCCAAAATGCCCTCAGATCAAATCCTAGTATCCTCCATCTCACAATGTTTAATAAACCCCACTGAGCAAAGCAAGCTTATCTAACTTTATCAGTTTAAGAAAGAAGTTGCTATGCACCAGCCTTGTTTATGACAACTGGAGTCTCCAACATACTGCAAACCAGATACACTGCTTTAGGTAAAACAAACAAACAAACAAATTCATTAATTATAGAAGGATTTTCAGATATTATAAGTCAAAACATAACATGCCAGGTTTGGTCAAGATAAAATAAAACCAAAATACATTGTAAACTGAGCTCAACACTTTCAGCAACCATACAAACTTAGATGATTCCTTCCCCAGGCTGACTGATTTCCTTTCCATTGCTTGATGGTGTTCGGAAAAGGAGATGGAAGAGAGAGAGAGAATGGCAAATCTCTCTTTTTGTCAAAATGCTCTTTCTCCCCTAGACTTTTGCATCCCCTCTCAGTATCAGGTGCCAAACAATGTCCTTGTGTGGTTTCATCCATGCTCTGAGTCATTTAACATTACTTTGTTGTGGTTCCAAGATGCCCCAGTGAAAAGGGGAAGCTAATGTGAATTCTATTGAATCTTTGTTGATGCCTTGGCCAGTTGTTTCTTCCTGGAGAGCTGAGATATTTTGTCATATACATGCTTTGACAAGTTTGGATTGTCCCCTTTGTCCTGGAGTGCTTTGCCTGGATCTGGTTAAGAAATAATGGTACATTGTTGGGAATTCAAATTCAAATTCAAGTTCTTCAAAGCATCTGATGAAGTGGGGTTTTCTCCCATGAAAGTTTGTGTAATAAAGAAGGTTGTTAGTCTTTAACAGTGCCACAGGACTCCTTGTTTATCTTTGGGAATATTAGATAGTGAAGCCTCATAAATATACACAGGAAATTGCAACAAACAGATTACTATAACAATATGTTGTGAGCATTCAGAAACATCTTAACAGAAATACTTTGCATTACACGACACAGAGTTGCATTATAAGTGGGAAATGGGGGTGCAGGGCATCACAGGGACATAGGCCTCTGTGTTTCTGCTTCTTGACATGCCCTTTTCATCCTCACACCAGCCAGTGATGCTCCATGGTCTCAGAAGGATGGGCGACCCCAGGGAAGGGAGGTTTACTCCTGCCTGACTTGCCTTCATGGTCTCATCCAGTTGGTGAGTAGCTTGAGAAAATGGCCCTATCACATTGTTGGGATTGGTCCAGTAACAGGACAGGGCTGTGCCCCATGGCACAGATTAGAAGGTTTCCTTTAGATTCCTATCCCCTTGAAAAGGTGCCTGGGGATTAAATACCTTACAAGAAGCAAGTATTAACTGCACGATTTCCTAACCCTGATGTTACAAGCATATATTTTTATAATGAAGCCATCATAGATATATAGTTGTGTAAGTATATAAATCCCTCAGCCCACAAGGAGGGATACCCAGAGTTCCAGTTGAGTCTTACTGCATGCAACATTCCTCTGAGCGCAGTCCTCCTTTATTGGCTGAACCTTGAGCAGCTACCCTTTCAAACCTCTCACAAGTCCAGTAGCATCCAGTTGTGGCAGCTGATAAATGTCCTAACAAGGATAGGTCATAGGTTCCAAAAGCTCCATCTATCTCCACTTCCTCCTTGGCTGTGACTCTAAGAGTCTAACACACAGCCCAAAGAAGACTTGGTACAGGCACTAAATAAGCCTGTGAAATATCTGTTTTATTTTAACCTAAGGAACCTGATCAGCTAGCATTGTCCTAGCATGAATTTCCTTAAGGTTTTTCTCAGGGCCTCCTTTTCCTCTTTGTTTTTCAGGCTGTAGATGAGGGGATTGACCAGGGGAGTCAGGACAGTGTAGACAAGAGAGAGAACTCTCAAGAAGTTTTTCAGTGTCCCAGCTGTTGGGAACATATAGAAAACTAACAGTTCCATAATAAATGGACACCACAATGAGATGTGAGGAGCAGGTGGAAAAGGCCTTTTGCCTGCCAGTGGTGGAAAGGATTCTTGGAATGGTGGCAATGATGTAGATGTAGGACATCACAATCCATAGGAAAGGAACCAGTATGAAAGTCAGGCTTAATGTGAAAATCAATGTTTCCATTAGCTGAGGGTCATTGCAAGAGAGTTCTACAAGGGGGATAAGGTCACAAATAAAAGGTCAATATCATTAGGCCCACAGAAAGTCAACTGTGATATTGGCCATGTTAAAATGCTGTTATCTAGGAAGTCTCCTGTGCAAGAGCCACTTGCAAGCTGGAGAGAAGACCTGGCACCCATACAGACTGCATAATGAAGTGGTTTGACTATGGATAAATAGCAATCATAAGACATCACCGATAGGAGAAGACATTCTGTAGAAAGCATAATACCAAAGAAATAATATTGTGTAATGCACCCACAAACTGAAATAGTGTTGTTTTCAGTAAGGAGACTGGCTAGCATGCTTGGTAGGATGGTGGAAGTGTAGCAGGTCTCCAAGTTGAACAAGTTGCCCAGGAAGAAGTACTTAGGGATGTGAAGGTGCTGATCAGCCATAACCAGCACAATGATGAGGATATTAACAGCCATAGTTGCAATGTAGATCACTACAAACAGGAGGAAATAGGGATTTGCAGTTTAGAGAAGGCTCCAAATCCCAGGAGGATAAATTCTATTATGAATGTTTGATGTATCTTTTCCAGCTCAGCCATGGGATATGTTCACAGGGAAGAAATTCACTCTGTGGCGCTAATAAACAACATTCACTCAATAGTATGTCAACATTATTTTCATTGTCTCTCTCTCTCTCTGCTGGCTACCAGGACAGTGGCTGAGTGAATTATGAAGGTCAGAGGAGGAGAAATGCCATCTTTTGATATCTGTGACAGCTTTTATGTGGGTATGCTGCAGTTTCCAGTCTCTCCATAAACACACAAAGTAACTCAAAAGAGGTTACCTATGCATTCAAACATGACGTGATGGAGCTTGGTTACAAGAGAAAACACAGACATTGGTTCAAATGCTCACACCTTTTATGAGCTGCTGTATCACAGCAGAACCATGTCCTTCAAAGATCAGAGGGCCTCTAATAAAATGGATCAGGATTTCATATTTCAGAGG
Organism: Podocnemis expansa; assembly: GCA_007922195.1. Lineage (NCBI taxonomy): Eukaryota > Metazoa > Chordata > Testudines > Podocnemididae > Podocnemis > Podocnemis expansa. The sequence continues at coordinate 45,698,007 of ML681991.1, forward strand.
AAGTCACAACAAGTACATTAAGGTGAGTCATGCAATGGTTAGGCAACCAGCTCATAGGGAATTGCAGTGGATGTTGCCCACCTAACTCTGTTAAAACTATTTGAAAATTTTTATCTGACAAATACCTGTTTTATTCTTAGGACAATACTTTCTTGTCCTCCTGTGCAACAATCTACATAGAAACAGCAACTTAATTAAAGTGAACAAAGCCAAAATATCAGCTCTGCTTTACCCACAGTATATCCCTAACTCTCTCAGAGCTCCTTTGTGACTTTCAGACCAGATTATCAAGACTCACAGGTACCAAAACCACAGTGGGTGCCTGAGTAGAGTGAGGGGCTAGTGCACATGGATTTCAAATCCTACCCAGCTATCTGTCTTTAGGAAGTAAAATACCTTCATTGATCTGCCCCTGTGTATGACAGGCCCCTATCTGTAGAGCCCTGCAAATCCGCGGATATCCGCAGATATCCACCTTATATCCGCATCTGCTGATACAACACGGATATCCACGGACCATTTCATGCAGATGCAGATTGGATATGGATCCACATATTTTTATCTGCACAGAGCTAGAGCCCTGCAAATATGTGGATATCCGCAGATATCTGCATTATATCCACATCCGCAGATACAACACGGATATCCACGGACCATTTCTTGCGGATGCAGGTTGGATACGGATCCACTTATTTGTATCCGCGCAGGGCTCTACCTATCTGTGAAGCAGGTATAACACCACCACCATAGGAAGCTGGGAGGATACATTCATGCAAGACTGTTAGGTATCCAGATATCATTGTGACTGAGCCAGATAAAGAGATAGGGTAGCAGTGACTTTACAGGTGATGTCTGTTTCCAAATTCAATCATTTTGCTTTGGGTTGGGAACTGAGAGATACCATCGCCCCACTCCCTTTGAATTGCTGTGGGAGTAGTTATCTGAGAAAGAGACTTTGCTTCATAATTTTCAAGCTTCAAGGAGCAGAGAGGAGAAGGATGATGTATCTCAAAGGAGGGTCTGTCAACAGCTGGAGTCTCTGCTATCACCTCCTCACTTACCCATTCAGGGAACAAGATCAAGGATATTCAGTCCATCTTTTGTCACAACCAGATTCATATACTACCATGTTCCTAGTAAACAGAATGACAACATAAATTGAAAGGCTTCCTTCTCTGGTTATGTGACCTATGCCTCATATCCTCAGTCAAACACAGCACATCTTTTCTAATTTGTTATATATCCTTCTGACCACAGATGCAGTCCCCTGAGGTATATCCACTATGGGGAATGGAACAGGTAAAGGAAATCTGGTATTTTCTGGAGAGTTCTGTGAAAATAAATGAACATCAAACTCCTAGTCTGGAAGGATGAGAGCTGATGAGGGAAAAGATTCTAAACCTGAAACAAAGCTCTCTTTACTGGATGATGCACACCATGTTTGAAGAAATAATGCCCCAGTTCTGGATTTTTCAGCTGAGATTTTCAGAGCTGCATAAATGAATTAGACACTGAATTCCCATTCATTTTCTTTAGGTTTTGAAAATCTCAGAGTTTGCTGATATGAGAATGTCTCCAACTAAACCTCCTCTTGCCCTCCAATGCAAGCACATCTCTACTTAGTCTACTCCACATGAACACTCCAGGTAATATTTGTGCAGGGGCCTAAGTTCCTTTTTTGAAAGTGACATTGCAGACTGGACCCTCACTGAAAGAGAGTGGGATTCAGGCTCCTCTGTCAGTTTGAAGTTCAATTAATGTTTTTGAGAATGTAACCATTAATTCAGTGCCTCTGCTCTGTTACTTCTCCAACCAGGTAGTGCAGGCTTCTGCTTAGATGAAATCCAGATGCATGAAAGTGTTTTACACATTTCCAGTTGGGATTTTCAAAGGGGGGGGGGTAACGTGCACCATAAACGCCAAATGGTCATGATACTGCTATGAGATTGTGGCTCCTGACTATCTTAGGGTTCCTCCAGGCTTTAGGGAAGAAAGAAATAGTCCTTTATTTCTGAACACAAAGCTATCTAGAAGATGCTTGAATAAGCCTTTTGTAGCATAATTGGCTCCTTAAGTATGCAATAAGGTCTTTCCAATTTAGCATCTGTGTACATAATTTTGTGTCTCCAAAACTTTTTTATTGCTGAGGCACAAATGGGAACTTATATAGCTAACACAAGTGTATTTTGGGAAAAAAGACTTCTTTGGTTTGATTTTTAATTGATCTCTGGCAAAAATTTAACATACTTTCTCCATTCTCTGATGCTGAAGGTGTGCCTTTGCCCAAGTTATATTGTTGCCTGTATAGTTGGCCCTGTACAAAAATGAACAGCAGACATTTGGAGGGGAACCAAACCTCAGAACATATCTGTGGGATGTATTGGCTAAAGTGTTGTGAGCAAGATATGGAAAGCAATTGCTTACCTGACAGCATGCTGAAAGGCCTCATCTGTGTTTTGTGTGTCCAATTCTGGGTACCATATTTGAAGAAAAAACTGGAAGAATTGGGGAAAGGCCAGAGGAGAGCAGCACACATATTAAAGATCCAGAAGACATGACTTATGTGGGGAGATTGAAAAATGTTGGATTACTTACTATGAAGAAAAGACCAAGTGTGGATATAGTAAGAGGTTTGAAGCACATAAAAGGTTGTTACAAGAGGTTGCAGGAACTTTGTAGGATAGGATCACAATTCAAAATGATTTGGACAAACTGCTGGAATAGTCTGAGGTTAACAGGATGAAATTCAACAATGACAAATGCAAAGCACTCCACTGAGGAAAGAGCAATCGATTTTACACATACAAAATGGGCAATGACTGCCTAGGAAGGAGTACTGCAGAAAAGGACTGAGTGTCAGTGGACCACAAGCTAAATGTGAGTCAACAATGTTACACTGTTGCAAGAAAAGCAAACACCATTCTAGGATGCATTAGCAGGAGTATTGTAAGACAAGAAGTAATTCTGCTCTACTCCATGTTGATTAGTCCTGAAGTGGAGTATTGTGTCCAGTTCTGAATGTGTCATTTCAGGAAAGATGTGGACAAATTGGAGAAAGTCCAGAGAAGAGCAATAAGAATGATTAAAAGTCTGGAATATTTGGTTTAGGAGGAAAGATTG
>ML681991.1:45701136-45712188 GCA_007922195.1 Podocnemis expansa
TCCTCCTCCTTGGAGTACCCCAGTCAGGCAGGTTCGCATTATATCTTAGACCTTCTGGCTATATCTAGACCAGGAAGCTTAGTTCAGACTTGCTTAGTTTGCACTATGCAGTTCCTGGATAGTTAGAACTAACTGCAGGTTAGTTGGAACTAACTGCAGCTTTTTAGTTTGAACTAGTGGCGGTTTATAGTTCGAACTAAAAAAGCACGGTTAGTTCGAGCTAAACAATGTGACTAGTTCAAACTAACCGCTTAGTCTGAACCTTTTTAGTTCGAACCAGCACAGCTACATTGTGCTAATTCAAACTAAAATTTAAACTAAGCAGCTAGTTCAAACTTACTGTTCAAACTAACTGGGTCAAACTAAGCTTTGCTTAGTTCAAACTAATTTTTTTCTAGTTTGAACTAGGCAAAGCCTAGTGTAGACAGCGACCAAATTAGTTCAGATTAAACCTACTTAATCCTAACTAATTTGCTGGTGTAGGTATAGCCACTGTGACCTACTGATTTCTCCACCAGTTCTTCCTGCAAGTTCATACCTCTGAGGAGAGATCAGGATGCTGTGGAAAGAATGTAATAGGTTGGACATTAGGAGAGAGTTTCTAGTAGTCAGGGGAGTGAGGCACTGGAATAAATTGAGACTGTAAATTGAGACTGGTGATTGTTTAAAACAGGTTAGAAAACCACCAGTCAGAGAGGAGCTCATTATAACATAGACCTACTTTGACCTTCTGAGTTCTCCACCAGTCTTCCCTGAGACCTCTCATGAGGGCAGTTTATCAATATATCACTTGTTCTCCTTCCCATGTGGTCATGAACTTGGCTTGCAGACACCTTTACATCAGTAGAATGGATCATACACAGGAGTTAGGTAAGGCTGTTCGTGGGGGAGGCCGGGGCACAGGGCCAGTGGACCTGTGGGGGCTTTGCTGTAATCACGGTGTTTTGTGGGGGAGAGGGAGGCATCCATGGGCTAGAGGCTGGGGTCCATGCTACCACCCCACACCTAGTCCAGCTGATCTGCTCCTTGGGTTGGGCCAGTGCATCGCTCCAATCTGGGGAGGAGGGCTGGAAATGGGTTCAAAGCAAGGCTCCCTCTGCTGCTGAAGGCAGTTAGGAGACAGAAGGGAGCAGCGTGGGGCCTGCTGAACTGCAGGGACTTAGGCATTAGCCCTGCTTGCCTCCTGCTAGGATGGCCCTGGACTTAGGGCAGCCCCTCACCTCAGTATTCCCCCTTTGTTCCCTATCTAAAGGAGGAATTCCCCATCTCTGTGTTTTCCCTGCAGAAGATGTGCTCACTCTTCCAAAACAACCAAGGAGTCACGTGGCACTAACAAATCAATGTCATTTTCTATCTGTGTGAGTTGTTTAATGAAGTTGATGGACTTCCAGTTCAAATGGCTATATTCAGTGCCTTGTCAACATGCATGTTTGCCTCTTAATCTGGGCAAATCTGCCTCAGACAGGAAATGGTCTGATTCCCCTTGCCTGTGGGTCCATTTTAAAAGAGAACTGGCATGGCCCAAGGCTCCCTGACTCCAGGGCACATAACAATGTCACACCTTGATGTAGTATAGCACTGTTAACTTGGTGCAACATTTCTGCTTAAAGAACCCTAGAGAATTAATTCCTCATATCGCACATGGAGGCAGAATATAATGGCAGGAGTGACAGCAAAGATGACAGCCACACAAGAATTAGTTAGTTCTTTTATTATACCATGCTTTGGTAACACATGAGGAAAAGTTATTAGGGGTTCCTCTAGAAGATGGTAAAACATAAGACTGTGAGGGTGGAAAAGAATCCCCTGGAAGTGAAAGATACTCTCCGGATACTTGCTGGGCTATAAATCTCTTTTCCCTTACAAGGTAATGTTAGGTGAAATCCCATAGACAGTGAATGGCAGTTGGGCACCTAGCATCGCTAAATGCCAATTTCTCTTAGAAGTGGACATGGTGGAGCAGGCAGTGCACTAGAGTAGGACAACTGGTTTCAGGGCCTGTCCCTGTCACCAGTCAGCAGAGCAACTCTTGGCACATAATGTCTCATGCTGCCTTGGCATCCCCAGTCACCACATGAGGGTAAGGACACAAATCAAGGGCTAGATTCATGTAGCTTCAGTTTAGGCAGCTGAGTCCATGAAGCAGGTCTGTCTGGAATTCACAAATCCCTGCGTGCTGTTCAGAAACTGTATGCTCCTAAGTGTTTGCAGGAAAAGGGCACAGGCCTCTATGTTACTGTCTCTGGCTGGATACCACTAGGCTGCTGGAACCCAGAGCGAGGCATGGACCTGGGGAAGGAGATGTTTCCATGCAGGACTCTCCTGCAGGGCCTAGCCAGCCATCAAGATGCCCAGATGTTTTTTTTTTAAAGCTTTCACTGGGCTACCCTGGTACCTTGAAAAACTGGCCTCACATCATTGTTGAGACTATGCCAGTTATAGGTCTGTATTGGCACAGATGTTATAGGGTTTCTTCTGATCCTGTCCCTTTTGGAAAAAAGGCTTGGGATGAAAAACTCTACAGGAAGTAAAAATTAATTATGCACTTTCATAACATGGAATCCAAGGCTGATGTTGAAACCATGTATTTGTATGATGTAAGCTTCATCGATGTTTGTATGTGTGTATGCATGGGCATATGAGTCTTTCACCCTACAAGGGAAGAGCAGCTTCCCAACTTACATGTACCTTCCTTGGACCATCTCTCTGCCCTCAGTCCCCTGTCATTGCTTGAACTATGAGTAAATTAGTCTGGACTAATTTGGCAGTGTAAACATAGCCAAAGTCTCTATCAAGAATGGGTCACAGGTTCCAAAAGTTCTGTCTGTCTCCAGTGCCTCCCCTGGCTGTGACTGAAGGAGAAGGACACACAGTCTCAGGAAGCTGATGGAAACACCTGGAACTACAGCAGGCTTCAAATCATGCTCTAGACCCACCTCTGTCATATCTACTTTATATTAATTTAAGGCAACTCATTGTCTAGCACAGTGGTTCCCGACCTGTGGTCCATGGACCACTGGTGGGCCACGAGGATAGTTCAGGTGGTCCATGGGTGTGTGTGGGGAAGATAATTACTGCAAGTAAATGTACTGTGATGAATACAGTATGTTTGTGAGTGAGTGTAATAAATTATTAGAAATAACTGTGTTTTTAATACCCCTTGATATACAAGTTTGACTCCTGTCAGCCAGAAGCTACATTAAAAACAGTTTGTTTACAAGGTGGTCCACAAAAGCTTTTGATGACAATATAGTGCTTCACATAAAGGGAAAGTTGGGAACTATTGGTCTAGCATTGTCCTAACATAAATTTCCTAACACAAATTTCCTATAAGCTTTCCTCACCGCCTCCTTCACCTCTTTGTTTCTCAGGCTATAGATGACGGGATTGACAAGGGGTGTTAGGACTGTATAGATGAGAGAGAGAATTTTCTTGAAGTCTCTCAGTGTGTGAGCTGTTGGGAACATGTAGATAATTAGCAGTGTTCCGTAATAAATGGACACCACGATGAGGTGGGAGGAGCAGGTGGAAAAGGCCTTTTGCCTCCCAGTGGTAGAAGGGATTCTCAGAATGGTGGTGATGATAGATATGTAGGACATCACTATCAATAGGAATGGGGCCAGGCATAAAATTGAGGTGAGTGGGAAAGCCAGCATTTCCATCAGCTGAGGGTCATTGCAAGAGAGTTTTACAAGGGGTATAAGGTCACAGAAGAAATGGTCAATAGTGATGGAGCTACAGAATGTTAACTGTGATAGTGACAATGTTATAATGGTACTTCCTAGGATGCCACCAACCCAAGAGCCACCTGCAAGCTGGAGGCAAGACCTGGCATCCATTCGGACTGCATAATGAAGTGGTTTGACTATGGCTAAATACCGATCATAAGACATGACTGATAGGAGCAGGCATTCTGTAGCAAGCATAAAGCCAAAGAAATAATATTGTGTGATGCATCCACTGACAGAAATGGTTCTGTCCTTAGTCAGTACATTGGCCAGCATTCTGGGCAAGATGGTGAAAGTGTAGCAGATCTCTAAGCAGGACAAGTTCCCTAGGAAGAAGTACATGGGAGTGTGAAGTTGTTGATCAGTCACAACTAACACCATGATGAGGATGTTGCCAGCCATGGTGGCAATGTAGATCACTAGAAATAGCAGGAAGAGAAAGAAGTGAAGTTCAGGGCGTGTTCCAAATCCCAAGAGGATGAATTCTGTGATGGACGTTTGATTTCTGTGTTCTGAAGCCACCATCGAGGGAACCTATGGGGAAAAAGTATTCCGTGGCATTAATGAACTTTAGTAGACATAGCAGGTGTCAACACTGGTTCAGTTTCTCCTCATAATGGGTTCCAGAAAAATAGAAGAATGAATTATGGAGGCTAGAGGAGGAGAAATGCCTATTCTTAATCCCTGGGAGAGATTTTCTATTTGGGTAGGCTGCAAGGTCAAGAAAATTGTATTTTCTCTGAAAAGAAGAATAGTAACTTGACAGAGGGAACAAACATTCCAAAAGGATAGGATAGGATTCAGGTACAAGGGTACAAAGACAAATATTGGTTCAAATAGTTTTATCTTTCACTTCTTGTTGCATCTTAGCAAAATGGTCTTCACAGATCAGAGTTCCTCTGGCAAAAAACAGTCAGGATTTTATATTTTAGAGGAAGGTGCAATAAGGAAGCTGAGCTACTTTTACTCAGATATGCAATGGTTGAGCAGCCAACCCTAAGTGAATTGAAAGGCCACTTGGGCCACCTAAGCCTATTAAATTTGCTTGAAAATTTTTATTTGCAAATACCTTTGCTTCCCTCAGACAGTATTTCCATGTCCCACCATGCAACACTCTACATATGGACACAGCCTTAATTTTAAAAAATCAGGTAAAACAAAAACACCAGCTGAAAACACCATTTTGCTTAGAAGTTTCTCCACTACAACAAAAAAAAAATTTCTGTCAAGACTTTTGTTTATGTTTGTCTTGTGCTATTTCACTTTATGAGAGTGGGGCGGCACTCATATTTACATTTCATTTGCAATTCCATGATTTATATTGTTGATTTTCATTCTAATTCTGACTTTTAAAATTATGTTTATCTCCTTTAAATTTATTTTAGATTATTTTTATTTACATTATATTTCACTTTATAGTTAATTCTTTATTTTATTTTATGCTATTTCCTCAAACCACAGATTATTCCTAAGAAGAATTTTGTCTAAACTGATATGGTGACAGGGGATATTTTGATTTTGATCAAAAAAACCATTTCTCCCTCAAAAATGTCAATCAAATTTTTATCAGTTCTACATTTTGTTCATCTTTGATTAAAAGATATTAATGCTTTATTTGTGGGTGTCTTATCTGTCATCACTAGTCCTTATTAATATGATATAAACTCCAGATCCCACGTAGAATTCTGGATAGAGTTAATGTTAGATTCTGGTAATCATTCTATTCAGTTTCAGCCTTCTCTCTCTGTGAAGTCAAATAAAATTTCCATTGACTTCAGGGATGGGGTTCTTTGATTTCAATGGAATTTATATAGCTAACTCCTGGAGCCTTTTCTGAAGCTAAGAGCTCAGCACCCTAGGATTCAATTTCAATCAATAGGCATCAGTAATTGTTGCTATCAGCAAGCACACTGAAACTACCACCAAAAAGTAACAGTAACAGTTGCTGTTAGTTCAGCATTCCCCCCCCCCCAACATCTTACAACTGTGTGTGTGTGTGGGGGGGTGTCATCAGCTTTGTGGGCATGGAGCGAGTAAAAATCAAAGAAGTTAAAAATTGAAAAGCCCGAATATATATATTACTTGTCAAAATCGCAACTCTCCTTCCCACTCTTGCCAAGCCTTCCCACAGCCCACATCTCCTCTCTTCACAGTCAGCACAGCAGGAAATATCAGATGTGGTTTACCTGCATCACCCCTCTAATCCTGTCAAGCACCTTGTTTTACTTTCTTGTCAGATTTACCAAGGCCGGCAGGTACCTAAAAATTCACACAGCTGCCTGAGTAGGGTTAGAGATGAAAGCCCATCAATAGCAACTACCACCAGGGGTTTTTGTGGTAGGTCTTTAGGAGCTCAAATAGCTCCATCAGTCCAACCCACTGTATGCCAGGTCCCCATCTGTGAAGCAGGAACAACAGCACCACATTGGGGTGCAAGACATGCAAGACAGTGAGGTGCCTGGATCTCAGTGTGCTGGAGCTAGATAAGGAGCTAGAACAGCGAAGACTCCTCAAGTATTTTCTGCTTCCAAATACATTTATTTCACTCTGAGTTTGAGACAGATCACTTCCGAATTGCCTTGGATTTTTGCTGGATGAGTTACCTGACAAAGCTAGATGGGTTCTAAATCCTCAATCTGCAGGAGCAGTGAGAAAAAGTCTGATGTACCTCTAAGTCATGTCAGTCAGCAGCTGGAGTCTCTGCTGTCAGCATCCCACTCAGCCATTCAGGGCCTAGGAGCCAAGCTATGCAGTTCATTCTCTCTCCCCACCATGTTCATGTACTGCCATGCTCACAGTAACCAGAACGCTGTAACTCAGATAAGTTCCCACGATTCTGTTTTGTCTGGTAATGCGCCCTGTGCATTATAGTCTGTGCCAAACAGTGAATTTCTTTCATGAGTCATTATCTAGTCTTCTGTGGGAAGCTGCAGCCTCCTGAGGTATGCGTGCTTATGGCACACTGGCCAGGGAAAGTTAGTGTTTGGGGTATTTTAAGACAATGTCAGTAGATTCAAACTTCCAGTGTTAGAGGGAAAGTCATGGAAAGAAAAACATATTTCATCCAAAAAGAAATCTGTTCTACTGGGTGAATATTTTTGCAATTGTGAAGAAATATCTCACTAATTTTAGGAATAATTGTTCCCAGTTGATATTGTCAGAGCTGCCTAAATGATTTAGAAACTGACTTCCCATTTGGTTCTCTGAGGCACCTTTGAAAGTCTCAACTTCATTATCTAAGGTTGCGTTTTCTCAAAAACAATCTCCTGTTGATCTGAACACCCAGACATCTAATAATCAGTTCAGGTAACACTTGAAAAAGTGCCAAAGTGATTTGGGTGTGTAAGTCCATTTTGCAAAAGTGACTTTGGCTATTAAGCTTTAGTAAGTAAGCCTCACGAAAAGTCAAGAGGACATAGGCAACCAAATCACTTCGGATATTCACTTAAGGGTTTTTGAAAATGTTACCTGATTGTTACTCTGACAAATGCAGGTGAAACAGGGTGCTTTATACATTTTGGTTGGGATTTTCAGAGGGGGATAGTATACACACCAAACACACAATTACCACTGAATTGCTATGAGAGCTCAATGTTTAATTCTCTTAGCCTTCTTGGAAAAGCCCAGAGCATGCAAGCATTGAGATCCATAAACCTGAAATTAGAAAAATGCACATAGTTCTTTACCAAGACCCTGAAAATGTTCAGTTATGTTGCTCTTCAGTGCTGCAGCAATACTAAAAATTAGAAGATTTTATGCCAGAACAATGGGCCACTAGTTGGTCTATTGCGAATGCTTGGGAACCAACAGAATAGTACTGATCCTGTCCCATAAGGGTCAGTGTTACACATTTGCAGCCAGTTTAATGTCTTGTATGGGTACAGGAAACATAATCATTTCATTTGGGGATAGTACAATGTACTAGAACTTGAGTCTAAAAGCCCTTTTTTCAGCATGAAGTTTGACACACTGTTTCTTCTTGTCCTGGACGAAATGTTTGTTGCAGGTTTTACAGAAGATTGCAAAACAAACTCAGTTATTCCCAGTCCTCTTCAGGATAATTAGCTCCCTAAACACTTAATGAAAGCTTATTTGAAATTATTGACAGTGTGAGTAATGTTCCCAAAGATTGGTTTTACAAATATATGCGCCTTCCATAATATAAATTTTTAGTAAAGAGGAGGGTTTGTTTTTTAATTAATCTAACAAGAAATAGCAAATATGGAAGCTATTTTATTGTTAGCTCCATGAAGAATGCTGGCTGAAAAGAGGGCTGGAGTATATGCATTGGAGAATGTAATATAGGGATAGATCTGGAAGTTCACAAAACTTGTCTGACATTTTTAATTCCAATTTTACTTCCTCACTTATCAACTCTTAATACTTTAAAATATGTTTAACTAAAATTGTGGCTTTAACATTTAATATTTAGTACTGTCCATTTGTCGTACCTCATAACAAGCGGTCATCTAGAGATCATAAAAATTGACAAAAAACATTGGCTAGGAAACTTTGGCTGTGCCCTTGTGTCCATTACACTGTATGGCTGGTCCCTTCCTCACCTTTGACCATCTGCTGCCCCACTGCCCCTTATATAATATAACTGGCTGCCAGTTTTGTCATATTTTTACTAGCTATTGTTTGCTAGGAGCTGTGAAAGATTGGAACAGGGAGTGTATGGGGTGAGGTGGGGTGGGAGGAGAATGGAATGACAGGGCATTTCTGCAGTGCTGATGTGACTGGGGGCTGAAATCTTTTTTTTCACTAGTGACACAGCTCCATTGGGGGCCTATGCCCTGTGGACTTGGATGCAAATTGTTCCTAAGTGCATCAGTTCCTTTTGAATAGATGATTTAGGGGCTAGATCCACTAGAGAACACCAACATCCCACACAATGATAGATGACAAACTTTTAGAAGAACCATCCCAGATGATGTCACAGCACAGTTTGTGACGGAACGTTGTGAATTTGTGCCCACCCACAACCATTTCAGATTTGATGATAATTTATACCTCAAATTCATTGGCACTGCTATGGGTACCTGCATGCCCCCACAATATGCCAACATTTTTATGGGTGACTTAGAACAATGTTTCCTTAAGTCTCATCCCAAAGCACCTCTCCTCTACCTATGTTACACTGATGATGTGTTCATCATCTGGACCCATGGCAGAGATGCTCTTGAAGATTTCCATGGAAATGCCGACAACTTCCATTCCACAATCAAACTCAGCCCAGAACACTCCACACAGGAGATCCACTTTCTGGACACTACAGTACAAAGTAGGCATGGACACATCAACACCACTTTAAACCAAAAACCTACTGATCGTTATGGTTATCTACATCCCTCGAGCTTCCATCCTAAATACACCACATGATCCATTGTCTACAGCCAAGCTCTAAGATAAAACCACAGTTGTTCTGATCCCTCAGACAGAGACAGATGTCTTGATTATGACCTATGATAGTATCTTTTGTCCAGATGTGTGGGCAAAGTTGGCAACTTGGTATGTTGCAGGGGTGTGCACCTTCTTTAAATTTTCTGTTTGTTAGGTCTGTAGTTGCTGGAGAGTATCTATGTAAGGTTGGGCAGCTGTCTCTAGGTGAGAAGTCTGTCTCCTAAGGCTTGAGAGAGTGAGGGATCATCTTTTAGAATAGGCTATAGGTCCTTAATGATTTGTTGCAAATGTCTGACTTGGAGGGTTGTATATGGTGACCAGTGGCATTCTATTGTTTTCTTTTTTGCGCCTCTCCTGTAGAAGATAATTTTAGGGTAATTGTCTGGCTCTGTCAGTTTGTTTCTTACTTCCAAAGGGGGATACTGTAGTTTTAAGAATGCTTGATAGAGATCCTGAATATGTCTGTCTCTGTCTGAGGGATCAGAGCAAATGTGGTTATATCTTAGAGCTTGGCTGTTGACAATGGATAGTGTGTTTTGTTTTGAATGGAAGCTTGAGAGATGTAGGTAACTATGCTGATCAGTAGGTTTTCGGTATAGGGTGGTGTTGAAGTGTCCATCCCTAATTTGTACTGTAGTGTCCAGAAAGTGGATCTCTTGTGTGGAGTGTGCTGGGCTGAGTTTGATTGTGGAGTGGAAATTGTTGAAATTTCCACGGAAATCTTCAAGAGCATCCCCATGGGTCCAGATGATGAACACATCATCAGTCTAGCATAAGTAGAGGAGAGGTTCTTTGGGATGAGACTTGAGGAAACATTGCTCTAAGTCACCCATAAAGATGTTGGCATATTGTGGGGCCATGCAGGTGCCCATAGCAGTGCCACTGACTTGAAGGTATAAATTATCCTCAGAGCTGAAATGGATGTGGGTGAGCACAACGTCACAAAGCTCAGTCACAAGCTGTACTGTGGCCTCATCTGGGCTGGTTCTTCTGATAGCTTGTAATCCACAATTGTGTGGGGTGTTGGTGAAAAGAGCTTCTACATTCATAGTGGCCAGAATGATGTTTTCTGGAAGCTCAGCAATGGATTGGATTTTCCTCAGGAAGTCCATGGTATCTCAAAGATAGCTAGGGATGTTGATAGCATAGAGTCTGAAGGAGGGAGTCCACATAGCCAGATAAGCCTGCAGTAAAAGTGCCAATGCCTAAGATGATTGGGCATCCAGGGTTTCCTTTTTTATGGATTTTAGGTAGTAGATAGAATATCCTTGGTTGGGGTTCTGGTGGTGTGTCTGTCTTAATTTGTTCCTGTGCTGTTTTAGGGAGTTTCTTGAGTAGGTGTCGTAATTTCTTTTGGTATTCTTCAGTGGGGGCAGAGGAGAGTGGTTTGTAGAATGTTGTGTTGGAGAGTTGTTTATAAGCATTCTGATCATAATCCAATTTATTCATGATGATGACTGCATGTCCTTTGTCAGCCTCCTTAATAATAATGTCAGAGTTGTTTCTGAGGCTGTGGATGACATTGCATTCTGCATGGCTGAGGTTATGATGTAAGGGATGTTGTTTGTCTATGATTTCATCCTTCTTGTGGTGGTGGAAACAATCAATGTGGAAGTCTAGTCTTTTGTTCTGAATCTCTGGAGTGCGGGAAGAAACCGGACAGAGTTGTGGATTACGGCAAAGAAGCGTCCCCGGAAAGCCCCGGGGGTCTTTATTTATACAGTCTAGCTTATCTCTATACATTCAGTACAATGATGGATATGCTTGTTTACCTTACTATAATTGGTAGTGAAAGCCTCTCCCCCTGTTCCCCTCACGAGCTGGAGGCATGGAAGAAGCATGCTTGTATTTTTCCATAAGTACCACAGAGTCTGGGGTCATGCAGCGAACACAGGCGTGGTTTGCCAGCGTCCATGTTCCC
>ML681991.1:45717188-45741424 GCA_007922195.1 Podocnemis expansa
GTGCTGATCCCTGGCCAGAGTGCTGAGGGGGGGTGGGACCTTCCCCCTAGGGTGCTATGCACCCTGGGAGGAAGGTCCTTGTTATTTTGAAACAAGGATTGTTTCAAAATAACAAGTCCAAATGGCTTATTTCAAAACAACTGGTTTCAAAATAGCTCTCCTTTTGAAAGCAAAGTGGTTTAAACTATTTCAAAAGGAGGGCTGTTGTTTTGAAATGAGGAGCTCTCTCCTTTCGAAACAAGAAAATGTTGTGCAGACATAGGGACTTTTATTTTGAAACAACCAGTGTTGTTTTGAAATAAAAGCCCTGTGTGGACATACCCTTAGTCTTTAAGTGCCACAGGGCTCCTTGGGTTGTTTTTTTTTTTTTAATTTTTAAATATTTATTACCACCTATTTGCCACATCATGAGATCAGCCACAATATATCGATCATTAGGAAAGATGCATATAACTTTGGCCACATTGTGTCACTTCTTCCAGTGGCATTATAGCCACCTTTTCCTGATTCCTGATCCTCTGCTGCCCCATGTGGCCGTTCATCTCAGGGTGACTGTTGCCTCTGGAGCTTGTGAAACCCAGAAGAAAGGAATTGGAAAACATCCCCTGAGATTGGAAGAAATTTTCAGGATATTGGTTTGGCTATAAATGAAGGCTCAAGTTTATTATAAAAAGTGATGCTAGGGATGTAGAGTCTTTGACCAGTGAAAGGGAGTCAGGCCGCTAATGCCCTTAGATGCCATTATCAATTACAAGTGGAGGTGGTAGAGAAGACAAAGCACTGGAGTAGGGTAGTGGATGGTAGGTTTCTATGCTTGTCCCTGGCACTGGCCCACTGAGTGATTTTAGGCAAGTAACATCATCTCTCTCTGTCTTACTCACTGCCATTTTCAGAAGCAGTGAAACAGTGATTAGCAAGGTACATCAAATAACATGAATAGCTGAGTTTAACTGCCTAACATCTGGCTTGTTCACTGCGTTGAGTCTAATGGAGTGGCCTGTGTTTGACTCACTGCTAGCCCAGTTTCTGGGGTGCTGTTAATCAATTGACTTCCTGTTCAACTGATCGGTCTTCACAGACCTGATCAGTCAATTGGGAAGGTTGATATGATGTCAGTAATTTTGCTGCTGTAGGTGAAGAATAGCCCTCATTTTATCCACATGTGACGGGTGGGAAAGGATTTGGGCCTACGACTAGACTCAGAAAGCTACCACTTTCCACACTTGAATCCCAGAATTCGTTTCCCCCAGGAAGCCACTAAAACATATGCTGAGCTGAGGGTAACCCTTCTGCCTAAATACATAACCAAAAAGGGCGGGTGATGTTTGCATGGTGCACTCTGTATTGGCGGCTTCTGAGTCACTCCAATTCCCACACCCGGAGCCTCTCTTATTCTGCTTTTTTCTAAGAACACCCACTTGAGCTGTTTACCCACAGTCTCCAGCATGTAAGCAGCTCCAAACAAAGTCAAAGAGTGTTTCCAGACAGCCAAGCATTGAATTGTACAGCAGAATAACCACAACAAAGACCCCACTCTTAGATCTAATCCTAGGAACTTCCATCTCACAAAGATTAATAATGTCCCATGAGCAGTGAGCTCATGTAAATTTGTCAATTTAGCAAAGAAACTGATATGTACCAGCCTTGTTATTCCAAATGGCGTCTCCAACACAGTAGCACTGCTTTAAGTACAACAGACAAACCAGTTTATTACCTAGAGAAGGATTCTAAGTTATTATAAGTCAAAGGATAAAAGCCATATTTGAGCTACGAAAAAAAGACCATATTGTAAACAAAGCTGAACACTTTCAGCAAGTTTACAGACTTAACTTTCAGCACGTTTACAGACTTAACACCGCAGGCTTGTTGGTTTCCCTTCAGTTACTTGGTGGTGGTTGTTGGTATTCCTTCTCCTCTCTGAACCTTTGCACCCTGCTCCCACCCACTCTCCACCTCCGAGGCAGGTGACATACAGCATCCTTGTGTGTGTTCATCCACATCCTCCAAGCTGCCTGGGCGATGGTGGGTGGCTTGTTCCAGAGAATAGTATTAGATGTCCTGGCCAATCCTTTGCTCCTAGATAGATAAGCTTGGTTTGTCCTACATGTGCTCTGATGAGGTGATAACTGCCCATCTGTTTCTGGAGATTTTTACCTGGATTGGTTTCAAGCCATGAGGACACAGTGGGTATGTCCACACAGGCTTCTTATTTCGAAACAAGAGAAGTTGTTTCAAAATAAGAAGTGGCATGTCCACATGACGCACCATTATTTCAAAACCATTAAACCACGTATCAAATTGAAATAGCCGTTGTTTTGAAATGGTTGTTTCAAAACAGTGGTGTTTGGACACGTTTCGAAACAACACCATTGTTTTGAAACAACTGTTTTGAAACAACATGTCAGAACAGCCTCATTTCGAAATAACCATTTCAAAACAATGGCTATTTTGAAAGAGGCTTTCCTTTAATTCGAATTAACAAACTGTTAATTCAAATTAACTTATTTTGAAATAAGGATTTTATTTAGAAATAACTCATTTCAAAATGGGTTATTTCTAAATAATGATGTATGAGTGGACATAGCCATCTTTTGGAATATTACACAGCCTCATAAAGATACACAGGAAATAGCAACACCTGATTACAGTAACAATGATGCTGCGTATGTGATGAACATTCCAAAAACTCTTAAGTGACATACTTTTCATTACATGATACACAACTGCACAATAAAGGTAAATGTAAGGATGCAGGGCATCATACGACCATATGTCCCTGTGTCTCTGTCCCTGGATATGTCCTCTGCAGATCCCAATCAGGCGGCTGAGCACTGGGAACCACTAAAAACATACCAAACCAGGGAAGGGAGACATTCTGCTGCCAGAAATTGGTTTCAGGAACTTATCTGGCAGAGACAGTGACAAGATGCTACTGCAAAAATCCCACTAGGTACCCGATTATCTTGAGAAAATGGCCTTGTCTCATTGATGAGAATGGGCCAGTCATAGCTGTTTGATGGCATCAAGTGCTTAGGTTAGGGGGTTGCCCTTTTACTCCTGTCCCTTTGGACAGGTACTTGGGGAAGAAATACACAATAGGAAACAAATACTAACAATACAAGCATCTAACCTGACATTGCAATCACATAGATATATAATTACATGTAATTATACACTTTCAGCTACCTTATAAACTTAGGTGATTCACACCACAGGTGGTTGGTTTCCGTTCAGTTGCTTGGCGGTGGTTGTTGATGGAAGTGGAAGAGAGAGACAGCACAAGAAATATCTCTTCTTTTTAAAAATATTCCTTCCCCCCTCCGGACATTTGCACCATCCCCCATGCTCCACACGCTAATCAGGTGACAAACAGTGCCCTTTTGTGATTTCATCCATACCCTCCAAGCTGTCCCAGAGAAGATGCATGGCTTATTTCAGAGAATCTTTGTTGATGTCTGGCCAGTCCTTTGTTCCTGGATAGCTGCGCTGGGTTTGACCTATACATGCTCTGATGAGCACTGCCCCTCTGTTTCTGGACATTTTTGCCTGGATTGGTTTCAAGCCATGAGGACACATCTTTTGGGATATTACATAGCCATATAATTATAGACAGGGAATTGCAATAAACAGATTACTACAGCAGTGGTGCTCAGTATGTCATGAGGATTCCAGAAACATCTTAAGTGGCATACTTTGCATTGCACAA
Organism: Podocnemis expansa; assembly: GCA_007922195.1. NCBI lineage: Eukaryota > Metazoa > Chordata > Testudines > Podocnemididae > Podocnemis > Podocnemis expansa. The sequence goes on from ML681991.1 coordinate 45,720,895, forward strand.
TATACAATTGTACTGTAAGGGTAAACATAAGGGTACAGGGTCTTATGACTGTATGTTTCTTTTCCTGGATATGCCCTTTATTGCTTCCTTTCAGGCATATGAATGGTGAGGCTCCAAAACAATGAACCCAGGGAAGGGAGGCATTTTCCTGCCTGAACTCGACTGCAGGAACTCATCTATTAGGGAGGGCGTCGAGATGCCACTGCAAAAATCCCTCTGTGTATCCAAATATCTTGAGATATTGGCCTTTTGCTGTTATTGAGAATGGTCCATTCATAGGAGTTGGCTAGTATTTGTGACATAGGTTAGTGGGTTCCTCTTTTATTTCTGCTCCTTTTGAAAGATGCTTGGGAATGAAAAACATAATACAATTTCCTGAACCTGACATTGCAACCACACACTTTTATAATAGATTTAGGGGTGTGTATCTAAATTTCTCATGCCATAAGCATGGAGGCCCAGCTTCCCAGGTCAGTCTGTGTTAGTGTACCAACAAACTGAGCACAATCCCTCCTCACTGGCTGAACTTTGAGCAGTCACCAGTATTAAACTCACATCAACCCTGTAGCACCCAGTTGTGGCATGTTACAAAGGCCTTAAGAAGGATCAGTCACATGTTCCAAGAGCTCTGTCCATCTGTGTTTCCTATCCCAGGTGTAAGTCTAAAAGTCTGAAACAACAATGAATCTCCCCTCAGGACATAAACCAGCCTCTGGAATATTTATTTTATTTTAATCTAAGGCACCTGATCAGCTAGCATTGTCCTAACATGAATTTCCTCAATTTTTTTCTCAGGGCCTCCTTCACCTCTTTGTTTCTCAGGCTGTAGATGAGGGGATTGACCAGAGGAGTCAGGACAGTGTAGATGAGAGCAAGAACTTTCTTGAAGTCTTTCAGTGTATGGGATGTTGGGAACATATAGACAATTAGCAGAGTTCCATAGAAAATGGATACCACAATGATATGAGAGGAGCAGGTAGTAAAAGCCTTTTGCCTCCCAGTGGTAGAAGGGATTCTCAGAATGGTGGCAATGATGGATATGTAAGACATTGCAGTTAATAGGAATGGGACCAGTGAGAAAATTAAGGTGAGTGTGGACGTCAACATTTCTATGAGCTGAGGGTCATTGCAGGAGAGTTTTAGAAGAGGGACAAGGTCACAGAAAAAATGGTCCATACTATTGGGCCCACAGAACGTTATCTGTGATATCCACACTGTTGTTATGCTATTACCTACAATGCCACCTATCCAAGAGCCACCTGCTAGCTGGAGGCAAGTCCTTGAACCCATATTTATTGAATAATGTAGTGGTTTGACTATGGCTAAATATCGATCGTAAGACATCACCAGTAGGAGAAGACATTCTGTAGCAATCATAATACCAAAGAAATAATATTGTGTGACACATGCAGTAATTGAAACAGTTTTTTTGTCTGTCAGGAGGCCAACCAACAAGCTCGGCAGGATGGTGGAGCTGTAGCAGGTCTCCAAGCTGGACAGATTCGCCAGAAAGAAATACATGGGGGTGTGAAGGTTCTGTTCAACCACAACTAGCACAACAATGAGGATGTTAACATTTATGGTTGTAATGTAGATCAGTAGAAACAGAAGGAAAAGAAGGTATCGCAGTTCAGGGACGTTCCCAAATCCCAGAAGGACAAGTTCTGTGACAAATGTTAGATTTCCCTGTTCTGGATCCTCCATGCTGTGTATTCATGTGAAGAAAATTCACTCTATGACAGAAATCAACAATATTGCCTCAATAATATGTGAACATTATATTTATTATATGTATTTACTGGCTACCAGAACAATACCTGAGTGAATTGTTGAAGCCAGGGAAGAGGAAATGACATGTCTATGTGTTTGAGACTTAATTTATCTGGGCAGGCTGCAGTTACCATTAAATGGTATGGTCTCTGCGAACACAGGTACTAACTCAACGGAAGGGACCAATGCTTCCAAATATATGGCATGCTGTGGCTCTATTACAAGAGGAAGCTAACACAGAGATTGGTTCAAAGCAGAGCCGTGTGCTTCGCAGATGAGAGTTCCTCTGGTGAAGTGAGTCATGTTTGCATTTTTAGAGGGTGGCAGAAAAAAGGAACAATGTAATGCTAACATATGAACTAGTTGTCCATCAGTTCACGGGGAATTTCAGTGGGCCAGGGCCACCTTACTCTACCAATGGTATTTAAAATTGTAATCTGACAAACATCTGTGTTTCCTTAAGATAAATTTCCGCATCCTGCAGTGTAGCAATCTCCTTAATCAGCAACTTATTTAAAAATTGAGCAACAACAACAAAATTCTACCAGCTAGAAAGTAGGATTTTGCCTAGAAACATATACTCTATTGCACGAAAAAATTCTGTATATAATTTGAAATATATATTTAATGTGCCTATTTCACACAATGAGAATGGTGTGGAACCCACATTTTTATTTCATTCACAGTGCTATGATTTACAATGTATGTTTTCCAAGTTTTACTTTTTAAAAATGTATCTGTACTATTAATATTTTTAGGTTATTTCTCTTTAATGTTAAATTTAGTTGAATTTAATTTTGCATTTTTTTAGTCTTGTGTTATTTCATCAAATTTTATTCAATACTTTTTTCCCAATCAATTTTTGATGATGCTGTTTTCTTCCCACTGAACATCTTGATCAGCAAACCCTTTTAAAAAATGCCAGTCAAATTTATATAACTTTCACATTTTCTTTTTTTCTTATTACAGAAAGATGATTTCTTGATTTGTGGGTGTCTTCTCTGCCATTAATCATACTCCTTTACTGCAAAAAAAGCAGAGTCATAGAAGATCACTGTTGCAAACATGATCAGGAGGTCATCTGGTGCAACCATCCAACTAAATCATCCCAGGGAATGGTTGGTCAAGGACTTGATCCAACACAGAGTTCTGCACAGAGTTCATTTTATATTCTGGGAATAATTCTGCTCCGTGCCATCAGCCTTCTCTCTCTCTCTCTAGTTTAAGATAAAATTTGCACTGATTTAAAGTAAGGGACCCTTTGGTTTGCATTGGATATTAGAAGCTAAAAACTTGATTGTTCCTTGAAACTTAGAGCCAGAGTTGGCAGAATTTAGCTTCCATCAAGAGAAGTTGGTAAGCATCGATATTAGCTGACCTACCAAAACCACCAACCCAATATATGTCACAATGGGTGTTAGTTCAGCCTCCCTGGTGTCTTGCACCTGCACAGATAATATTACTGGTCTCATTTAAGTGAAGGGAATTAAAATTCACATGCTTAATAATGAACCCAACCAACCAATATAAGTTGTCAAAATTGGAACCACTTTGCCCCAATTTGGCCTAACCTCCTTATAGCTCTTCTCTTCTCCCTTCAGCACAAGCAGCAAGTAGCCATTCTCCTTTAACCACATCACCTTAAAAAACATCTCAAAGTTCATCCTGTAACTTCCAGGCCAGATTAGCTACCAAAAAGAGTGATAGGTGTCTGAGTAGGGTGATAAGCTAACACAAATGGATTTTAAATCCTATCAGGGCATCTGTCTTTATGAGTTGGAAGTCCTGTGCTGATCTCTCCCTCTGTGTGCCAGCCTCCCATCTGTGATAACAGGACTGCCCCATGGGTAGGGATGACAGATCTATTGCAAGCAGTGAGGCACCGGATCGCATGGTGATTGAGTCAGCTAAGGAGGTAGGGAACATTGACCTGATAGAAGGTATCTGTTTCCAAATTCAATTGTTTTGTTTGGGTTGGGTGTTGGAATGAGACCATCATCCCATTTGCCTTGCATTGCTGTAGGAGAAGTTACCTGACAAACTGACCTTGCTTCAGAATCCTCAGGCTTCAAGGAGGAGAGGGGAATAGGATGATGATGTACCTCTAGTGGGTCTGTTAGCAGCTGGAGTCTCTGCTGTCACCTCCTCACTCAAGCAGCTGTTCAGGGCCCAGGGTCCAGGCTATTCAATCCATCTTCTCAGCCCACTGTGTTCACATACTGCCATGTTCTTATTACATAAAATGACAATCCAGAAAAGATTCTTTCTCTGGTAGTGAGACAGACACCTACTATCCTCAGTCAAACAAAGGGGCTGTCTTTTCTGATGTGTTATATGTGCTTCTTGGGCAGACGCAGTTCCCCGAGGTAAGTTTCCTCTGGGGAACGGAAGAGGCAAGGAAAAGCTAGCACTTACTTGAGAGTTTTGTAAAAATAAATGAGAGCCAGACTTCCAGTCTGTAAGGGAAAGACCAGGGAGGGGACATGGTTCTAATCCTTGAAATAACCTCTCTTTTTGAGATGCACTAAATCATTTTTGTTAAGAAATAATGCATGAATTCTAGATCTCACAGCTGAGATTTTCAGAGCATCCTCAGTGACTGAGGTGCTGAAAATCTCAGCAGAGTTTGCTATCTGACATTGTCTGTAACCAAACTTTCGCTGCCCTTCCAAAGAAAGTACATGTGTTCCCAGCCCCACAAAGTCAGTCACTCCACGTAACATTTGTAAAAGAGCCTAAGTGATGTAGAAGACCAAGTTCCAGTTCCAAAAGTAATTATGCCACTGAAGCTTAGCAGCCTGAATCTCTCAGGAAGGCTGGGAGACTCAGGCTTCTTTGTTAGTTTTAAAGCTTACCAAGTTATTTTGACAGTGTACCCATAGCTTCCATGCCTCTGGTCTGCTGTGTCTCAGACAGACAGTTCAGGCTGCTCCTTAAATGAAATGCAGATGAACTTGGTATTTTAAATATTTTAACTCGGGATTTTCAAAGGAGAGAAATACACACCAGAAACAAATAGAGAACCACTGTGATGCTGCCATGAGACTGTGGCTCCTAAGTCCTTCAGTCTTCTGTCAGTCTTTAGGGAAGAATACAGATATCCTCATTTCTGAATGCAAAAGAATCCAGAAGAAAAGGGGCTTCAATCCTTTCATAGCATAATTGGCTCCCTAAGAATGCAACGAGATCTCTTTCCAGTTTAGCATCATTGTGAATAATTTTGTGCCACCATATGTCTGTTGTTCGTTAGGGAGAAATGTTGACTATTTCTGGCTCATGCAGCTATATTTTCCAAAAGACTTTTTTAGTGTTTTCTTTTTAATGTGATCTCTGGCAAATATAGTAGATGGGGTGAAATTGCATTGCTCAGTTCTTTGAAGTGGGAATGAGAACTGGCTTCTTCTTTCAAGAAACCACCCACATAGATTATTCTAATCAATTTATTAAACAATGCATAGGGAAGGCTGAAGAAGCAGCTTCAAAATTCAATTCAAAGAGCAGTTTCCATTTCCTGGAAAAGTTAACTATTCTTTGCTTCCTGGAGAAAAGAGTGCCATAGATGTTGGCGCAGCAGGGGGTAGGAAGGAGTGATCTCAGAAAATAAGAGAAATATGTATTGGTAATCAAGAACACATTTATGGTACATCTTGTCAGACAGAAGGACTAAACTGATATCTTGTACTTTCCATGCTTGTGGTTCTTGGCTTGTTTTGTATGAAGACATCATCCTAACAGAAATAATGTAAACTGAAAATTGGTTATAACACTTGGATAGACCTGAATATCCTATTGGGTTTTAATTTTTAACTCCAAATATACTGACTCTTAATAGCTTAACCAACTTTGGTAACTGGAACGACAGGTTTAATAATTATTACCGTCTACTTGTGATCAGCCACAATGCATGGATCATTAGCAGGGGTTAAAGTAAGCTGGAATGTGGTGAATGCTGTTTTGGGGCTCACTTTTTTGGGTGGCTCAGTGTTCCAGGCCCTGTAAAAATAGAAAATGGTGCCAGAGGCTGCATTATGGGGTCTACCATTTAAAAATACTAGGCACCAGAATGCTGTGTTCTTGTTCCATTTTCTATTTTTAGGGGCATGAACACTGGGCCCCTAAATATAGCGCACCCTGGAATGGCATTTCATCGTATTCTGGCAGGCAGGGGGAAGGGGCATGGCTTGGGAGGTCACTGCCCCCTGCTCAAGCCCTGTCCCAAACCCCTCCCCTTCCACGCCTCACCTGAACCTGGGGCATGCCCCTACTCCCAGTTTGAGCCAATCCCACTTCACATTGCCTCCCCAATATGTGTCTGTTGCCTCCTCCCCATCTGTGCCACTGCCAGTAAATAATGGGGCAGCCCAGCTTGTGGTCAGGGGGGCAATATTGGGGGTACCTGTGCTGGGGGTGGGTATCAGCAGTAGGGGGTAGATTTTGGACGTGCGTATTGGGGGCTGGGTGTGGATTTTGGGGGTTATTGGGGTGGATATTGGAGGCTGTGGGTGGATTCTGCAGATGCCTGTTGGGGGCTTTGTGGATATTGGGGTTGGGTATTGGGGGCTGAGGCGGATCTTGGGGACAGGGGAATGGATATTGGGGGCAGTAGCTGTGGTTCTTGAAGGGGCCCAAGTTTGTGCGGAGGGCCTATCCATGAATAAAGGGGCCCGCCCAATTAGGAGGTACCGTGGCTTGCCATATTATACTTTAATCCCCTGATCATAAGGAAAGATATATGTTAACATTTGTCACATTAAGCTTTGATTCCCCCAGTGTCACTATGGAGGATAGCCACCTTTTCCCTATTCCTGAGCCTCTGCTGCCCCAAATGCTCCTTTATTTCAGGGTGGTTTTTGCCTCTGCAGTTGGTAAAACCAAGAAGGAAAGAGGTGGAAAACATCCCCTGAGAGTGGAAGAAGTTTTCAGAAGATTGGTTTAGCTATAAATGAAGGCTGGCTTTCCCATAAAAAGTGCTGTTAGGAACTTAGGCTGTGTTCACACAGCCCTCTTATTTCAAAACAACAGAGGTTATTTTGAAATAAGATTTAGGCTCTTCACATGATGCACGGTTGTTTCGAAACAATGGGTCCCGTTGTTTTGAAACAATGGCGTTGTTTTGAAACAAGTTAAACCTCATGCGGGGACGAAATAACATTGTTTCAAAACAATTGTTTCGAAACAACGCTGTGCGAACATGTTGTTTCAAAACAACAGTGACTTGTTTTGAAATAACTGTTGCCTGAACCTGCTATTTCACTTTGAGCATCTTTCCTTAATTCGAATTAACAAACTGTTAATTCGAATTAAGTTATTTCGAAATAAGGTGTTATTTCGATACAAGTTGTTTTGAAACAACCATATCGAAATAACCCCCTGTGTGTGAACACAGGCTGAGACTCTTAACAGTTAATGGGAGTTGAGCACTTAACACCCTTAGATGCCATTATCAATTACAGGTGGAGATGGTGGAGCAGACAAAGCACTGGAGCAGGGTGCTGGACAGTTGGTTTCTATGCTTGCTCCTGTCACTAGCCCAGTGAGTGATTCTAGGCAATTAATGTCAGCTCATTCTGTCTTACTCTCTGCCATTTTCAGAAGCAGTCAAACAGAGATATGTAACACACATCAAATGATCTGCATATTTGACTTCAACTGCCTAACACGTGGGTTGCCCATTGTGTTGAGTCGAAATGAGGGTCTCTGTTTAACTCACTGCTACACTTATTGCCAGGGGGCTGTTAATCGATTGTCTTCCTGTTCAACTGAGTGTGTCTTCACAGACCTAATCAGTCAACTGGGACTGTCCATCTGATCTCAGTCATTTTGCTGATGTAGGTGGAGATTAGCATTTACTTTCCCAGCTGTGACGTGAGGATGAGGATGTGGGTCTAGGGCTGGACTCACAATTCTTATGGAGCTGAATCCCAGAATTCAATCACCCCAGAAGCTACCAGAACCCGTGCTAATTTTTCTGCCTAAATACTTAGGAAAAAAAAGCCTGTGATGTTCCCAAGGTGGAATCTGGACTGGTGAACACTGTTTCATTCCCATTCTCCACCCCTGGGGCCTGTCTTTCTGTTCTGTTCTGAGAACACCCCCTCTTGGGATGTTCTCTCAGTTTGAATTAATTAATTTGATCAAACTAATTCCACATTAAGTTGAAGTTATTAATTTGAATTAGAGAGTCTTCACTAGACTCCTAATTTGATTTAAAGAAGGATTTATAGATTTGAGTGAGTCTACATTAGTGTAATTCAAACTGTAAAAGTCACAGCTCCCGGGCTAGGGGAAGAGCAGCTCCTGGAGACAAGGTGAGCTCCCGCTCCCCAACAAGCAGTGAGCCGAGGCTCCCTTCTTCCTCATACCAGTGTTTCACTGGGAAGAGGGGAGCTGTGGTTCCCTGGGAAAAGGGAGTCTATGGGGCTCTCTGGACAGGAGAGCCCTGGAGAAGTGGCTGCTGGGCTTCCTGGCCTGGGAGCCCTCCCGCCTCCCCGATTGGGGAGCCCTGAGGATGTGGCCAGTGGATCTCCCTGGGCAGGGGAGCCTCAAGAAGCAGCCACCAGTGCTCTCCAGACAGGGAAGCGCCAGATGTTCCCCTATCCTGGAAGCAGCAGTGAAGAGAGTTGCTGGCACTCCATGGATAAGGGAGTCCCTGGCTGTCATGTTGCCCCCCAGGGGATCCTGCTGGCCACCAGGGAACGCATCCCATCACTGAGAGCCTTACCTATGTGGGGCGTGCCAGCGGCTGTCTTTACTGGAGCTTCTGGGACAAGGGAAAACTCTGGGGCTCCCCCTGTCTGGGGAGCCCTGGGGAAGACAGCCATCAGCGGCTCCCAGGATAAGGAAGCCCTGGGGAAGAGATTGCTGAGCTTTCCCGGGAGCTCCAAAGCCTCCTCTGTTCAGGGAGCACTGGCAGTGACTTCTTGGGGCTCTCCTGTCTGAGAGGAGGGCTCCATGAAAAGGAAAACTTGGCAGATACTTCTCTGGGCAACATGGAAACGGGAGTCCTGGTGGTCGCTTCTCTGGGTTCTGCCATCCGGGGAGCCCCAGAGGCTCCCTTCTCTTGGGAACCATGGCTTTCCAGAAGAAGGGAGTACAGCTTCCTTCTTGCTAGGAGCTGTGGGTCCAGGGAGAAGGGAACTGCAGGAGCCATGTGTGGTCCTCCAGCAAAAGGGAGCCACACAGCTACCTTCTGTCAGGGAGCCATGCAGGGCTCCCTTGTCCTCAGACCTAGGTCGACTGAAGTTTACTTAGGGCAGCAATCTTGGGTTAATTCAACTTAATAAAGTCAAATGAACATTTAATTGGAATTAAAAGGAGGTTTTAATATATTAAATTAGCCGTTCTTTATTTTGAATTAAGGAAATGCTTAATCCAGTATAATAAAATGCCATTGTAGCTGGGGAGTAAGTTATTATGAATTGTCTTCTTAATTCAAACTAACTTGTAAGTGTCGAAACACCCACTGAGTGCTTCCAGACAGCCAATCTTTGTATTGTACAGCAAAATAATCAAAAAAAAAAATCCCACTCTTAGCTTCAACCCTGGGAATGTCCAACTCACAAAGTTTAATAAGGCCTCCTGAGCCAGTTTAACAAAGACACTCATATGCACAAGCCTTGTTATTCCAAGTGGAGTCTCCAACACAGTAGGAGTACTTTCAGTGAAAGAGACAAGCCAGTTTATTACCTAGAGCAGGATTTTAAGTTATTATAACCCAAAGCATAAATAGCCATATTTGGGCAAGGAAAAAAAAACAACAACAGACCGTATTGCAAACTAAGCTGAAAATTTTCAGCAACTTTACATCCTTAGCTGATTGTCACCCCAGGCTGGTTTGTTTACCTTCAGTTGAATGGTGGTGGTTCTTGATATTACTTCTCCCCTCTGGACCTTTTCACCCTGACGCACCCTCGTCCACCTTTGAGTCAGGTGACAAACAGCATCCTTGTGTGGGTTCATGCATACCCTCCAAGCTGCCTGGGCGGTGGTGGGTGGCTTGTTCCGGAGAATCATGTTAGATATCTAGGACAGTACTTTTCTCCTGGATAGCTAAGCTTGGTTTGTCCTGTACATGCTCTGATAAAGCGAGAATTGCCCATGTGTTTCTGGAGATTTTTGCTTCGATTGGTTTGAAGCCATCAGGACACATCTTTTGGAATATTACATAGCTTCATAAACATACGCAGGAAATTGCAACAACAGATTACAGTAACAAGGAGGCTTCGTCTATGCTGAACATTCCAAATACACTTAAGTGACATAGAATCATCGAATCATAGGGTTGGAAGGGACCTCACGAGGTCAGCTAGTTCAACCCCCTGACAAAAAAAGAAGGACCATTCCCATTAGATTATCCCAGCCAGGGTTTTGTCCAGCTGGGCCTTAAACACCTCCAAAGATGGAGGTTCCACCACCTCCCTAGGTAGCTTATTCCAATCTTCACCACTTGCCTAGTAAGAAAGTGTTTCCTAATATCCAGCCTGGACCTCTCCGGCTGTAACTTGAAACCATTGGTCCTTGTTCTGTCCTCTGTTACTACTGTGAACAGTTAAGCTCCATCTTCCTTGGAGCAACCCTTCAAGTAGTTGAAGGTTGCTATCAAATCCCCCCTCAGCCTTCTCTTCTACAGGCTAAATAAGCCTAGTTCCTTCAGTCTTTCTTCATAGGGCTTGTGCTCCAGCCCCTTGATCATTTTTGTTGCCTTCCGCTGAACCCTCTCTAATTTGTCCATGTCTTTGTAGTGGGGAGCCCAAAACTGGACACAGTATTCCAGATGTGGCCTCACCAGTGCAGAATAGAGGGGAATGATCACATCCCTCAATCTGCTGGCAACACTTCCTTTGATGCAGCCCAGTATGCCATTGGCCTTTTTGGCAGCAAGTACACACTGCTGACTCATATCCAGCTTCCCATCCACCATGACTCCCAGGTCCTTTTCTCCAGTGCTGCTACTTAGCTGATGACTCTCCAGCCTGTAGCAGTACATGTTTTTTTTTTTTCTGTCCAAAGTGCAGGATTTTGCACTTGTCCTTGTTTTGAACCTCATGAGATTTCTATTGGCCCACTGCTCCAATTTGTCTAGGTCTCCCTGAATCCTGTCCCTGCCCTCCAGCATGTCTACCGTTCCTCCCAGCTTGGTGTCATCCACAAACCTATTAAGTGTGCAATCTATCCCATCATCCAGATCATTAATGAAAATGTTGAACAGAACTGGCCCCAGGACCGACCCCTGGGGCACACCACTTGTTACTGGTTACCAAGTTGACATGGAGCCATTGATTCCTAAATGCTGAAACTGTTGATCTAGCAAGTTTTCTATCCATCTTACAGTCCACACGTCCAACCCATACCTCCTTAACTTGCTGATGAGAATGCTGTGGGAAAATGCATCAAAAGCCTTGCTAAAGTTGAGGTATATTACATCAATGGCTCTTCCCCATCCACAAATCTAGTCATCTTATTATAGAAGGCAATGAGGTTGGAGAAGCATGTTTTACCCTTGGTGAATCCATTATGACTGTTCCTGATCACTCTATTTTCCTCCAAATGTTTCAGGATGGATTCCTTGAAAACCTGCTCCATGATTTTTCTGGGGATTGAGGTGAGGCTGACAGGTCTGTAATTCCCTGGATCCTCCTTTTTCCCTTTCTTGAAGATAGGCACTATATTTGCTTTATTCTAGTCCGCTGGCACCTCCCCCATTCACCATGAGTTTTCAGAGATAATGGCCAACGGTACTGCTATCTCATCAGCCAGCTCCCTCAGCACCCTTGGATGCAGTTCATCCGGCCCCATGGACTTGTGCACATCTAGCTTCTTTAAGTAGTCCCTAACCTATCCTTCTGTAACCAAGGGCCCCTCTTCTTCTCTCCAATCTACCATGCCTAGTGTAGTGGGCTGAGAGCTGACCCTACCTGTGAAAACTGAAGTAAAAAAAAGTATTGAGCACTTCAGCTTTTTCCTCATCCTCTGTCACAAGGATATCTCCCCCATTCAGTAAGGGGCCTACACCATCCCTGATCCTCTTCTTGTTATTGATATACTTGTAGATCCCCTTCCTGTTATCCTTCATGTCCCTTGTTTGCCGCAACTCCATTTGTCCTTTGGCCTTTCTGATTTTATCCCTGCAGTCCCGAGCAATGTCTTTATATGCCTCCTTAGTCATCTGTCCTAGCTTCCACCTCCTGTAAGCTTCCTTTTTATGCTTCAGCTCAGTGCAGAGCTCTCTGTTAAGCCACTCTGGGCGCCTTCCACATTTGCTGTACTATCTCTTTATCAGAATGGTATCTTCCTGTGCCTTTAGCAGGGTTTCTTTAAAATGCAGCCAACTCTCTTGGACACATTTCCCCTTGAGATCATCCTCCCAAGGGATCCTGCCCATTAGTTCCATGAGGGAGCCAAAATCTGCTTTTCTGAAGTCCAGGGTCTGCGTTTTGCTTCTTTCCTTCTTTCGTTTAATCAGCATCTTGAACTCTACCATCTCATGGGCACTGCTACCCAGGTTGCCATTCACTTCTACTTCCCTGATCAATTCTTCTCTGTTTGTGAGCAGCAGGTTGAGAGGTGCAAGGCCCCTAGTTGGTTCCTCCAGCAATTGTACCAGGAAGTTGTCCTTAACACTCTCCAAAAACTCCCTGGATTGCCTATGCACTGCTGTATTAGCCTCCCAGCAGATGTCAGGGTAATTGAAGTTACCCATGAGAACCAGGGCCTGTGATCTAGAAACTTCTGCCAGTTGTCCATAGAATGCCTCATCCACCTCCTCCTTCTAATCTGGTTGTCTATAGCAGACATCCACCACAACATCCGCCTTGTTGCTCTTCCCTCTAAACTTAACACACAGACTTTCAACTGGTTTGTTCCCTCTATCATAATGAAGCTCTGAGCAGTCATAGAGCTCTTTTACATAAAGGGCTACTCGCCCCCTCTTCTTCCCTGCCTGTCCTTCCTGAACAGTTTATACCCATCCATTGCAGAGCTCCAGTCATGCAAACTATCCCATCACGTCTCTGTTATCCCAATTATATCATAGCTCTTTGTCTGTGCCAATACTACCAATTCTTCCTGCTTGTTTCCCAGGCTCATCTCATTCGTGTATAGGCAGCTAAGATACCAGGCCGAATGCCCTACTTTCCCATTTTGATTTCCAATTCTATGGTACCTATCTCTTGCAATTTCTCTCGGTGTTGACCTCCCCCAGGATTACGCAGTACACAACTGCACTGTAGGGGTAAACATGAGGCTGCAGGGCATCATAGGGCAACAGGAGTTACAGTAAGCTGGAGTGCCCCAGAATGGAGTCCTGGGGCCGACAAATCTGACAGGGCTGAGTTCCAGGGCCCAGACTCCAGAATTGAGAAAAATCGGGCTCACGCATGCATGAAGGGTGCCTGGACAATAAAGAAAGAGGGCTCAGAGATTAGGACTATTCCAGGTCCCCTCAGATTATACTTTAACAAGTGGTAGGGCCATAGGACTCTGTGTCTCTGCCCCTTGATATGCCCTCTGCAGTTTTAAATGTGAGTAGTTGAGCACTGTGACCCCCCAAATATGCACAAACCCAGGGAAAGGAGACATTCCACTACCTGAAAGGAACAATCTAATGCTGAGACAGAAAATAGTTGGCCACCAGTTCACAGTGAATTTCAGTGGGCCTGGGCCACCTTACTCTGCTAATGGTATTTAAAAATTTTATCTGACAAACGCTGGTGTTTCCCTTAGATAAGATTTCCTCATCCTGCTATGTAGCACTCCACTTAATCAGCATTTTACTCAAAAATGTACAATAACAAGAAAAGTCTTCCAGCTAGCGCGTTTCTGACTAGAAATATATACTCTATTTCAGGAAAAAAATTCTGTATGAAATTTGCAATATGAATAAAATGTGCTTATTTCACACCATGAGAGTGGTTTGGAACCCACATTTATGTTTCATTTGCAGTGCCATGCTATCAAATTTTTGTCATTCCAAGTTTTATGTTTTAAAAATGCATCTGTACTATCCATTTTTTTAGGTTATTTCACTTTTAGTATTAAATTTAGTTTAAATTAGGTTTGCATTTTTTAGTTTTCTGTTTTTCATCAAATTTTACTCAATACTTCTTTTCACAATCAATATTTTAATCATGCTATTTTATCTCACTGAATGTCTTGATCTTGATCAACAAACCATTTTCCACTCAAAATGCCAATCACATTAATATCACTTTCACATTTTATTTTTTTGTCTCTAATTAGAATAAGATGATTTCTCTATTTGTGGGTACCTTTTTTGCTGTTAGTCATACTTATTTACTGCAAAACAAGCAAAGTCTTAGAAGATTAGCGTTGCAGTGGAACTCAGGAGGTCATCTAGTGCAACCACCTAACTAAATCATCCAAGGGAAGGGTTGGTCAAGGGCCTGATCTAATAGAGAGTACTGCACTGAGTTAATGTTACATTCTGGGAATAATTCTGTTTGGTGTTCCAGAATTATAGAATCGCAGGGTTGAAAGAGACCTCTTGAGGTCATCTTGTCCAACCCCCTGCTAAAAGCAGAACCATTCTCATTAAATCATCCCTGACAGAGTATTGTCTTACCAGACCTTAAATATATCCAAGATGGAGATTCAACCACCTCCCTAGGCAACACATTTCAATGCTTCACCTCTTTCCTAGCTATGTGTATACTTAGAACCTTAGTTTGAATTAATTGAATTCTAACTCATAAAGTTGAACTAATAATGATTAGTTTGAATTCAGTGAATGCAAACTGACATGGTCATGCTAGGAAAACCAATGTGAACTAGTATGTCCATGAACAGGACTTGCTAGTTTCAATTGGAAGAGGGGCGCCATGGGATGTGTGGCAACATGGCCCCCTAGAAAGGCCATGACAGCACCCAATCCCCTTCTGGGGTCCAGTCCTCTTAGCCCTACACAGGGAAAAGCATCCCCTGCCTAGCTCTAGCTGCAGTGCTGTTAGAGCTGGGCAGGGGATGCTTTTCCCCAGGCCATGCTCAGAAGACTAGAGCCTGGCAGGGGATGCTTTCCCCTCCCTGGGCCATGTGAAGCCAGGGCAACCTCCCCCCCAACAGCGCTGCCCTGAAGGAGAGGAGAAATCATTTCTCCTGCCCAGCTCCAGCAGTGCTGCAGGGGAGGGATGGATCCCCACGGGGCTCCAGCCCGCACTGGCCATGCACGGGAGAGGACCCGCCATGGGAGACGCCCCCTGTATGGCTGGAGCCCCTGTGGCTGTGCATGGGATGGGACCCCCACATGTGGCTGGAGTCCTGCTCGTCGGCACAGGGAAAGGATCCCCACGTGCTGGGACTGGACCCCTGTGTGTGGCTCCTATCCCCCACACACAACCAGTGGGGGCTGGAGTCCCAAAGGAATCCCTCCCCCCTGCAGCACTGCTGGAGCCTGGCACAAGCAATGCCTTCTTGGCAGCTGCTGGCCAGCACTGTCGGGGTGCGGGGGGGGTGTCATCCTGGCTTCACAGGGCCCAGGGAGGGGAAAATATCCCCTGCTAGTCTCTAGCCTTCTGAACCTGGCCTGGGGTAAAGCAGCAGCTGCTTAGCTCTACCGGCACCATGCCTAGAGCTGTGCAGGGGATGCTGTTCCCTGTGCAGGGATCAGAGGGCTGAATCCTGTCCTTTGGAGTGGTGGGGACTCCAGTCCCCCAGGAGGGGCTAGGGCCACAAGGGGGACGGAAGTCCCCACCACTCCACCCCCTCAGCCAGATGACTTTGCACTTGTTGAACCTCATGAGATTTCTTTTGGTTCACTGCTCCAATATGTTTAAGTCTTCCTGAATCCTGTCCCCATCCTTCAAGGTGTCTACATTTTCCCACAGCTTGGTGTCATCCATGAACTTGCTGAGTGTGAAAACTATCCCATCATCAAGATTGTTAATGAAGATTTGAGCAGAATGGGCCCCAGGACTGACCCCTGGGGCACTCCACTCTTTACTGGTTGCCAGCTAGATGTTGAGCCATTGATTCTTACCCGCTGAAACCATTGATCTAGCCAGTTTCCTATCTGCCTTACAGTCCATTCATCCAAACCATACTTCTTTAACTTGCTGATGAGAATGCTGCGAGAATCTGTATCAGAAGCCTTGCTAAAGTTGAGGTGTATCACATCAACAGCTATTTCTGCATCCACAAATCCAGTCATATCATCAAAGAAGGTGATCAGGCTGGTCAGGCTCGATTTGCCCTTGGTGAATCCATGTTCACTGTGCCTGATCAATCTATTTTTCCTCCAAGTATTTTAGAATGGATTCTTAGAGGACCTGCTCCATGATTTTTCCAGGGATTGAGGTGAAGCTGACTGGTCTGTAGTTCCCTGGATCATCCTTTTTCCCTTTCTTGAAGATAGATACTTTATTTGCCCACTTCCAATCCTCCAGGACCACGCCCATTCACCACAAATTTTCAAGGATAATGGCCAGCGGCTCTGCAATCACATTGGCTACCGCCTCAGTGCCTTCAGATGCAGTGCATCCGGCCCCTTAGACTTGTGCACATCTAATTACTTTAAGTAGTCCCCAACCTGACTATCCATTATTGTGGGCCTTCTCTCCATTCTGCTTTACCCAGTGTAGTCACCTGGGAGCTGACCCTGCCTGTGAAGCCTTACGTAAAAAGGCATTGACTACGTCAGCCTTTTCCACATCATCCACCATGAGGATCCCTGCCCCTTTCAGTAAGGGACATACACCATCCCTGATCCTTTTCTTCTTGCTGACATACTTGTAGAACCCCTTCCTGTTATCCTTCACATTCCTTGCTAGTTTCAATGCAAATTGCCCTTTGGCCTTTCTGATTTTATTCCTGCAGTCCCAAGCAATATCTTTATATGCCTCCCCAGTCATCTGTCCATGTTTCCACTTCTTGTAAGCTTCCCTTTTATGTTTCAACTCCTTCCTTCCTTTGATCAGGATTCTGATCTCTACTATCTCATGGTCACTGCTGCCAAGGTTTCCATTCACTTTTACTCCCCTGATCAATTCTTCTCCGTGTTGTCAGCCTTCTCTCTTTCTCTCTCTTCAGTCTAAGATAAAATTTGTACTGGCTTCAAGGAATGGAACTATTTGTTTCAATTGGACATAAGAAGTTAACAACTTGATGTTTCTTTGAAACTTAGAGCCAGAGTTCGCAGTATTCAGTTTCCATCAAGAGAAGTTAGTAAACATCGATATTAGCTGACTTACGAAAATGAACAATACAATAGATCAGTAACAATGGGCATTAGTGCAGCCTCCCCTGGTGTCTTGCACCTGCACAGATAGTATTACTGGTTTCATTTCTGTGAAGGGAATTAAAATTCAAATACTTAATAATGAACCCAACCAATCAATATAAGTTGTCAAAATGGGAACCACTTTGCCCCAATTTGGCCTAACCTCCTTATAGCTCTTGTCTCCTCCCTTCAGCACAGCAGCAAATGGCCGTTTTCCTTTAACCACATCACCTTAAAAAACATCTCAAAGTTTGTCCTGTAAATTACAGGCCAGATTATCAGAGGATTGTAGCTAACAAAAAAGGTGATAGGTGCCTGAGTAGGATGATAGGTTAACACACATGGATTTCAAATCCTATCAGGGTGCCTGTCTTTAGGAATCGGAAGTCCTACGTTGATTTTTCTGTCTGTGTGCCAGCCTCCCATCTGTGATAACAGCACTGCCCTATGGGTAGGGATGACAGATCTATTGCAGGTAGTGAGGTACCAGATTGCATGGTGATGGAGTCAGCTAAGGAGGTAGGATAACAGTGAACTGACAGGAGGAGTCTGTTTCCAAATTCAGTTGTTTTGTTTGGTTGGGGAGTTGGAATGAGACCATCATCCCATTTACCTTGGATTGGTGTAGGAGAAGTTACCTGACAAACTGACCTTGCTTCAAAATCCTCAGGCTTCAAGGAGGAGAGGGGGAAAGGATGATGATGTACATCTAAGGTGGGTCTGTTAGCAGCTGGAGTCTCTGCTGTCACCTCCTCACTGAGGCATTGAGTGCCCAGAATCCAGGCTATTCAGTCCATCTTCTCCCCTTACTGTGTTCATATACTGGCACATGCCCTCTATGTAGAAAGACAATTTCAAAATGATTCTTCCTCTGGTAATGTGATGCATGCCTCTTACCCTCAGTTAAAAAGGGGCTGCCTTTTCTGATGCATTATAGATGCTTCTGTGGGCAGTTGCAGTTACCTGAGGTACAGCTCCTCTGGGGAATGGAACAGGCAAGGAAAAGCTAGCATTTACTTGAGAGTTTTGTAGAAATAAATGAGTGTCAGACTTCCAGTCTGAAAGGGTAGGACTTGGAGGGGAAAAGGTTCAAATCCTGAAAGCAATCTTTATGAGAGACGTTGCACAGTTTCTGTCAAGAAATAATGCATGAATTCTTGATGTCATAGCTGAGATTTTCAGAACAACCTCAGTGACTGAGGTGCTGAATTCTCTTTCAATTTCCATAGGTTTTTAAAATCGCAGCAGAATTTGCTATCTGACGTTGTCTGTAATGAAACAATCCTTGGCCTTGCGTTGTAGCCTTTTGCTTTACGGTATTGAGCTTGCATGTACATATTACTCTGTATCCATTTTTGTATTGATATATCTTTCTTTTCATAAACCTAGAAATTATGGTTATATAGTATTTTACTTAGTATAAGTACGTAGGTTAGTACCAGCTCTTTCTGGATGCTGGAAGCACAAGCATCCTCCACGCCTTTGAAAAGAAGTGACAAAGTCTGCAAGTAAGTGCTGTGCAAGAGGATGAGATCCTGCAAACTTTGCAAAACAGGGTTTGTATCTATTTGCTATGCAATAGGAGAAACTAACAAGGTAAGAGGTGATTGTGGGCTGTGGAGATTCTGATGGAAAGTATCAGATAAGTTATTTTGATCACATTTTGCAGACAAATAGGTGGAAAACATTTCTGCAGACCCACCTCAAAACCCACAAGGTGGTAAATAAGAGAAGGTGAAGGGAAACATTCTAGAAATAGTTCATCAATTACGCGTGGGAATCCCTAAACCAATTATCTGGGAGCACCCCAACATTTTTTTTGTCAAAACCCATATTTTGGCCAGGAGGTATGAAATAATTCAAACTATTTTTGGAAGGGTATAAAATTTTCCCCCCCCACACACTACTATGCAAAAAAAGGGTATTTACAGCCCAAAAATTGAAGAGAATTCTAAGCTTTCTTTTCCTGAACCAGAGCTCAGCTACCTCAAGTGAAGATCTTCACAGACCCACAACAGTTATACTTTACCTTACTTTCTTCATTTAGTTTTCTTGTTTTACTTCAGTTCAATAGTATTAGAATTGTTACTTTGGTATTTCAACTTATCTTCACTTCAAATGTGAGTATAAATCTTGCAATTGCAAGGTGTCTTAGAGCTTACGAAATCTTAGTTTGAGGATTCTGAAGCAAGGTCGGTTTGTCAGGTAATATTGCTTATGGTTATCTTAAAAATGCAGTGATGTATTTCATTATCATTTTATTCTACATTTATTCATTTGTATTCCTAGCTATCATTTGCTGTAGGTTTTTAGCAATAAAAGAATTTTCATAAAAGCCTAAATTTATGTACTCCTCAAGCTTCTCCTGTTACTGGGGAGAAAGTCCTTTCCAATTAACACACCTGCAGTCAGTTCGGACTAGAACACTCATCCTTCACATGTGCCTACTAAATCCATATTGGCTATTCCAATTTCAAAAATAATTAAAGAATTTGGCTAGACTATGGAAAGCACATGTATACCCAGTCCCACAAACTCACTCATTCACGCCACCTAACATTTGTAAAAGAGCCTAAGTGACATAGTAGACTAAGGCTTTGTCTCCACTGACAGTGGCAATTTTGCCAGCATCAGTTCAGGCATCTGGGAGTGTATAACAGCGAGTATGAACTCATCATGCCACTCCCAGAAACTAACCACCTAAGTCCTGGGGGTCAGACGGTGTAGGGGAAAGCCAACTGCAAGAGATTTGTGGTTGGCTTTCTCCTAATGTTTAAGGGCAGCTTAAAAAGTTGCTGCCATTGAAGCAAGGAACTTTGGCTATGTCTGCACACAAGGTTTTACTTTGAAATACATCATTCCGAAATTACTTATTTTGAAATAAAACCTTTATTTTGAAATCCCTTATTTTGAACTAAAAAAAACGTAGTTCGAAATAATGGAAAACCTGAAAGCAAAATAACAGGTCCTATGTGCGGACTGGCTATTTCACTTCAGGAGAGGGGCACTCTAGGAGGTGTGGCAACATGGCCCCTTGCAGGCCTTGTTGCCACCAACCAGGGCGGAGGGGGGGAGAGGCCTTGCGAGGAGCCTGCGGGTCCCCCAAGCTGCTTGCCCTCTTAGCAAGTGGCTTAGGGAGCTGTAGCACCCCCAGGCTCTGCTGCTCAGGTCAGGGGAGCTGCAAGGCGCGCGGAGTGGCTGCAGCCCAGGTGGCTCACACCACGCCCGGATCGGGAGGCTGCAGCCCTCTGCAGGATAGCCTCAGGGAGAGCAGCTCACCCTGTGCAGGGATCTGGGGGCTGCAGCTGTCTGCGGGGTGGCTGCAGGCAGGACGGCTCCACCATGTGATCAGCCATAATCAATGGATCATTAGGAAAGATACATGTATCATAGGCCCCATTAAGCTTTGCTTCTCCCAGTGTCATTACAGAGTATATTTTAAAAGGGATAGCTGTGTTAGTCTAGTCCAGTGAAAAAACAACGAGGAGTTGTGTGGCACTTTAAGACTAACAGATTTATTTTTTGCATGAG
>ML681991.1:45741824-45795542 GCA_007922195.1 Podocnemis expansa
ATGAGCTTTGTTAACGACTGTCGTTAGAGCTGTACTTGGGGCATCAAGACTTCAAAGAGAGACAGCTGAACTCGAATTAATATGCAAGCTAAATTCTGCGAAAGCAGGACTGAATCGAGACTATGGATTCATTTCCCATTACAAAGGGTAATTTCACTTCAGGCTTCCCATGGTTTGAGCCTGTAAACTGCTCTGATTTGCTGTTACTTTATGACCTGATCCTATGTTTTACACACCCTTGCATTTATTTTCATTCCTTTCTGTAATTTCACCCATCTTCGAAGCAGCTGAGGAAGTGGGATCTTCTCCCACGAAAGCTCATGCAAAAAATAAATCTGTTAGTCTTAAAGTGCCACACAACTCCTTGTTATTATAGAGTATAGCCACCTTTTACTATTTACAATCCTCTGCCGCCTGAAGTGGCCCTTCATTGGAGGGTGACTTTTCCCTCTGCAGCTGCTAAAATCCAGAAGAAAGGAGTTAAAGAATATTCCCAAGAAGAAATTTTCAGATTAGTTTCACTATAAATGAAGGCTGGGCTTCCCCACAAAGTAATGTTAGGCACCTAGAGTCTTTGACCAGCGAATGGGAGTTTAGAACCTAATGTCCTTCAATGTGTAGATGGTGGAGTAGACAAAGCACTGCAGTAGGATACCGGACGGTTGGTTTCTATGCTCGTTTCTGCCATTAGCACACTGAGTGACTCAAGACAATTAATGTTACCTCTTTCTGTCTTACTCTCTGCCATTTTCAGAAGCAGTCAAACAGAGATATGCAAAGTACATCAAATAATGTGAAAGTCTGAGTATAACTGCCTAACACCCCGCTCATCCACTGTGTTGGGTTGCATGGAAGGCCCTCGGTTTAACTCACAACTATCCTGGTTGCTGGCATTCTGTTAATTGCTTGGCTTTCTGTTCAAGTGAGTGAGTCTTCACAGACCAGACCACTTGATTGGGAAGGTTAATCTGATGGCAACTTTGCTTCTGTAGGTGAAGATTAGCCTTTATTTTCCCAGATTTGCCATGAGGATAAGGAGGTGTGCTTAGGGTAGATTCACAAAGCTTCCACTTTACACAGCTGAAAGCCAGAATTTTCTTCCCCACTCACCGAAGCCACAAAAAGCTGTCCTGGCATGAGGGAACCTTTTTACCTAAATACTTAGAGAAAAACTGCCTGTGAGGTTCCCATGTGGAAATCTGAATTAGTGACCTTCGGAGTCACTCCAAGCCACCCAGCTGGAGCTTGTCTTACTCTGCTCTGAGAACACCCACTTTTGGGCTGTTCACCTGCAACCCCCCAGCATGTAAGCAGATCCGAACAAACTCAGTGAGTGTTTCCAAATAGCCACTTTTTGAGTTGTACAGAAGAATAACTGCAATGAAAATCCTACTCCTAGATCCAACCCTATATAATTCCATGACAAAAAGTCTAATAATTCCCCCTGAGCAATGAGCTCATGTAAATTCATCAATATAATAAAGAAATGTCTATGCACCAGCCTTGTTACTCTAAATGGAGTCTCCAGCACAGTAGGGCTGCTTTAAGTAAAACAGAGAAACCAATTTATTACCTTGAGAAGAATTTTAAGTTATCATAAATCTAAGCATAAATAGCCATATTTGGGCAAGAAAAAACAAAAACAGAACGTATTGCATACTAAGCTGAATATTTTCAGCAAGCTTACAAACTTTGATGATTGTCACCACAGGCTGGTTTGTTTCCCTTCAGTTGCTTGGTGGTGGTTGCTGATGGAGGTGGAATAGAGAGAATATGAGAAATGTCTCCTGTTCTTAAAAATATTCCTTCTTCTCTCTGGATGTTCACACCCTTCCTGATGCTCCCCCCCGCCAGTCAGGTGATAGATAGCCTCCTTGTGTCGTTTCATCCAAACCCTTCAAGCTGCCCCGGAGAAGATGGGTGGCTTATTGCAGAGAATCTTTGTTGATGCCTGGCCAGTCCTTGTTCTTGGTTAGCTGCACTTTGTCCTTTATATGGTCTGATGAAAAATGGCCCACTGTTTCTGGAGCTTTTTGCTTGGATTGGTTCCAAGCCATGAGGATGCATCTTTTGTAATATTACACAGCCTCATAAACATATACAGGAAATTGCAACAAACAGTTTACTATAACAGTGATGCTCAGTATGTCATGAGGATTCCAAAAACATCTTTAGTGCTTACTTGGCATTACACTACACAATTTTACTATAAGGGTAAGCATAAGGGTGCATGGCCTTACAGGGTCATGTGACTCTACGTTTCTTCCCCTGGGCATGTCCTCCATTGCTTCCTAGCAGTGACCTGAGTGCTGAGGTCCTAAAACAATGCACAAACTCAGGGAAAGGAGGCATTTGCCAGCAAGTACTTGACTGAAGGAACCCATCTGTTAGAGAATGTGTCAGATGCTACTGCAAAAATCCCACTGGGGACCCAAGTATTTTGAGATATTGGTGTTTTGTTGTTGTTCTGAAAAGGCAAGTCATATGAGCTGGCTGGCATTTGAGGCATAGGATAGTGGGTTCCTCTTTGATTTCTGTCCCTTTGGAAAGATGCCTGGGAATGAAAAACACTACAAGAACAAATATTGACAATTTCCTAATCCTGACATTGCTACCACACAGTTTTATCATAGATTTGTGGGTGTGTGTCTAAGTCTCTCATCCCGCAGGCATGGGGGCCCAGCTTGTCAGCTGAGTCTGTGTGCATCCACCAACACACTTAGCACAATCATCTGTGACTGACTGACCTTTGAGCAGTCACCAGTTCAGATTTCCCACCAACCCTGTAGAACCCAGTCGTGTAGTCAGATAAAGGCCCTAAAAAGGACGAGTTACAGGTTCCAAGAGTTTTGTCCATCTCCACCTTCTATCCCAGCTGTGAGTCTAAAAGCCTGACACACCTCACAATGACTCTTCTTTTGAGGGCCTAAACCAGCCTCTGGAATATAAATCTTAATTTAAGGTAAGGCACCTGATCATCTAATGTTGTTGTAACATGAATTTTCTGAATGCTTTTCTCAGAGCCTCCTTCACATCTTTGTTTCTCAGGCTGTAGATGAGGGGATTGACCAGGGGAGTCAGGACTGTGTAGAGGAGAGCAAGAACTTTCTTGAAGGCTTTCAGTGTATGGGATGTTGGGAACATATAGACAATTAGCAGAGTTCCATAATAAAGGGATACCACGATAAGGTGGGAGGAGCAGGTAGTAAAGGCCTTTTGCCTCCCAGTAGTGGAAGGGTTACTCAGAATGGTGGCAATGATGGATATGTAGGACATCACAGTTAATAGAAATGGCACAAGTAAGAAAATCAAGCTGAATGTGAAAGCCAATATTTCCATGAGGTGAGGGTCATTACAGGACAGTTGTATAAGGGGGACAAAGTCACAAAAGAAATGGTCAATACTATTGTGCCCACAGAACGTTAACTGTGATATCCACACTGTTGTTATGCTATTACCTACAATGCCACCTATCCAAGAGCTACCAGCAAGCTGGAGGCAAGTCTTTGCACTCATACGAACTGCATAATGTAGTGGTTTCACTATGGCTAAATATCGATCGTAAGACATCACCAGTAGGAGAAGACATTCTATACCAATCATAATACCAAAGAAATAATATTGTGTGATGCACCCACTAATTGAAATAATTTTGTTGTCTGTCAGGAGGCCAACCAACATGCTTGGCAGGATGGTGGAGCTGTAGCAGGTCTCCAAGCTGGACAGATTTGCCAGAAAGAAGTACATTGGGGTATGAAGGTGCTGATCAGCCACAACTAGCACAACAATAAGGATATTAACAGCTATGGTTGCAATGTAGATTACTAGAAACAGGAGGCAAAGAAGGTATCGCAGTTCAGCCACGTTCCCAAATCCCAGAAGGATGAATTCTGTGATAAATGTTAGATTTCCCTGTTCTGGATCCGCCATGGTGTGTGTTCACGGGAAATAAATTCACTCTATAATATAAGTCAACAGTATAGCCTCAATAATATGCAATATTATGTTTATTGTCTCTCTTTACTTATTAACAGAACAAAATCTGAATGAATCATGGGGGCTAAGGAGAGAGTAAATTACATCTTTAGAAGTCTAGGACAGAATTTACCTGCACAGGCTGCAATTTTCATTTAACAGTAGGTTCTCTGCAAACGTGTAGTAACTCTACAAAGTGCACCAATGCATTCCAGTATATGACATGGTATGGCTCTATTACAAGAGGAAACTAACACAGAGATTGGTTCAAAGCAGAGCCATATCCTTCACAGATCAGAGTTCCTCTTGTGGGATGAGTCATGATTGTATTTTTTAGAGGGTGCCGCAACAAAGGAACAATCAGTGGCTGAGACAGGACATAGTTGGCTAGCTGCTCATACTGAATTTCAGTGGGCATGGGCCACCTTTCTCTACAAAGAGTATTTAAAAGTTTTTATCTGACAAACACATGTATTTCAACTAAAATAAAATTTCCTCATCCTGCACTGGATCTCTCCGCTTAATCAGCAACTTACTTAAAAATGAACAATAAGAACAAACGCCCTCCACCTAGAAAGTTACATTTCGACTATTAATGGATACTCTATTGCAAGGAAAAATTCTTTATGTAATTTGAAGTATGTATATAATGTTCCCATTTCACACCAGGAGAGTGTTTTGGAACCCACACATATGTTTCATTCGCAGTGCCATGATTTCAAATGTTGGCTTCCATTCCAAGTTTTATGTTCTAAAAATGTACATGCACTAACAATTTTTTAAGGTTAGTTTTCTTTAATGTGAAATTTAGTTTATTTTAATTTTGTATTTTCTTTATTTTTCTGTTATTTATCAAATTTTAATCAATACTTCTTTTCCCAATCAATATTTTGATACTTCTATTTCAGTCCCACTAAACATCTTGATCTGGATAAACAAACCATTTTCCCCTCAAAAGTGCCAATAAAATTTACATAATTTTCACATTTTCTTTTCTGTCTCTGATTAAAATAAGATGATTTCTCTACATGCAGGTGTCTTTTCTGGTATTAATCATACATCTTTACTGCAAAACAAGGAGAGAATCATAGAGGATTAGCCTTGCAAGGGAGCTCAGTAGGTCACCTAGTGCAACCAACCAACTAAATCATCCCAGGGAAGGGGTGGTCCAGGACCTGATCCAATACAGAGTTCTGCACAGAGTTAATCTTACATTTTGGGAATTCTCTTTCTCTCTCTCTCTCTCTCCAGGCTAAGATAAACTTCTGCACTGATATAAAGGAATGGACCCTTTTGTTTCAATTGGACGTCAGAAGATAACACCTTGATTGTTCCTTGAAACTTAGAGCCAGAGTTGGCAGAATTCAGTTTCCATCAAAAGAAGTTGGTAAATTTCAATATAAGCTGACTTACCAAAACCACCAGCCCAATATATCAGTAACAGCGGGCATTAGTGCAGCCTCCCTGGGTGTCTTGCACCTGCAGGGATGGTGATACTGGTGTTATTTCTGTGAAGGGACTTAAAATTCAAATGCTTATTGAACCCCACCAATCAATATAAGTTGTCAAAATGGAAAACCCTTTGGTCCTATTCAGCCTAACTTCCTTATAGCTCTTGTCTCCTCCTTTCAGACTCAGCACAGCAGTAAATAGCAGCTCGTCTTTAACCACCTCACCCTACAAACCCTTTCAACGCTCCTCCTGTGACTTTCAGGCCAGATTATCAAAGGCTTGATGCTACCAAAAAAGGTGACAGATGCCTGAGTGAGGTGAGAGGCTAACACACAAGGATTTCAAGTTCCATACAGTGTCTGTCTTTAGGAATTGAAATTCCTAGACTGATCTTTCCCTCTGTGTTTCAGCCTCCCATCTCTGAAAACAGCACTGCCCCATGGCAGGGATTATAGATCTACAGAAGGCAGTGTAGCACCAGACTGCATGGTATGGAGTCAGATAAGGAGGTAGGATAATAGTGAAATGACAAGAGGTGTCTGTTTCCAAATTCAATTGTTTTATTTGAGCGGGCAGTTGGAATGAGACCATCATCCCATTTGCCTTGGATTGGTCTGGGAGAAGTTACCTGACAAACTGATCTTCCTTCAAAATCCTCAAGCTTCTAGGCGGACAGGGGAAAAGGATGATGATGTACCTCTAAGGTGGGTCTGTTAGCAGCTGGCATCTCTTCTGTCACTTCCTCTCTGAAGCGGTTGTTCAGGGCCCAGGATCCAGGCTATTCAGTCCATCTTCTCTGCCCACTGTGTTCACATACTGCCATGTTCTTAGCACATAGAAAGACAATTCAGAAAGGATTCTTCCTCTGGTAATGAGACACATGCCTCTTATCCTCAGTCAAACACAGGGGCTGTCTTTTCTGATGCATAATATATGCTTCTGTGGTCAGATGCAGTTTCCTGAGGTATGTCTCCTGGGGAATGGAACAGGCAAGGAAAAGCTAGCACTTACTTGAGAGTTTTGTAAAACTAAATGAGCATCAGGGGAGATGGTTCTAATCCTTGAAGCAATCTCTGTTTTGGAGAGACAAAGAACAGTTTCTGTCAAGAAATAATGCATGAATTCCAGATCTCTCAGCTGAGATTTTCAGAACATTCTCAGTGACTGAGTTGCTGAATTCCCATTCAATTTCTATATGTTTTTAAAATCTCTTTTCTATCTGACATTGTCTGTAACCAAACTCTCTCTGGCCTTCCACAGAAAGCACATATGGGCCCAGTCCCACAAAGTCACTCATTCATTCACTCCGCATATTTGTGAAGGAGTCTGAGTGATATAGGGGACTAAGTTCCAATTCCAAAAGTAATTATGCCACTGAAGCTTAGCAGCCTGGATCTCACGGGAAGGCCAGGGGACTCAGGCTCCTCTGTCAGTTCTGAAGCTCACTTAAGTTTTTTTTATAGTATAACCATAGGCTCAGTGCTGCTGGTCTCTGAGGTCTCAGGGAGGCAGTTCTGGCTGCTCTTTAAAAGAAACACAGTTGAACAAGGTGCTTTACATATTTTCAGTTTGGATTTTCAAACAGAAGAAATGTAGACGATAAAGCAACAGTGGACCACCATGATGCTACTATGAGAATGTGGGTCCTAACCCCCTTAGACTTCTTTCAGTCCTTAGGGAAGAATACAGATATCTTTATTTCTGAATGGAAAAGACTCTAGAAGAAAAAGTGTTTCAGTCTTTTCATAGCACATTTGACTCCCTTGGCATTGAATGAGGTCTCTTTCCAGTTTAGCATCATTGTGAATAATTTTGTGTCACCAAATCTTTATTGTTCATTAGGCATAAATGTTATATATTTCTGGCCCACAGACCTATATTTTCTAAAAGATTTTTTTTTGAGTTTGTCTTAAGTGATCTCTGGTAAATATGTTAGACGGAGGGGAAATTGCATTGCTCAGTTCTTTGAAGTTTAAGCAAATCCACGTTCTTCTTTCGAGAAACCAGCCCCATAGATTATTCTAAGCATTTAATTAAACAATCTATTGGGAAGGCCAAAGGATCAGCTTCACAGGTCAAGTCACAAAGTAGCTTCTGTTTTCTGGTGAAGATAACAGGTCTCTGTTTCCTGGAGAAAAAGAATGCCATAGATATTGGGGTTCAAGAGGGGATGGAGTAGTCGTGTCAGCAAATAAGAGGAATATGTAATGAAGATGAAGAACACAGTAAGGATACATGAAGTCAGCCAGAAGGACCCCACTGATATCTTCTACCTTCCATGCTTGTGGTTCTTGGGTTGTTCTGTATGAAGACATCGTAACAGAAAGATACTAATTTAAACTGAAAATTGGTTGTAACAGAGGGATAGACCTGAGTCTCTTCATACTGTATTTTAAATTTTTAACTCCAAGTTTAGTAACTCTTAATAGCTTAGCCAAATTTGATAACTGGAATGACACTTTCAATAATTATGACTGTCTACTTGCCACACCACATGATCAGCCACAATCTATGGATCATTAGGAAAGATACATGTTTCATTGGCAATTAATGTCACCTCTTTCTGTCTTACTCTCTGCAATTATCAGAAGCAGTCATACATTAAATAAAGGTGTGTTGTTTACTCCTTCCCGTAATACAAAATATAGGTGTCACCAAATGAGTCTAATTGGTAGCAGTTTTAAAATGAACCAAAGAATCTTTTTTCATGTAATGCACGATTAACCTTTGGAAATCCTTGCCACAGGATTTGTGATGTCCAAGACAATAACAAGGTTCAAAAAAGAACTGGATTTGTTCATAGAAGATATGCCCATCAATGGTTATTAACTAGGACAAGTAGCGATCCAAAACTATGTTATAAAGTGTCTCTAGCTTCATTTTCAAGAAGCTGGGAGTGGATTACATGAGATGGATAACTTGATGATTGCCTATTCTATTCACTCCCTCTCAAGCACACTTATTGGCCACCAAAAGAATCTTTGCCCCCGGAAAAGACATGGGGCTTTGTCCCTGCCGCCTGTCCCTCTGCCCTACCCCTGACACTCATCCAGATTTGGGGCCCCAGGCTAGTGCCACTGCCAGCCTGGCCTGAGATATTTGCCCAGGAATGGGGACTGGAGAGGCACAGGGCGCCCCAGCCATTTGGGACACTGGCTTTGGGGCACGTGCCACCCTGTGCCAGGCAACAGCAATGCTCCTGTTGGCCACTGTCAGAAGGCGAGTTAGTGGGTTAGATAGACCATTGTTCTAAACCAGTATAGACCTTCATGTATTCTCCATTTGAACTGCTTGCTATAGTGAGCAGAAGCTGAGTGGTTTCTGGCTTGCAGAATACCTCTCCAGTGACCATTTGACAGGCCCAGCACCAGAAATAGTCTCAGTTCTATGGATGCCTTGGCAAACCCCCAGATAACTCTGCACTCCCAGTGCCTCTGGCTTGTGAGATGACTTCTATTTGCCCAACCTCCCTGCCTTCAAGGACTTGGTGAGCCTGGTGGTATTGCTTTGATGGTTCTGGTGCCAGACAGGTGTAGCCAATTTATAAGGTATAAAACTTTTCCTGGGAAAGAATCCCCAGAGGTCACTGCTGATGCCCGATTGTTTGCACCATGGAGGTGGCTGATTTGCAGAGGGATATAGGCTTATGGACTTGATGGTCAGAAGGGACCTTCATGGTCATGTAGTCTAACCTCCTGTACATTGAGAGCCAGAGAACCTCACCCACCCACTCCTGTGATAACTCAGATTACCTCCCCCTACCCTCCATTGCTGGCCATTGGAGACACAGAGACTAGGTGCTATTTGTATATATATTTGATCACAAGCACCATATTTAGAAGGGTGGCAGATTTCCCAGGCTTAGGTACCCATCTTCCCTGGACAGAAGTTAGTATGTTCCTGGATCAAACATTTGTTTTTGGCAAAAAGTGCTTTTTAATGGATATAACCAATTGGTTAAAATGGTCTCCCCTCGTCATGGTGTCCAGCTAAATGCTCTAGGATGGGAAGATGGAGATAGCCACCTCTCTCCTAGGTTCTTCCAATCTAGCTGAAATACACTGACTGGAACTTGGGCTGGCTTTTTCACTGTGTCCTTATGCAGGTAAAAAATGAACTGCTCAGACTCATTCAACATGTGGCCCGGGGGCCAGAATCTGGCCTGCTAAGGGCTTTTATCCAGCCTGCCGAGTGCTGCTGTAAGAGCCTGGGAGCTGGGGCTGGATTGGAGTTTCTCTGGAATACTCTGTATTGCTACAGCAAGTGTGTGGGCAGATATTGACAATTTGTGCAAGCAAAGACAAAGCCAAATACCACACTAATTGTTATTTTACTAAAGTTTATTAATAAAGATCAATTTGTATGTCTCATTTATATTTTAACCACCAAAAAATGTTCTCACCAGTACCCCCAACTGAGAAAAAAATTGCAATGTAGCTAGCCCCTCACCCAAAAAGGCAGAATGCCCCTGATCTGCAGCAATGAATGTGATGATGTCACCCCTTGTGTTCTATTTGTATTTGACTGTCTGAATTGGGCACCAAGACTTGATTATCTTGCATTTACTTGGCTAGTTTGTGGATTTTATACCTTACACCATTGTACATGTTCAGATGCTGTTCGCCCTCCTCAAAAAGGGTGAATGTGTTTGTCAGTTTCAGCAAAACAAACAAGGAGTTCTGTGGTACCGTAAACACTAAGGGTATGTCCACATGCAGGGTCTTGTTTCAAAATAAGTTATTTCAAAACGACTCGTTTCGAAACAAGGGCTTTATTTCAAAATAACTAAAAATCCATTCAAAATAAGGGAAAAGCCCCAATCGAAATAGCATGTCCAAACACAGGACTTGCTATTTCAATTTAGGAGAGGGGCATGACGGGTGGTGTGGCAACATGGCCCCCTCTCTCCAGAGCCAATGGCAGGAGAAAAAACGTGGGGAAGGGGCAGATGGGGAAGCCCCTCTTCCCTATGGCTTCCCCTGCTGCCCCTTTGCCCCACCACCCTAAGTGGGGGCATGGCTTGCCTAGCCCCCTGCTACCTCCTTTCCCCAACCCAGCCTCAAGGCAGGAGCAGGGGGCTAGGAGCCCGATGGGGCTGGGAGCTGCTTGCTGCAGACAGCAAGCAGCTCCCAGGCTAGCCCCTTGCTCCTGCCTTGAGGCTGGGGTGGGGAAAGAAGGTAGAGGGCTAGGCGAGCCATGCTGGGGCTGGGGAAGGGGCTCTGCCCCCCCACCCGGCCTTGCGGCTTGCTGCCTGGGTGGGGCGGAGGGGGCAGTGGCAGCCAGCTTTGCCCTCTGCCCAGGTTTGAGGGGAGCTGCCGGCCCCATGCGAGCTGCAGGTGCCGGCAAGTCAGCACCTGCAGCTCGTGCAGGCGCAGCTCCCCCCCCAAGCCTGGCCAGCAGGGCAGAGTGGGCACTGGCAGCCCCTACCCACCAGGGCGGCAGAGGGGTGGGGGTGCTGGCTGCTGCAGCTGGGCGCCCTGCTCGCCCAGCCCCTGACAGCCTGGAAGTGGCCAGGGAACATGTAAGCTAGGGCTCCCCTGGCAGCTTGTGAGCGGTGAGGGGGGGTGCCAGTTCCCCCGTCACTCACAAGCGGCCAGGGGAGCCCCGGCCAGCACATTCCATGGCTGCTTCCAGGCTGCCAGGGGCTGGGTGAACAGGGTGCCTAGCTGCAGTAGCTGGCCAAGCTGGCTGGGGCACCTGCCATACCCCCTGTGCTGGGCAAGGGGGAGCAGCAGGTTTTCCCTGCCGCTTCCCCTTGCCCGGGGCAGAGGGGTCAGTGGGCACCCCAGCCAGCTTCCTCTGCCACTTCCCATTGCTGGGGGCAGGGGGGCGAAAGAGCTGAAGCACCTGACCTCCCCTTGCTCTCAGCAAGGGGAAGCAGCGGGGGAAGCCAACTGGTGCACCTGCTGCCCCCTCTACCCACGGCAAGGGGAAGTGGCAGGGGAAGCTGGCTGGGCTGCCCACCTGCCCCTCTGCACTCCACTCAGCACCCTGGCTATGCACCCTGGGAGGAAGGTCAATGTTATTTCGAAACAATAGCTGTTTCAAAGTAACGTGTCCAAATGGTGTTATTTCAAAACAACTGGTTTCAAATAACCATTGTTTCGAAAGAAAAGTGGTTTAAGCCATTTTGAAATGATGGCTCATTTCGAAATGACAGGCTCCATTGTTTCAAAACGAGAAAACGTTGTGTGGACATACTGTTTTTTATTTTGAAACAACCAGTGTTGTTTTGAAATGAAAGACTTGTGTGGACATACCCTAACACATTTATTTCAGTATAAGCTTTCCTGAGTAAGAACTCACTTTCTCAGGTGCATGACATGGGTTCTATTTCAGGAAAGGTTAAGCCTAACTAAATATATTAATCTCTAAGATGCCAAAGGACTCCTTGTTTGCTTTTCTGGTTATTGTCTGAGTTTATGAAAGGTTTTCTGAAAGCCACATTTACTGACTGCATTAGTCAAGGCTTCCTTGACCTCTCTGTTTCTCAAACTGTAGATGAGGGGGTTGATAAGAGGAGTCAGGACTGCGTAGCAAAGAGAGAACACTTTGTTTAGGTCTCTCAGGGTGTCAGATTTTGGTAGGAAGTAGACGATTGTTAGGGTTCCATAGTAAACTGTCACCACAATGAGATGGGAGGAGCAAGTGGAAAAGGCCTTTTGTCGCCCTGTGATGGAAGGGATTCTCAGGATGGTGGCAATAATGCAGATGTAGGACATCAGGGTTAGCAGGAATGGAGCCAGAATGACTAAAAAGGCTAGTATGAAATCTAGCAATATGACCAAGTGCGTGTCACTGCAGGAGAGTTCCATCAGTGGCACGGCATCACAATAGAAATGGTCAATTTCATTTGGCCCACAGAATATTAACTGTGTTAAGAATAAGACAAAGATGGCCACGGACAGACAACCATTTAGCCAGGACCCAGCAGCCAACTGGAGGCAAACCCTGGCATTCATAAGAGATGAATAGTGGAGGGGTTTGCATATGGCTAAATACCGATCATAAGACATTGCTGCTAGGAGATAGCATTCTGTAGATGCTAGAAAAGCAAAGAGATACATTTGTGTGAAGCAGCCACTGACTGAGATAGTTCTGTTCCCAGTCAGGAGACTAGCCAACACCCTGGGTAGGATGACACAAATGGTGCAGGTCTCCAAGGAGGACAAGTTCCCCAGGAGAATGTACATGGGGGTGTGCAGGTGCCGAACAGTCACAATAAGCACCACAATGAGGGTGTTCATGGTCACAGTTGCAAGGTAGATAAGTAGAAACACCAGGAAGAGAAGAATTTTCAGGTCAGGGAGATCCCCAAATCCCAAGAGGATGAATTCCATTATGACAGTTTGGTTTCTCCTGTCTGTGTCTCTCATGGCACTTATCTAGAAATAATAAAGACAATTGAATCGGAAGAACACAGCGGTAAAAGTTAATTAAGTCTCATGAATTAATTTTATAGTATTTTGAAGCTCCCCTTCTCCTAACCACAGAGTGAAATTTTCAGGATAAAGGGCAACTTCAGAGCATAGTGGCAGGAATCCAATTCCTGAGGAGAACAGACCTTCCTATGCCATTTCAAAGCAATTACCACAGTAGCATCTGTCCATTTCTCTGGTAGCCAAATACTAACATGACAGATCAGATCGTTTCTTTATGTGTTGTCGTATCCCAGATAGTGACGTAGTCAAGCTAAGAATGATAGTTAAATATTGTATTTCACTTCTGGCAATGGCCAGAATCATGTTGTGTCTCAAAAGTCAAAGTCAGTAACTAAATTAATGGAAATCTTTCCATCCACATTTCCATCGTAGCCTCTGTTCTTAAGCACTGATCCTGTTAGAATAATGGAAAATAATCTAACCCACTCCCCTAGTATAGTCAGCATTTCAGTGTCCTTTAGGAAAAGGCACAGTTTTCATCACACACAAGAGATGGTTTTATTTCATAATGAGATAGAGTAAATACTCCCTTATTTTATGGGGTAAGGATGGTGACAGAGAGAGGGACTGGAAATGCTTTTTCTGTTTCCCAACATTCCCTCTAAGCAGCAACACAATACTATTGTTTGAAAGATGGTGCTTAGAGAGGGGCTGAACCAGGCCAAACCAGGTAATGTCACTCACTGCTCAATAAAGATTGTGGGATGATAATCCAGGAAGAAGCCACTGGGAGAGAAAGATGCAGTCCCTGAATTTGGAGTCTAAAAAGAATCTGACATGTGTGATATGGGTAGGGTTACCAGATACCAAAGCATGGAAAGGAGGACAGGGATGTACAAAAAGGAGGACTTTGGAGGGCAAGGAGAAAATTTAGTATTAGTGTAACTGTTATTACTATATTATGTCATAGAAAACAGGTAATGATTAAGGAATGTATGGCAGGATGAAAAAAAATGGAGAACAAGCTGAACAACAGAAATATTCTTAGGCACTCTAACTGTAAAAAAGATGTATAATACAAAACTGTGTAACACAATACAACCAAGTATTGTTGTAAATATACAATTTGTGTCAGCAATGTAAAGAAAACATTTAACTGACCAAATTATACCATTCCAAATAGTAAAGTCCCTAGTCCTGATATATATCAGCTGAACCTTTTCTTGTCACTAGGCTATCATTGCCAAGAATATAGGAGTGAAATTCCTCACATGACGTCATTCATATTATACAGATTTACTTGATAATTTTGTCCACTGAGCATTGATAAGGGAGGATGTTCAGGAATGCTGAAATAAAATTCAGCAATTTTCAACAGTTCTGCAAAGCAGCACACATTCTAGTGCGCTGCTCTATTTTTAGGGACCCTGGCTCAAGAAGAGTTTAGTGCTCAAAAGGTATTCCCATTATACTGGTATGATTACAGCAGGATGGCTAAAGCACTGACAATTTTATTGTTATAGCAAAAGCAGTGAGAGTTCTGTGGCACCTTATAGACTAACAGATTCCTTCAGGCAAGCTTTCATGAATATTTGAATATAAAACAATGAATATTGCTGAAGAGAAGGAGGAAAGAGATGTATTGTATTGTCACAGCACACAGAACTGCCCACACGACAACAAAAGTAAAAAGGAACAGATTGTCTTAAAATGCCCTGGTGAGAGATCATCTCTTGATATTGGAAAGGAAGTAAAATTGAAAGATGCTCAAAAAACAGCAGCAAAAAAATTAAACCTCTGTATAATGAAAAATAATAAAAGAATAATGGGATCAGGTCATATTACAATATGCCATGTTTTATTTTCCCCTACTTTTATTTTAATCTCTTCTATCAGTTCTTCCATCTTCAAAGAGTCTGACAAAGTGGCGTTTTCTCCCAAGAAATTTATTAGTCTTTAAGTGCCACTGGACTCCTTGCTGCTTTTGCCATGGCCCAGGACATGATTCCACTGAAGTCTCAGGATGTATGTGGCTGCAGTTTGGGAACCTAAACCCCACCTATCTATCTCACATTAGCTCTCAAGAGTCAGACAGGTGGTGTACAGTTTATAGCACACAGACAGCAAGGAAGCCAGGATAGCTAGCCAACCTCATCATACAAGCAGCCAAGGCAGCTCAGTGTTAGGGACAGGGCTGGGAAAAGACCTGCTGAGGAACTCGCAGCCAGGGAGCCTGCCTGGCAGCCTGGGGTTGGAGCCTAAATGGCACTGGCTCCAGCAAGAGGGGATATGTGCCATGTGCACCTTTGGGGCCAGTAGGAGCAGGACCTCCCTAGGCCAGGTGCTGTGAAAGAAGAGGAGGGCATGGGAGGGGAGAAGAGAGATGGCATGGCTCACCAATGTTCTCTCTAAGGTCCAAAGGCAGCTGAACAACATATGTTAATCGCTGTGTGGGACCGATCCTGTCCGCCTACCAGCCCTGTCCAACCCTTCTGCTCTCCCAGACTCCCCCCACAGTCGTCCCAGTCCCACCCCCATGCCCCTCCCATCTAGCCTGACTCCATCTTCCCTCCAACCCTCCACTCCCTTTCACGGCCAGCTGCTCCTGCCCTGTCCCCAGCTGCCCCCCGAGCCCTTACTTGTCTGCCAGAGTGGCATGGTCTGACCCCCTGCCACTCCTCTGGCCGGAGGAGCTCTCATTGAGCATGCATAGAGAGTTTTAAAAACTCTGAGCTTGGAATAGCTCTTCGCTGGCAGGAAGACTGTCTTCCAGCCAGGCAAGGACTGCGGCTGCTGGCAGTGCGTGGCCAGCAGTGTTTCCGGCACCGGGCAGTGGTGGGGTCTGCACAGCCACGCAGCCGTGCAGCTTAGAGGGAACATTAGGGCTCACTCCTGTCCCCCACAGCCCTCTGAGCAGGCAGAGGAATGCATTAGGTGCACTGTGCATCTATGTTTAGACTGCCATGCCGATATCCATCAAAAAGCTGGAAAAAGTTTGCTTTTTCTTTGAATGCCTGGAGAATGGAGGACGTCAGGGCAAAAAGGAGGACATGTCCTCCTTTTGCCAAGTGTCTGGTAACCCTACATCTGGCTTACTGTGACTGTATCACCACTCAGCATCTGATGAATCGCACCCAGAATCTGAGCCTCAGCTGGTGTAAATCAAGGGAGCTCCCTCTGTCTGAGGGGATGGATCTTCAACTGAGAATCTGTCACAAGATCTGGATCTCAATCTCCATTTCTCTTAAAAGCTGCTGTAAAGTCCAAGTGGCCCTGCTGTGAGAAGAAGTAGGGGCACTGCTGCCTCCTCAAACCATTCAGGGCACAGACTCTGGGCTCCCCCCTCAAGAAATCCCCCCCGGCAACCCCAAGGGTTGGCCCAGGGTCCAATACAGCTGCTGCCAACCCCAAGGACCCCAGAGGCTTAGCGCCAGCCAGCTCTGTGCTGCTAGTCCTCAGGTGAGGTCGATTCCTGGGCCAGCTGACTAAGCCCCTTTTCTCATCTGCCAGCTGAACACCTCAGACCCATGCCCCTTTCTTCATCCTCCCCATGGACCCATGCACCCCAGCCTTGAGGCCCTTTACTTGCCTGCAGCCCACTGTTTACACTGGCCCTGAGCCCCCTTCCTTACCCCTTACAGCTCCATGTGCCCCAGTCCCAAGCCCCTTTCCTTGTCCTCCACTCTGAGATCCCATATACCCAGGACACGAGCCCCCTTCCTTAACGCCTTGCCATGCACACTAAAGAGGCAACCTTAAACTACCCGGGGCCCTAGGCAAAGGCCCATTGTGGGGCCTCCTGTAGGAACTAAATGCATAATTAAAATCATAACATTATTTTTAAAAAATCTAAAAGCATTTGCTTTTTAAATTTTTAAAGATTTTGTTTATAATTGAAAAGCATAACATACATTTTTTAAAATAATGTTTTAAAATTTTAAATGTTCACCTTCCTACGTTTTCTGTTGCTAAAACCAGAAAATAAGTTCTTGGAAGTCAACAGATAGCGGGACAGAACACTCCATCTGTCCTGCTAGCATGCAGTCCATACTCTTGGCCTGAACTTCTCATTTCTTTTCTAGATGAAATATCACCTGTTTACTTTAAGAATTTAAAGAGTGAACTGGACTGCTTTTGTACTATATACTCATTGGCCACATTTCCCCAAACCTCACAATACAGTCCAAATGAAATAATGAGTGTCATGACAGACAGAGCCATAACACTCTGTTTCAGTGTCTGGAATGCTCACCTTTCAATTAGCAGCTCTTGGGGCTGGTGCCATAAAACACGCCTTTTAATAGAGCAGCTCTGGTGTGCCCAGGGAAAAGTTACATTCACCCTGCCATAGTTACCGTTCTGACAGATCACAATGCCACATCATCACAGTGACCATATTTACAACTTATGAAATTTCAAGGAAGAACCAAAAATAAATCAAATTTAATAAAATGTCAACCCATTTTAATAAAAAAAGAATCCTTCCAAATTAGCAGAAAGCATCCCAGAATGCAGTATTCCACAATATCATGAATGTTGTGAAAGGGCTAGCAATGCCATTGAATGAACTAGGAAACAGTAGCATTTCCACGGAGTTGAAAGAAAAGAAAAGATTCAAACCACCACTGCAGTTCTTACAGTATTTGTGTTCTGAGTTCCCTTAACAGCTGAAAAAACAAGGAGTTCTATGGCACTTTTAAAGACTAACAAAGTTAAGTCCCCTTAATAGCTGGGAAGAACTGATGTATGTGTTTTTGGTCATTACTTTAGCTAGCCTTAGGTAGATGTGGCAATTGACTCCACTTTTAACCGGATTTAACACTTCACGTGTCCAGGCATTATCAGCACTATCAGGTAACATTACTTTCAAAAATCCTGCTCTAGCAAATGCCTGGAAGCTCTGCACGACCAGTACTTGACATTTTTGTAAGAAGCAGTGACTGAAAGTTGCTGAGCTTTTAAGAATTTGCATTCTAAATATGTCTGCCCCCACCTGCACACTCCCTGCTTCCTGTCACAGCCCCGGCCCTTCCCTTGTAACTTCAGCAGTGTTCCCCTTAAGCCACTGATGGAGCAGAGCAACTTACAGTGCTCGCTGTGCAGCAATTTTTAAAGCTAAACCCCCACTCCCCCAGCCATCCCAATCCCTAACCGGCCCCCCCGGGGCTCCGGGTCACCCCCCCCAGCAGGCTCAACCATATGTTCCCCGCAACCCTCGGCACTCTTATCTGGCCACCAGCTGTTCCTCTGGCCCAAAGGAAGCACTGACTGAGTACGCTCAGAGGTTCTGAGTACGCTCAGTCAGAACGTCTCCCCATGGGAGTTTTAAAAACTCCCCACTCTGTGGAACCTCTTAGCCCACCAGAAGACTGGCTGGGTAGGGACCATGGCTGCCAGCCATGAGTGGTTGGTAGCATTCCCTGTGCAGGTCTATGCAGCTTACAGGGAACACTGAACCCCGGTCCTCTGGCTTGAGCTGCCAGTGTCCCTCCTCCCCTGCAAACCCCATCAACCCCCTATCCTCAACCCTTCCTGAGCACAGCTGGAGGCTGCTTTTAAACTTTCTGCCCTTCTTCCACAGGTGAGCTGGTGGCCTCAGTTGGCCTCCTCCCTCTCAGGCTGAGTCTGCGGCTGCTGGAGTCACAGCAAGCCTCACGCCAACCAAGGCAGATGCAGCATCACAGATTCTGGGTTATGAGAAGGCAGCAAATCACTCTGGTTGTGCACTGATGGGGCCCCTTACTCCTCAGGGCCCCAGGAGGCCACCTGCTCGGCCTATCCAAAAAGCCACCTCTGGCACCCTGGCCATGAGCCCCTTCTTTTTCTTCCCACCAGGGAAGTTACTGGCTAGGGTCAGATCCCAGGATCCCCCCTGGCCCTGATTCTCTCAAGGGTCCAATCTGGCCTCAGCTGCTGCTGCTTGCTGGCAGCAGCAGGGGCGAGATCTGGCTTCAAGCTGCTTCCAGGAGGCTTGAAGCCAGGGCTGGTTCCTGCCGCTTTCTACAAATGGTAGGAGTTCAAAACAGGAGGCTCGGAGACAGCTCCTCCCACTTGTGGCAAGCAGCAGGAACTAGCTCCGGCTTCAAACTTCCTGCAAGCAGCTTGAATCTGGAGCCTGTTCCTGACGCTATCCACGAAATTTGGCAACAGCTCCTGCCACTTGCCAGAAGAGGCCTGGAGCCAGATTGGGCCCCTTCAGCTGTGCTGCTGCTAAGTAGGTGCAGGGCCTGTGCTCTGTTGGCCACAGTGCAGCCATGCCCCTGCTTCTTACCCCTGCTCATGCCCAACTACTGAGGCCCCTGGCCCAGCAGATCACCTACTAATCCAGGGGTCTCCAACCTTTCTGGGTGAGGGTGCAGATTGCAATTCTTTTCTCAGTCGGGGAGGCCAGTGAGAAAATTTTGATAGATAAGACATACAAATCAATCTCATTAATAAACTTTAATAAAATGATTAGTGTGATATTTGGCATTGCTTTGGCTTGCCCTGTGTACAGAGGACACGCAGGACAGGGAGCCTGTAGGAGGGGCAAGACAGGACAGGGGAACATGGCAGAGGAGCGGAGGGGAAGAAGGTGGGGATAGCAGAGCAGCTAGGTGGCTGGACTCTGCTACTTCCTGACAGCAACCCCACCAACTCTGGTCTCCTCATTCGCTGCCCAGCACTGCTCAGAGAAAGGAGAGCAGTGCTGGGGAGAGGAGAACAGAGTCAGTCAGAGACAGGACAGAAACCCTGGCAGTTCTGTAGTAGTCCAAGGTTTTGGCATTGGGCCAGAGATGGGTAGCAATTTCTACAGAAGAATTTTTGCCACTAAGGTTAGGGGTGCTGGAGGAGAGCAGAACCAAGTGGATGTCTAGGTCAGGAAGTAGCTGGATCCCACTAACCAGCTGCACTGCTCCCCTGCCCCTTCACCCTCCTACAATGGCCACAGTTTGTCCTGTGTTCTCACTCAGCACAGCTCCCCTTCCCCTGGATTACAGAACAGAACAGAACTAGAGGGTTGGAAGGGACCTCATGAGATCATCAAGTCTAACCCCCCAGGTCTTGAACCCAGGACCATCTGCATGGTAAGTAGAGGCACCAGTCACAACACTATTTGCAGGGCTCTTACATACTCACCCTCAGGCTTAGTATTCCCCACCCTCTTATCAGACTGAACACAATGCCAGCTCAGCTCACATACCTCCACCCCGCATTATATAGTACCTTGCTTGATCAGTTTTCAGGATCTTGTGGCAGCATTCCAAGGGCTGGATGAAAGCCCATGGGCAGGCCGGAGTCTGGCCCCTCGGCCGAATGTTGGACAAGCCTGTAGTAAGCTGTGGAGCTAGAGGGCCTCCAGACACCACAGAAACCAGCTGTTTATATTTCCCACCCTGCTCCACCCTAGACCATGCACCAGGAGAGGCAGCAGGGTAGGAGATTTACAATGGCCCCACTGGCC
This sequence comes from Podocnemis expansa, assembly GCA_007922195.1. Taxonomy (NCBI): domain Eukaryota; kingdom Metazoa; phylum Chordata; order Testudines; family Podocnemididae; genus Podocnemis; species Podocnemis expansa. The sequence goes on from ML681991.1 coordinate 45,762,078, forward strand.
CCAGCTGCCCAGCAGGACTGAGGGCATTCATCAGCATTTGGGGCTGATGGCCTGTGGGTCCAACGAAAAATATCATCTCTCCTGCCTCATCCCCAAATCCTCACAAAGGATTGTCTGGAAGGTGTGATGGAAAGGCTGTCAAGAAGTCAGTGCTCACCTGTAACCTCAGGGCAGCCCCAGCTTGAAGCAATGAGTTCCTACTTTTCTGGACTTGGTGTCAGGACTCAGAAAATTCTCTTTTTTTTTCTGCAGAACCTTGGTTTTCTCAGTGTAGATATCTGTAGTTACCTAAAAAGAGGAGGCGGTTTCTTGATCTACATTTGGAAGAGGGGCTGCCCTTTGATTTACAAAGTACATCAATGCTGCCAGTAGATCAGTGTTTGGTCCTCCTTTTCTTAATACCCTCTTATTTCAACCTTTCTCCCACTTGATTAATTATGTCTCTGAAACTTTGCCACTAACAATACCCAGTGGGATTTATACAATATCACTTATGTAACTGTGGTGTTTTTTTTAAGAATAATGATCCAATGTGAAAAATATTTGAGATTATGATTAAGCATCAGCTTAATTTTTGTGTGACGTTTGTCCAAGATGATGGACTGAAATAACACAGTTTCCCTGCTCCTACATTCATATTCAAGAGATACTGCCACCTGTGGGAATTTCTGAAAATAGGTGCTGGTAAATCATCCAGTCAATATGATTCCACCAATAGGCATTTTACACTATGGCTATGTCCACACTTAGATGGTAATTCTGAAATAAATTATTCTGAAATAAGCTAAATTGAAATAAAATCATTATTTTGAAATAACTTAAATCGAAATAAGCAAATATTAAATCAAAATAAGGAAAAACCTCAAAGTGAAATAGCATGTCCAGACACAGAACTTGCTATTTCACTTCAGGAGAGGGGCAGTATGGGAGGTGTGGCAACATGGCCCCCTCGCTGGGCCATATTGGCAGCCATGTTGCCAGCCAATCCTATAAAAGCAGGAACCAACCTCACTTCCCTGTTCATTCTGGCTAGCAGGAGACTGCGAGACACAGAGATGGAAGCTGCCCGGCTTCCTAGCCATTGCTGTGCTGTGAATAGACCCGCTGCACACCTGCAGCGTGTCTTCCTGCTGTGGGACACTCTGCTCTTAGACTCTGATGGTGCCCAGGCTGAGCCCCAGGCTATTATCTCACTGGGCCTCAGATAAGCCCTAGTTCCCCACCCCACTTCTGTGCCCGTGAGCCGTGTTCGCTTCCCTCCATGGGGACGGACAACGGAAGGCCATCGGGGCTATCGGGTTCCCTCACGATCTCTGGGGGATCAGTCGACATATTGGCCATCTCCTCCACCGAACTGTCGCTGTTGCAGGGTTTTCTCCAGGGGCTAGTAAAGGTTGTAGACAAAACCAATCCCGAAGGCCTGGCGGGGGTGGTGAAGGCGTCCATGTTCTGCACGAGCTCTGAACCACGCGGTCTTGCGCACGAGCCAGAGGTTGAAGGGCTTTAAAGCCCCAGACTTCCAGGGGTGGCGCCATTTGCCACCAACCGTCGAGGCCCACAGATCAGGCATGGGGTTCCAGCCCTCCCGATTGGCCCAGGAGCCACTGCTGGCCCGATCTAAAACCTTTTCCTATTGGCAGAGCGTCACATGACCCTCTTCTGGGGCGGGCTGCCCCCGCCACGTGACCTCCTGCGACCAATCCCGCTCTCGGGGGCAAAACCCACTCCTATTGGTGCAAAGGCGTTCTGGGAGGGTCCACACCATCCCACTTCCGCCGGAAGTCACATCCAGAGGGCAGGACCGGATGTCAGGTGACTGGCTGGGGGTGGGACTTCCGGTGACAGGTGGGCAGGGGGCAGGTCCGGAAGTCGGTAGGAGGGATTTCCGGTGAAAATGGGGTGTGGAAACGGTTTGATTGATGGTAGGGCCCTTTACTACTGCAATGTACTACTAGTGGTCGCCAGGACCATCAACAGGATCCTGCTCCGACGCCTTGTCACTCAAGGAGAGTTCCAGGACACCATTGTCAGCATGGCCATCCTCGGATTTCCCTGTGCATCTTGGGAGGAAGATCAAATCACATTATTTCGAAACAATGGTTATTTTGAAATAACACGTCCTAATGGTGTTATTTCAAAATAACTGTTTTGAAATAATGGACATTTCGCATTAAAGTGGGTTTAAGCTATTTCAAAATGATGTCTCTTGTTTCAAAATGATGAAGCCTGTCATTTCGAAATAAGATTATGTTGTGTGGACCTAATCTTTAAATCAAAAGAACCAGTGTTATTTTGATTTAAAAGAGACATGTGGACATACCCTATAGGTTTTCCATTATTATATTGACTGTTGGTCATTGGTATGTGATTCTGACCCCCACTCAAGTTTCTGTACTCTGCAATCATTTAGCATTGATTTAACAGAGTTATTGGGTCATAGAAGATTAGGTTTGGAAGAAACTTCAAGAGTTTACTTAGTGCAATGCCCTGCTCAAAGCAGGGCTACCTTGTCTTTAGAATCCCAGCTAGGGCTTACTGAAGCTTCACTTTAAAAATTTCTAAGGATGGAAATTCCACCACTTCCCTAGGTAACCTGTTGCATGGCTTACCCACCTCCTGCAAAAAAAATTTTTTTTTCCTAATATCCAAACTAGATCTCCCCCATTGCTCCTCTCTGTCATCTGCTACCACTGAGAACAGCTGAACATCATCCACTCTGAAACCCTTCCTCGCATAATTGAAGACTGCTATCAAAGCCTTCTATCTCTTTTTTCTTAAGCAAACTAAAGAAGTTCAGTTCCCTAAAATGTCTCCTCATAAGTCTTGTACTCCAGCCCTCTAATTGTTTTATTTGTCCTTCGTTGGCTTATTTCCAACTTGTCCACAACTTTCCTGTAGCAGGGGACACGAAGTGGACATAGTACTCCAGATCATAGAATCATAGAACCATAGGGTTGGAAGGGACCTCATAGGTCATCTAGTCCAACCCCCTGCCAGAGGCAGGACCACTCCCACTAAACCATCCCAGTCATGGTTTTGTCCAGCCTGGCCTTAAACACCTCCAAAGATGGAGATTTCACCACCTCCCTCAGCAGCTCATTCCAAGGTTTCACCACTCACCTAGTAAAAAAGTTTTTTCTAATATCCAGCCTCAACCTCCCTAAGCACAACTTGAGACCGTTGCTCCTCGTTCTGTCCTCTGTTATTACTGAGAACAGTCAAGCTCCATCTTCCTTAGAGCATCCCTTCAAGTAGTTGAAGGTTGCTATCAAATCCCCCCTCAATCTTCTCTTCTGCAGACTAAATAAGCCTAATGCTTCCTGTCTTTCCTCATAGGGCTTGTGCTCTAGCCCTTTAATCATTTTGGTTGCCCTCCTCTGAACTCTCTCTAGCATGTCCCTGTCCTTTTTGTAGTGGGGAGCCCAAAACTGAACACAGTATTCTAGATGTGGCCTCACCCGTGCAGAATAGAGGGGAATGATCACATCCCTTGATCTGCTGGTAATACTTCTTTTGATGCAGCCCACTATGCCATTGGCCTTTTTGGCAGCCATTGGCCTTTTTGGCAGATATGGCTTCCTGCTTCAATGCTTCTGCAAGTGCAGCCCAATATGCTGATAGCTCTCATGGCAATAATGGCATATTCTTGGCTTATATCCCACTTGTCCACTGTAACCAGCCAGGTCCTTTGGTGCAGAACTGCTTGTAATAACCCTTGGGGAGGAAGGGGTTAACATTCTGGTCAGTGAGTCCCAGGACAGCCAATAGGAACGAAGTGCAGGCTTTTGAATTGTAACAGCAGCCTGGCCTGGGCCTGTTTGGATGTAGCAGAGCTCCTGGAAGGATCAGGAGGAGGCCAGAGGGGCCTGAGGAAGAATCCAGCAACATCCTTACCAGAGATAAGTTAAATTTGTTACTGACCAGGCGTGGGTAGAACAGGGAATGTTTACTTAGATGTGGTCAGGGTATTTTCTTTGTTTTTGGCTTGTTTTTTGGATTTCTCTGTGCTGAGCACATGTATCCCCCCCCCCACTACCCTGTAACTACCTAAGTTAATTCCCAGAGAAGCAGCTCTCTGTGTTTATTATCTGTTCTTTTTGATTAAAGATTTTACCTTTTAAGTAAGTTCTGGTTCTGTTCCTGGTAGGGCAAGAGGTTTGTGTGCATGTGCCTTGGACTGCACAGGCAGCTACTAGAGGGAACCCTGTTCCAGTTCCAGCTCATACTGCAGCTGGAGTTCAGTCACTTTCCTGAAGGAGGAATAAACAGGATTGTAAGTACCTCACAGGGAGGAATTCCCAAGTGCACCTTCCCTGGGTCTCAAGAGGTTTTTTGCATTTGGGTGGTGGCAGCGATACCACTCCAAGGCCAGGAATTGGAGGCCTTGGAGACTTCTAAGAGCAGGCTTTAAGGCCAGTAGCTTTTAAGGCCTATTGCAGGCCCCCACCTTCTGCACTCAGAGTGCCAGAGTTGGGAAAAAGCCTTGACACTGCTGCCTAGCCAGTTGGTCCCCAGTCTGTAGCAGGGCATTGGACTCCTCTGTCCTAAGTGCAGGATTCTGAACATGTCCTTGTTGAACCTCATTTCTTTTGGCCCAATCCTCTAATTAATCTTGGTCACTCTGTGTCCTAACTTGTATCCTACTGATCTACACTAATGTCTAGTGCAGAGGTTCCCAGTGCATGGTCTGGGGACCCCATAGTTATTGCAAGGGGTCCGTGAATACATCCAGCCCTGGCTGCTGCTGGCTAGTGATCCATGCCAGACAGGGCTCTAAGTCAGGTGTGACAAAAATATGGCCCATGGGGCTATATCTGGCCTGCCAAGGGCACTGATCTGGCCCACAGAGCTACAGCCTGCACTATGCCTGGGAAGCTGTCTGCAGCAGCAAACTCCAAAGCCAGGCCACCTTCACAGCAGGGCTAGGCATGTTTCTGACTCACTCACGTGGTCCAAGTCACAGCACAGAGGAACAAAGGAAACGCTCCAGCCAATCCCGGCTCAGCTCTGCTGTGGTCTGCTAACTAATCAGAGTTTTAGTCACAGTGGGCAGGGCTGGGCTCCTGAAGAGCCACCACACTGCCCCTCCTACCCCAACTGTTCAGTTTCAGTTAGTCAGCATGCAAATTTGTTTGATAGCACATTGCATAAATCATAAATAAAAAAGGAAAAAGTGGCTGGGGCCACAGGGGAACAAGAGGATCAAAGGCTAACTAGGAATGAGCCAGCCAAAGGCCAGGTTTCTGAATAACTGACAATGAGAGTGGTGGGAGGGGGAGGAGCCCAGCCAGACTGCTTATAGACTCATAGACACTAAAGTCAGAAGAGACCAATATGATCATCTAGTCTGACCTCCTGCACACTGCAGGCCATAAAACCTCACCGACCCACTCCTACAATGAACCACAAACCCATAACTGAGCTATTGAAGTCCTCAAATCATGATTTAAAGACTTTAATATAGAGAATCAACCAGCAAGTGAGCCATGCCCAATGCTACAGAGGAAGGCAAAAAAACCCTAGTGCCCAAGCGAATCTGCCCTGAGGGAAAATTCCTTCCTGACCCCAAATATGGCAATCAGTTAAACCCTGCGCATGAGGGCAAGTCCACAACAGCCAGGTGAAGAAGAACTTCTCTGTAATAACTCAGAATCCACTCGATCTAGTGCCCCTTCCCAGATAACTATCATACCCTCACCAGTAGTAAAAGACAGACAATGGCCAAGCGACATTGTACATCATATCATTCCCTCCATAAACTTATCAAGCTTGGTTTTGAAGGCACCTAAGGTTTTTGCCCCCACCACTTCCCTTGGTAGACTATTCTAGAACTTTACTCCTCTGATGGTTAAGAATCTGTGCCTAATTTTAAGCCTAAATTTTCTGAAGGACAGCTTGTATCTGTTTGTTCTTGTGTCCACATTGGCGCTGTATTCAAATAATTTCTCTCCCTCCCTTGTACTGATCCCTCTGATGTATTTATAAAGAGCAATCATATCTCCTCTCAGCCTTCTTTTGGTCAGATTAAACAAACCAAGCACTTTAAGTCATCTCTCACAGGAAAGATCTTCCATTCCACGAATCATCCTTATAGCCCTTCTTTGCACCTGTTCTGGTTTGACTTCATCTTTCTTAAACATGGGTGACCAGAACTGTATACAATACTCCAAGTGAGGTCGCACCAGCGCCTTGTATAACGGTACTAACACCTTCCTATCTCTACTAGAAATACCCCTTCTGATGCACCTCAGGACTGCATTAGCTTTTTTCACTGCCACATCACTCATTGTCATTCTGTGATCAACCAGTACGCCCAGGTTCTTCTCTTCCCCCATCACTTCCAGCTGATGCGTTCCCAACTTAAAAGAAAAATTCCTATTTGTCCCTAAGTGCATGCCCTTGCACTTCCTATTGTTGAATTTCATCCTATTTCTAATGCTCCACTTTACAAGGTCATCCAAATCATTCTGTATACTATCCCGATCCTCCTCTGTATTGGCAATACCTCACAGCTTGGTGTTGCCCTACACGCCCGCTACAGGGTCCGAGCCACGCGGCTAACTAAGTCATACCTTAAGGCTCAGAATTCTGAAATGCTTACTCTGCACTCACGCTACGAGTCCATTTTCAAGTCAGCAAGCACATCAGAGACCCCTGTTGTCTCAAAGCAACAACTGTGTAGCTTAGTGGACCCATGAAGCCACTGTAGCCTTAGCCACCGAGGAGATTGTGGAGGAGCGACGGACTGTCATCCCAGAGCAGAGAGAGAGATACAGCAAGCAACAGAGGCCAATCATTCATTAAAGAAGGAATTTCATTGTGTTTTGGTAAGGAAAAGGGTCTGGGAAGGGATAGAAAACCAGAAACTGTGATTAAAACCAACTCGCTGCTTGTAAGTGTAAGCAGCTAACAGGGGCCCGATCCATACAGAACAGCCTACAGCATTAACCAAACTGGTGGGAAAGCTGGGGTATCCTTAGGATATTGGGAATAGAAGTACATGTAAGAACTTAGATCTCCCCATTCCACAAGTGACTGATCCCCATTTGTTGAATGTACTAATCTGTAAATGTGTAAATAATTAAATGTTTGTTATGCATTTGCTTTTAATGTTATGCTTGTAATTGTATTTAGTTAAATAATATTTCAGTCTAGGCATTAATCTGTACTTGTTAATCAAATAAACAGTACCTTCTCTTTTTGAAGAATTTCTGGCTCTGCATCTTTCACTGCTCTCTGAGTCTGTTCTTGATCAGTGGGCTCTAGCCATAGTTTCCACTAGGGTTTTTTTACCCATTTAGGCAACACCGGCCCCACCCTCTTACCTCAGAGTACTAAGTTTATAGGAAAAGGACTGTTGGACAGTCAAGATTCTAAATTTTCTGGGGTAACAAAGTGGTACCTTTTTGGAACATGTTCTCGAGTGGGCCATTGAAAATACATTGTGTCTACTCCAATCTGTATTGGCTATGCAATAGGATGCAATTTATCAGGCCAGTCTTTACTAGTGTGGTTCACTCCCTTTCACAATCTCTCCTTAAACATACAATTCATCCTTTCTGCCTCACCAAAGGACTGTCGTGGGTATTGGATGTGAAATTTCTGGGTGATCCCTTGGTTTTGTAACATCATCATAAAATTGTCTCCAAAGAAATTACCTCCATTAGTGGAACCTGTGATTTCAATGGTTCTGTATCTTTATACCACTTCAGTAAAAAGCCTTATAATTGCTGTTCTAGTGCAGTTATTCTTAGTAGGAAATGTATCTACCCATCCTGAAAAGGAAACTATAATAACCAACACATACTGAAACCTGTTTTTTGCTTTTTGGCAACTTGTCAATAAAATCCATCTGAATTCTATGCCACAGTCCCAGTCATTGCTGGTGCATCTTTGGAGTGGGAGTGGGGGGGCAGAAGTCCTGCCCCTTGTACAGAGGGCAGAATTTTGTACACATGTCCTTTTGTCATCTTCCATACCCACCCATTCTGCACCTTTTTAGAGTTCCTCATGCATGAACTGCTATGGTACATGAATATGTTCTTGTCTTTGGGTGTTTCTCAGTATTTGCCTAAAATTATTACTCATGTCACTAGCTGGCAGCAAAGTTCCAGGAATGTTTTTATTAGCTCACTTTTGGCTTCTAGTAACAGCTGCCATGTTATGTTGCTGAGCAATAGTGTTGACTCTGCTACTCCACATAGTTTCTGTGGTTAATTTCTTGCCATATGCTTTAATATGTTGACTTTCCAATTGATTAGGTTTTTTTTTATTACCTAAGCTTGGGTTCATTTCCACACCTCTAGGTATATCATCTCCTTCCCACCCGCTCCCTTCCAATGGTTTCATTGCTAAGCAAATGTTCAGTACTGTATACTATACACAAAAGCATCAGGGAGGCTTCATACAATCTTAGAACTTGAAATATAACATAAAGCTCCATGTGTTGTGCTGAACTATGGTCTAAGTATCCTTGAATCACTTCTTCCTCTAGATTTATAGAGGCAAATTTATATTTAATTCACTGTTTTCCTTTGATGATCATTAGGCTGCCATCAGTAACGTGCTCTGGTTGCTGTTGTAGTATGACCTGATCCCATCTCTGACACTCCCCTGCATTTATTTTCATCCCATTATGTAAGTTCCCCCTCTTCAAAGTGTCTGACAAAGTTGGATTTTCTCAAATGAAAGCTCACATGATAAATAAATCTGTTAGTCTTTAGGTGCCACAGACTCCTTGCTTTTTTTGCTTAAAAAGAGTGTTTCTACACATGCAGTTTTTTTTGTCCTAGACCAGTGGGTCTCTACCTTTTACAGTTCATGACGTGCTGTAGGAGGTCAAGGGACCAGGACAGGATGGGAAGGGGCAGAGGACAGTGGGTAGGGCAAGCTGCAGAGAAATGTGACAGCTGTTCTCACTGCCCACAGCTCAACAGACAGACAAGGTATCCTCCAACCCGGACGTGGGTGTAAGAAAGGACCTGCACGCCCACAGGTGGAAACCCTGCCGGTTTGCCCTTTCCCTGGGAAGTTAGGGACTAGGACCTAAAAGGGGAAAATCCCTGGGTCCCAAGTCCAAGGGGAGAGGGAGAGTATGGTCACTCTTACCAGCAAGGGGACAGTCAAATATCAGGTGGTGTATGATTTGGGTTCTCTAGAGTCCTTAAGGGAGGTAGTTTTATCGGGGGTACTGAAGAGTCAAGGGCTTCTTGATTGGGTTGATAGAGAACGTCCCAAGAGACGATAATAATTAAGACCAGGAAAAACAAACACGTGGGGGGAGCTAGACAAATGACAAATATAGTGAGACAATGTGCCAATGAACTATCTTTTAGTTTATTATAAGCAAAGGGAATTACAGATATAAAAGAGATTTAGTATAAGGCAAAAAGACAGATTAAATTTGTAAGGGTGACACAGGGTCTGCAGCCCGTTGAGAGATTACTCAAATGATAGCAATTATAAAACCTGAGTAAAACAAAAAAATAAGCAAATGAAGCTGCGTTATGCTGATGCTAGCCAGATTGAGTTCTCTAATTGACTGTGATACCCAGGCTAAGATCCCTATGTGGCTGTGTTAGGTTTTCTATTACTTAGACTACACTTAGACTATATTCTTAGGATTTTATGTCACTATACTCTTACCCAGTCGGCGAGAGAGCCGGTCCTGTCCCCCAAAAGCTGGCCCTCTTGGTTAGGTTTCTGGTAAGTTCGACAAGTCAGCTCCAAAGACCACCCACAGTCAGGTTTCCAGAGCACCCTGAAGACCACCCAACCTCCGGCTGGGTTTTCGGGGGAGTTAGCTTCAAAGACAACCCACAGCCAGGTTTTTGAAGCTCTCTGAGGATTCCCACATGACAGGTCCTCAAAGGGTGGGCGCCACACTGGCTGCAAAAGCTGGTGAGATTAAAGTGTGAAACCAAAAGATGACAGTGCAAAAAGAGTGGTCAAGGTAAAGTTACAGTGTGCAAGGTAAAGTTACAGTGTGAAGTTAAAGTGTGAGACAAAAGTCCGAATGGAGGGGCAAGGCCTGCGACAGATGTTCCTTGATCGCAAACCACGCTTCCGCAGTAAGCGACTCAAAGCTGTATCTTGCAGGTACATAGCTTGCCTTCCTCAGATTTTTTTTTCCTGACGTGGTTTTCTCTCTCTGGATGTTTGACTTTTAACTCACCAGCTTCTTTTATTTTAGTTGAATTTTAGTTCAGTTTTAACTGTTTAGTTACACTGTCTCTGATTAACTGGAGGCCCTTTTAATAGCCTTGGATAGCCAATTCAGGACAGGCAGGACCCACAGAGGCTATGTCTACACTGTCACTGTAATTTCAAAATAGTTATTTTGAAATAAATATTTTGACTTTAAATCAAAATAATTATTTCAAAATAGCTAGTCTTCACAGGACCAGTATTTTGAAATAAAGTGGCCTTTATAAAATAAAAATAGAGAGTCTTCACAGGGCTCCCTATGTCGAAATGGGGGCTGGATTGACTTGGGAGGCATGCATTGTGGGAAGAGTGGCATCTGGGCACAGCAGAAGGTCAGTCTTATAAAAGATGAAGTGAGCTCAGGTCATTCCCCAGTGTGCCTGGCAGTATGGAGGCTAAGCAGCTCATAGGTCTGACTCCCCTCCAGTGATTCCACAGACACCTGCAAGAGACCTGGCAGAATCTGGGAAAGCTGCTTCCAGTGTGGTGCAGATGTCCCCCACGCATGCACCCCAAGTGGGTACAGGACACCCCGCACCCTGTCCTGCTAACTCATGGGGCTGCCAGGCTCACCACACAGCTCTCCGTACCTCTTCACCTGTGGGCCCAGGAAGCTAGCACTGAGTGGTAGGAGCATGTCATCCTGACCACTTGGGATGACAATCTGTAGCAGCAGAACTTCTGGATGAGCAAGGGGACCTTCCTTGCGTTGGTCCAGGAGCTCACCCCAGTTCTACAGCACATGGACACCCACCTCCGAGCTGCTCTGCCTGTCAAGAAATGAATGTCTGTTGCATTGTGGAAGCTGGCAACCCTAGAGTCATGCTGCTCTGTCGCCCAGCACCTTGGGATTGGGAAGTTGACTGTGAGGACCAACCTCGTGGCTGTATGCTGAGCAATAAACTGGGTCCTGCTACCTCGCCTCATCGCTTCAAGAAACCAGCAGGAAACCCTAGATGGCCTCACCAGACTCCATTTCCCCAACTGTGCTGGTATCCTGGATGTGACCCACACCCCCATCTGGGCCCCAGACTGCTGGGCCTGTGACTACAACAACAGGAAGAGGTACTGCCCCATTATCCTGCAGGCCCTGGTCAACCACTGTGGCATCTTCCAGGACATTGATGTGGGCTTGCCGAGAAAGGCACATGGCATCTGTATTCTGCACAACCCCTCCCTGCACAGGTGAATGCAGGTGTGTACCCTGTTCCTCAAACTCACCATCACCTTCAGGGACATCCAAGTGTCCATAACAATCCTGGGGGATGCAGCCTACCCTTTGATACCCTGGCTCATGAAGCCCTACACAGGACAAATGGACACCAGCAAGGACCTTTTTAATCAGAGGCTGAACCACTGCCACTCAGTGGTTGAGTGAGACTTTGGGCACCTGAAGACCTGCTGGAGGGTCATCCTGACCCATCTGCAGCTCAGCAAACAAAACATCCTGCAGGTTGTCAGCACTTGCTGCTGACTGTACAACCTGTGCGAGTTGTGGGGGGAAAGAGTATCACAAGTCTGGGAAGCTGAGGCAGAAAGGGCTTGCCAGAGACTATGACCAGTCCCAGGACACCCTGCCTTGCATGCAGCAGGCACACCAGCAAGCCCAGATAATCAGAGATTCACTGGCTGCCCGCCTTCTCAGAGAGTACTGAGTAGTGTGCTGTGCACCACAGTTCACCACTGTGACCTCCCCTCAAGCACCTGTCAGAGGCCAACACCTCCCACTACCACTCACCCACGTACCCCCACACTTCACACCAATAAAAAGCACCTTGCACAGCAGGTTGTTTACAAGGGTTTTTTTTTTTTTACAATGGGTATGGGGGGGCAGGGTAGGTTTGGGCGTGTGTGTTGGGGGCTTTGGGGGTAGGGGGCTTTTGGGGAGAGGCCTTCTGAGTTGGTGGGGAGGGTGGACAGGTGAGTCCAGGGCTAGTGGCCAGGAGCCCATGGGTCCCAGGCCTGCAGCTGGCCACCCTGGGTCCTTGGTTGGTGCCATGGAGGGGTTGTGTTGGAGTGGTGGCAGGTTGTGTGGAGTGCTGCTGGTGCTCCAGGTGCTGGAGGGTCTGGTTTTGCTCCCATCATCTCCAGCAGCCTTTTCTGTGTGGCCCACAGACCCCGTTCCACCCTGCCACTGGCGAACTCTGCTCCATCCACCGCTCCATGTGGTCATCAGCACTCCCTGCAAACTGGGCAAGGTCTTCAGACTAGTCCACCTGGGAGTGCAGTGCCCTCCTCCTCTCTGTCTAGGCCAGTGTCACCCTGGCAGGGCCACCAGGTGTGGGTGATCATGCTGCTGAGGAGAAACAGCAAAGTGGCTTCTGATACTTTATGGGCTCTGCAGCCTGGGAGGTGCTCCTGTCCCCCTACCATCCCAATGCTTCCTTGACCCCTCCCTTGGAACACAGTTCTGTGCTAGGTTCCTTCCACCCGGCCCCACATGTTGGCTTTGTTGCCCATGGTGGCAGCCAGCAGGCAGCCGTGTTCTGGAGCCTTCTCCAGAGGCTACGTACCATTGGGGTCTGTGGCATGATGCCTGGCCAGCCAGACCAGCTCTGCACACATCATCATTCTGCCTGTCTCTGTCTCCCTCTGCAATGGACAGGGAGGCTCAGACTATTCTCCCAGGACTTGAAATAGGGGGTGGAGGTGAGACGAAGCATAATTGGGGGCAAAAGGAGAGCGCTCACTACCTTGGTATCACAGTGTGACTATCTGACAAGTGGGGGGTGTTGGGAAATCCGGGGGGTGGGGAGATTGAGGAAATTCCTGGTGCCTCCAGCCCCTTGGCCCCATGGGAGGGCCTCTGCCCACACCTGCAAGGCTGCCTGTCCCCGCACCAAGTCCCCCTGTAGTGCTTCCCCCACCCACGGGTGTGCCCGGCCCAGCCTGCAGGCTGCAGGGAGACAGTACTCACTGGAACGTGGTGCAGGTGTCTTCTGTGAAGCCCCCTCAGCAGTGTTCTTCTCCTCCACGGGTGAACCTCCTCTTGCTCGTCCGACGTGGTGGACTCCATCAGCAGAACAGAGGTCAGCTCAGGGCTTTCTGCAGGGTGGAGGGCTGGCTGGGTGGCCTGCTGTGCCAAAATGCTGGGTGCCTCCTCCACTGCGGGGTACGCAAGCTTCCCAGGGTCCACCACTGCAGCTGGGATGGTGCTGGGCTCCTGGCTGACAAAAGAGTGGAGCTCCCTGTAGTACCGGCAGCTGCTGGTGGGCTCAGCCCCGGTGTCTTCCCTCTCCTCCCTAGCCCACTGGTAGTCCTGCCAGAGCTCTTTTACCTTGGCCATGACCTGCTCCCTGTCCCTCTGGTGGTCCCTGGCTGCCAAGTCTTGGGACATGGCAGCATACACCTCCCTATTGTGGTGGCATGCAAGCAGGGCTCTATGCATGTACTCCTGGCCCCAGACAGCCAGCTGATCTAGGATCTCCTGTTGGATCCAGGAGGGAGCCCTGCATCACCGCTGGCTTGTCTGCTGCGACATCACTGTCTGGGCAGGGCTGGCCAATTCTGGAAATATCTGGCCAGGCAGAGGGGAGTCCAACACTTCCATTTGCCAGGGCAGGCTCTTCCTGTGCCTAAAACCATGGGGGGAAGGTCTGCCCCAGGGGAAGGTCATAGGAGGAAGCCCAACTAAATCAAAATAACCCTATTCCATGGCCAAGATCGGGCTATTTCAACTTACCAGACTTGAAATAACAGCTATTTCAAAATAAAACTAGGTTTAATGATATTGAAATAGCAGTTCCATATTTTGAAATATGGAACCACTTGTATCGATATACTAAAATGACTGCCAGGACACAGAACAGTTTCTTTGAAATAGATCTGAGGTTCATAGCCCTGAGGTGCTACTGTAATGCAGAAGGTCCTGGGTTCAATTCCCAGGGGGTTGGACTCGATGATCTCATGAGGTCCTTTCCAGCCCTATGATTTGACTTGACTTGACTTGACAGTCTACCTACATATTTTGGTGTAAGCAGAATTTCAGTGTCCTGTGTGAAAAAGATAAATTTTCAGAACTCACAAGATGCATTTGTTGCACAGATTATTAAGTGGAGTAAATTCTCTCTTATTTCATGGCGTGGGGATGGTGACGTGGAGTGGGACTGACAATGCCTTTCCTGGTTTTTGACATTCACCATGAAGTAGTAATAAAAAAAACCCAGCTCTTTCAAAAATGGGTCTTAGGAAGGAATATAACCAGACTGATAGACAGCTCAACTAGGGAGTGACCCTCTGCAGCATCATCTCACCTGGAGAAGTGAAAAGTAAGATCAACAGAGCTAGACGAGTACCCAGGAGTCATCTACTAAGTGACAATGTGGGTGATCTGGGGGAAGGGATGGAACTTGGGGGGTGCTGGGACTGTAGCACCAGGAGTAAAAGAAAAGGTAGTTGGAACATAGGGGGGGGATCAAATAATTGTCTTAAATGTTCCACTGAAGCCCCAATGCATGAGGAGAGTGGGGGAGGAGAACTCCAAGAAAAAAATGCAAGGAGGTATATGTAATAGAACTGAAAATCAAAATGACAAAGTAGGGCAATTGGCTGGGTATCTTAGGTGCCTATACACTAATGCGAGGAGCCTGGGTAATAAGCAGGAGGAATTGATAGTACTAGCGCAGACAAGGAACTATGATATCATAGGAATAACGGAGACGTGGTGGGATAGTCTACACAACTGGAGCTCTGCCATGGATGGGTATAAACTGTTCAGGAAGGACAGGCAGGGAAGAAGAGGGGAAGGAGTAGCGTTATATGTAAAAGAGCTCTATGACTGCTCAGAGATCCATTATGGAAGTGGAAGCGTGCCAGTAGAAAGTCTGTGGGTTACATTGAGAGGCGAAAGCAACAAGGGGGATGTTGTGGTGGGTGTCTGCTATAGACCACCAGACCAGAAGCAGGAGGTGGATGAGGTGTTCTATGAACAACTAGCAGAAGCTTCTAGATCACAAGCCCTGGTGCTCATGGGGGACTTCAATTACCCTGACATCTGCTGGGAGGCCAATACAGCAGTGCATGGGCAACCCAGGAAGTTTTTAGAGAGTGTTGGGGACAACTTTCTAGTACAAATGCTAGAGGAACCAACAAGGGCCCTTGCACCTCTCGACCTGCTGCTCACAAACAGGGAAGAATTGATCAGGGATGTAGAGGTAAATGGCAAGCTAGGCAGTAGTGACCATGACATGGTTGAATTCAGGATGCTGATTAAAGGAAGGAAGGAAAGAAGCAAAACACAAACCCTGGACTTCAAAAAAGCAGATTTTGGCTCCCTCGGGGAACTGATGGGCAGGATCCCTTGGGAAGCTAATCTAAAGAGGAAAGGAGTCCAAGAGAGTTGGTTATATTTTAAAGAAACCCTGCTAAGGGCACAGGAAGTTGCCATTCCAGTTAGGAGAAAGAACAAACATGTGAGGCAGCCAGAATGGCTTAGCAGAGAACTCTGCTCTGAGCTTAAACATAAAAAGGAAGCTTACAGGAAGTGGAAGCTTCGTCAGATGACCAAGGAGCCGTATAAAGATATTGCTAGGGACTGCAGGGATAAAATCAGAAAGGCCAAAGGACAAGTGGAGTTGCGGCTAGCGAGGGATGTAAAGGATAACAAGAAGGGGTTCTACAAGTATGTTAATAACAAGAAGAGGATCAGGGATGGTGTAGGTCCCTTGCTGAATAGGGCAGGCATCCTTGTGACAGAGGATGAGGAAAAAGCTGAAGTGTTCAATGCATTTTTTGCTTCAGTTTTCACAGGCAGGGTCAGCTCCCAGTCCACTACCAGGGGTATGGCAGATTGGAGAGAAGAGAGGCCCTTGGTAATGGAAGGTCAGGTTAGGGACTGCTTAAAGAAGCTGGATGTGCACACGTCCATGGGGCCGGACGAAATGCATCCAAGGGTGCTAAGGGAATTGGCCGATGAGATAGCAGCACTGCTGGCCGTTATCTTTCAAAACTCATGGAGAACGGGGGAGGTGCCAGAGGATTGGAAAAAAGCAAATATAGTGCCTATTTTTAAGAAAGGGAAAAAGGAGGATCCGGGGAATTACAGACCAGTCAGCCTCACCTCAATCCCTGGAAAAATTATGGAGCAGATTCTCAAAGAATCCATCCTCAAACACTTAGAGGAAAATAAAGTGATCAGGAACAGTCAGCATGGATTTACCAAGGGTAAATCATGCCTGACCAATCTCGTTTCCTTCTATGATCAGATGACTGGTTTTCTCGATGCAGGAAGAACTGTTGATGTGATATACCTTGATTTTAGCAAGGCTTTTGATACAGTTTCCCACAACATTCTCATTGGCAAATTAAGGAAGTATGGATTTAATAGGTGGACTATAAGGTGGATAGAAAACTGGCTAGATCAATGGTTTCAGTGTGTAGGAATCAATGGTTCCATGTCTAGCTGGCAACCAGTAACGAGTGCTGTGCCCCAGGGGTCAGTCATGGGGCTGGTTCTGTTCAACATTTTCATCAATGATCTGGATGACGGAATAGACTGCACTCTCAGTAAGTTCACGGATGACACCAAGCTGGGGGGAACAGTAGACACATTGGAGGGCAAGGACAGGATTCAGGGAGACCTAGATAAATTGGAACAGTGGGCCAATACAAAGCTTATGAGGTTCAGTAAGGATAAGTGTAAAATCCTGCACTTGGGATGGAAAAACCCCATGGACTGCTACAGGCTGTGGAACATTCAGTTAAGTAGCAGTAGTGTAGAAAAGGACCTGGGGGTCATGGTGGATGGGAAGCTGGATATAAGTCAGCAGTGTGCTCCTGCTGCCAAAAAGGCCAATGGCATACTGGGCTGCATCAAAAGAAGTATTACCAGCAGATCAAGGGATGTGATCATTCCCCTCTGTTCTGCACTAGTGAGGCCACACCTAGAATATTGTGTCCAGTTTTGGGCTCCCCACTACAAAAAGGACAGGGACGTGCTAGAGAGAGTCCAGCGGAGGGCTAACCAAAATGATAAAAGGGCTGGAGCACAAGCCCTATGGAAAGACTGAAAGCATTAGGCTTATTTAGTCTGCAGAAGAGAAGATTGAGGGGGGATTTGATAGCAACCTTCAACTACTTGAAGGGATGCTCCAAGGAAGATGGAGGTCGACTGTTCTCGGTAGTAACAGAGGACAGAATGAGGAGCAATGGTCTCAAGTTGCAGTTAGGGAGGTCGAGGCTGGATACTAGAAAAAACTTTTTTACTAGGCGAGTGGTGAAGCATTGGAATAAGCTGCCGAGTGAGGTGGTGAAATCTCCATCTTTGGAGGTGTTTAAGGCCTGGCTGGACAAAACCATGACGGGGATGGTTTAGTGGGAGTGGTCCTGCCTCTGGCAGGGGGTTGGACTAGATGACCTATGAGGTCCCTTCCAACCCTATGTTTCTATGATTCTATGATTCTACTGCAGGACAGACTCAACAAAGAAAACTACACAACATCCCCTTACCATCATCTACAGCCCCCAGCTAAAATCCCTCCAACACATCATCAAAGATGTACAACCTATCCAAGAAGATTTTCCTATGCTTTCTCAAGATTGGGCAGCAGGCCAATCCTTGTTTATGGAAAGATGCCCAAACCTGAAGCAAATGCTAACCAGCAACTGAGCACCAATACAATAAATAGACTTTCACAGGAACCATTCCTGCAACAAATCCCACTGCCAAATCTGCCCGCCCACTGACTCCAGTGGTTCCATCACAGGTCCCAAGCACATCAACCACACCATCAAGAGCTCATTCACCTGCACATCCGCTAATGTAGTATAAGCCATCATATGCCAGCAATGCTCCCCGCTATGTATACTGGCCAAACCTGACTGTCTTTGCACAAAAGAATAGACACAAATCGGACATAAGAGAACATTTGAATCCTCTGGAGACTAGTAACAGACTTGAAAGTTGTGCTTCATCACAAAGACTTCAAAAACAGCCTTTGGCATGAAAGTGCAGAGCAGGAACTGATTTCCAAACTTGACACAATCAGAGTGAGTCTGAAATAGGAACTTTGAATGGTTAGCACATTGCAAAAAGGAATTTTCCCTGTTCACACAGTCTCACCTTCTAATGAACTGGTGTGAATGGCCCTCATCTATTCTAACTGAACTGACTTTGCTAGCACTTCTGCTCTTCCATCCTGGCACCTGTATATATACCTCTCAACTGTAGTTTCCACTTCATGCATCTGACAATGTGGGTTGAAGGCCACCAAAGCTTATGCCTGAAGAAATTTGATTATTTTTAAGGTGCCAAGAGACTCTCCTTGTTTTTGCTGTACACAGACTAACGTGGCTACCCTTTCAGATATTTTGGGTTTGCTTTAAAGAGATCTCTGACAAAAATGTTAGATGGGTGAAATTGTATTGCTCAATCCTTTGAAATTTAAAGCAAAAAAAGGGGTTCTTCTTTCAAGAGTCCAGTCACACAGATAGTATTAAGCAATTTATTTAACTACACTTAGGGGAGGCTCAATAAACAGCTTCAAAGTACAGTTCACACAGCAGTTTCTTATACATCTTATTTATGTAAACAGGCAATACTGGTTGATGCTAGTTCCCTAACAGTTCTCTGTTTCCTGGAGAAGATGACTCCATCTGTGGTGGTAGGTGAAGGGAGGAGTGGTCCCAACGAATAAAGGGAATATGTACTAGGAAGCAAGAAAACAGTGAGGGGTATGTGATGTCAGACAGCAGCACCAAACTGATCTTTATCTAGGAATTTTCTGTGCTTGTAGTCTTTGAAGTATTCTGTATGAAGGCCTCATCCTAACAGAAAGATACAAATCTAAAATGAAAATTGGCTATAACATGAGGATAGACCTGAATCGCATCATACTGTAATTTAATTTTTTAACTCCAAGTTTAATGACTCTTTGTAGCTTAAGGAACATTGGAACATGGAATCACAGGATTAATAATTATTACCATCTATTAACCACATCATGTGATCAGCCATAATCTAATGATGATTAGGAAAGATGCATGTAACTTTGGCCACATTAAGCTTTGCTCCCCCCAGTGTCACTATGCAGCATAGCCACCTTTTCCCTATTCCTGATCCTCTGCTGCTCCAAGTGGCCCTTCATCTCAGGGTGACTTTTGCCTCTGCAGCTGGTAAAACCCAGAAGGAAGGAGTCGGAAAACATCCCCTGAGAGTGGAAGAAATTTTCAGAATATTTGTTTGCCTATACATGAAGGCTGGCGTTTAGCATAAAAAGTGAGCTAGGCATGCAGAGTCTTTGACCAGTGATCCTTAGATGTCTTCATCAATTACAAGGGGAGGTGGTGTAGCAAACAAACACTGGATCAGGGTAGCAGATGGTAGGTTTCTAAGCTTGACCATGCCACTATGCACTGAATGATTCTAGGCAAGTAACGCCACCTCTTTCTGTCTTACTCTCTGCAGTTTTCAGCAGCAGTTGAATGGAGATGTTCAGGTTGCATAAAATAACCTGCATATCTGAGTTCAGTTGCTTAACACTCCTTTGGTCCACTGTGGAATGGAGAGGCCTCTGTTTAATTCAGTGCTACACCAATTGCTGGGGTGCTGCTAATTGATTGGCTTCCAGTTCAGCTGATTGGTCTCGACAGACCTGATCAGTCTATCAGGAAGGTTGATCTGATGTCAGCAATTTTGCTGCTGTAGGTGAAGATTAACCCTTACTTTTTCCTAGCTGTCACATGCAGATAAGGATGTGGCCCTAGGGCTAGACTCAGAAAGCTTCCACTTCCCATACCTGAATCCCAGAATTCATTCCCCCTGGAAGCCACTAAAACCCATACTGAGCTGAAGGTAAGCCTTAGGTCTAAATACTAGACAAAAAGGGCCTGTGATGTTTCCATGGTGCAATCTGTACTGGTGAACTGCTGAGTCACTCCAATCCCCCATACCTGGAGCCTGTCTTACTCTGCTCTCTTCTAAGAAAACCGACTCTTGGGCAGATCACCCACAATCTTGAGCATATAAGCAGCTCCGAACAAAGCCAAAGAGTGTTTCCAGACAGCAATCTTTGGATTCTACAGCAGAATAATCACAACAAATACCCCACTCTTAGAACCAACACTAGGAACTTCCTACCACAAAGTTTAATATCGCCCCCTGAGCAATGAGCTCATGCAAATTCATCCATGTAACAAAAAAACTTATATGCACCAGCCTTGTGTTTCCAAGTGGAGCCTCCCACATGTAGGATTGTTTTAACTAAAACAGACAAACCAATTTATTACCTAGAGAAGGATTTTAAGCTATTATAAGTAAAAGGATAAAATACCATATTTGGTCAAGAAATAAAAAAGAATGTATTGTAAACTAAGCTGAACATTTTCAGCAACTTTACATCCTTAGATAATTCTTACCCTAGGCAGGTTGCTTTCCCCTCATTTGCTTGGTGGTGGTCGATATTCTTTCTCCCTTCTGGACTTTTGCCCCCCACCGAGGCAGGTGCAAACGGCATCCTTGTATGTTTCATCCATACCCTCCAGGATGCCTGGGCGAAGGTGGGTGGCTTATTCAAGAGAATCTTATTAGACGTCCAGGCCAGTACTTTGTTCTTGGTGAGCTAAGCTTGGTTTGTCTAATGCATGCTTTGATGAGGTGACAACTGCCCATTTGTTTCTGGAGATTCTTACCTGGATTGGTTTCAAAACATAAGGACGCATCTTTTGGAATACTACACAGCCTCATAAACGAACACAGGAAATTGCAACAAGCAGATCACAGTAACAATGATGCTCAACATGTCATGAGCATTCCAAAAATATCTGAAATAATATTCTTTGCATTACACAATAAACAATTGCAGTATAAGGTAAACATGAGGGTGCAAGACATCATAGGACCACATATCCCTGTGTCTCTGCCCCTGGATATGCCCTCTGCAGCACCCCATCAGGCAGCTGAGCACTGTGAACCCCTCAAAATACACTAAACTGGGGAAGGGAGGCATTCCGCTGCCTGAAATTGGTTTCAGGAACTTATCTGACAGAGAAGGGGCCCAGATATTACTGCAAGAACCCAACAGACTACCAAAGTGTCTTGAGAAACTGGCCTTATGTCATTGTTGAGAATGGGCTAGTTATAGGGGTTGGATGGTATTTGTTGCGTAGGTTAGTGAGTTTTTTTTTTTTTTTTTTTTTGTTTCCTGTCCCTTTGGACTGGTGCCTGGGGACGAAATACACTGCAGGAAAGGAAACAAATATTAACAATACAAGTATCTAACCCTGACAATGGAACCACACAGATAAATAATATAATTACATGACTGAATCTAAGTCTGAGCTTCCCAGCTGAATCAGTGTGCATGTGCCAACACACAGAACAATCACTCCTTATTGGCTGAATGTTGAGCAGGCACCATTTAGAATCTCCCACCAGCCCAGTAGCACACAGTTGTGGCATCCAATAAAGGGCCTAACAAGGATGGGTTACAGGTTCCAAGAGCTCTGTCCATCTTTGCTTTGTACCTTGGTTGTGACTCTGAAAGCCTGACATACCACCCAATGAAACTTCTTTCAGGACTTAAACCAGCCTCTGGAATATTAATTTTATTTTAACCTAAGGTACCTGATCAGCTAGTATTGTCCTACCATGAATTTCCTGAGTAGTTTTCTCAGGGCCTCCTTCACTTCCCTGTTTCTCAGGCTGTAGATAAGGGGATTCACCAAAGGAGTCAGGACAGTGTAGACAAGAGAGAGAATTTTCTTGTAGTCTTTCAGTGTAACAGATGTTGGGAACATATAGATGATTAGCAGAATTCCATAATAAATAGACACCACAATGAGGTGGGAGGAGCAGGTGGTAAAGGCCTTTTGCCTCCCAGTGGTGGAAGGGATTCTTAGAATGGTGGCAATGATGGATACGTAGGACATCACAGTCAGTAGGAATGGGACCAGTAAGAAAATCAAGGTGAGTATGAAAGTCCACATTTCCATGAGCTGAGCGTCATTACAGGAGAGTTTTATAAGGGGGACAAGGTCACAAAAGAAATGGTCAATACTACTTGGGCCACAGAAATTTAACTGTGATATCCACACTGTTGTTATACTGTTACCTAGGATGCCACCTATCCAAGAGCCACCTGCAAACTTGAGGCAAGTCCTTGTACCCATT
Organism: Podocnemis expansa; assembly: GCA_007922195.1. Lineage (NCBI taxonomy): Eukaryota > Metazoa > Chordata > Testudines > Podocnemididae > Podocnemis > Podocnemis expansa. Next base: position 45,784,390 of record ML681991.1, read on the forward strand.
TGGATAGAATAATGAAGTGGTTTGACTATAGCTAAATATCGATCATAAGACATCACCAATAGGAGAAGGCATTCTGTAGCAAGCATTATACCAAAGAAACAATATTGTGTGACACACGCACTAATTGAAATAGTTTTGTTGTCTGTCAGGAGGCTAACCAGCATGCGTGGCAGGATGGTGGAGCTGTAGCAGGTCTCCAAGCTGGACAGGTTCCCCAGAAAGAAGTACATGGGGGTGTGAAGGTGCTGATCAGCCACAACTAGTACAGTGATGAGTATATTAACAGTTATGGTTGCAATGTAGATCACTAGAAACAGGAGGAAAAGAAGGTCTCGCAGTTCAGGGATGTTCCCAAATCCCAGAAGGACGAATTCTGTGATAAATGTTTGATTTCCCTGTTCTTGATCCACCATGGTGTGTATTCACAGGGAATAAATTCACTCTATGACAAATCAACAATATTGCCTCAATAATATGTCAACTTTTTTTTTTTTTTTAATTGTCTGTATTTACTAGCTACCTGAACAGTACCTGAGGGAATTGTGGAGGCCAGGGGAGAAGAAATGACATCATGCTAGGCCTAGGAAGGCCAAGCCATCTTGCAAAATACATGACCCGAACCTAACCTTTAAAGACATTATAGGAAAATGCAATGGTAATGTTACAAGTAGGCTATGGCTGTGATACGCATGTGGATCATTAGTGGTTTCTTGATGACTATCCTGTTAGAGGTTAGCAAGGTAAATGAACTGCTCTGCTGTCTGTTACTATTGTTCTGTTGAAAGGGGTCAAAAGGGAACATTAACATCCAAATCCAAATGGGTAGCCATGTTAGTCTAGTTCAGTAAAGCAAAAAAACAAGGAGTCCTTTGGACTTAAAGACTAGCAAATAACATCGAAATGGACCTTTGATGTACCAGTCTAAATTGTCTGTTAATGGTGCTTAAGCAGCTAATTACCTGCTGTGCCCAGAATGTGAAGGTTTTACTTCAAAGGACAATTTACGTTACTATTCTCCACTTAAGAAAGTACCTGGGAACTGTCATCAAATCCAACATGAAGAAATGACCTGCAAATGCCCATCTTGCTACAAGTATAAATGGAAGTGGGGAATATAATCCTTTATCTGACATCTGTCCAAGATCCTCAGGGAAAGTTTGGGTCCACAGGACTGAGATGCCAGCTAGCACTGGTCTGGAAATCACCTTGCTAATTCTCGTGGGAGAATTAGAACAAACTCTACACCTGGAGTATTTTGTCTCGACTCCTTTAAACTGGATTTCTAAGAACTGAAGCTGTGAAACAAGGACTCAGGCCCATCTAGGTATTGGACGTATACCTAAGACCTGCAAACTCCGAATTCTGCTGGAAACCTGTACCGGACTTTCAAACCAATGTATGTATGTATGGGGTGATTTTAACCCTTTAACAGTACTCTCATAGGCTTTCTTTCCTTGTGTGATAAACCTTTAGTTTTAGTTACTAAAGGATTGGCTGGCAGCAGGGTATTTTGAGTAAGATCCAAACTTATACCGTTCTGTGTAATGTGACTCACCCTTTGGGGTCAGGAGAAACTTTTCTCGGTAAGCAACTTGGAGTTTTAGGCAACTTTTCTTTACCAGACCTAGTGGCTGTCTTGGGGACCAGTGACTGAAATGCAGTAAAGGGGGTTGAGTGTATTTTATGGCAGCTTCTTATTATGCAGTGTGGGGGATCAGAAGCATTGTTTGATACAGGTTGGGGAGTTTATCTCAAGGTAACCTACCAGTGCTGGGAGAATCTGCTCTCTTCTCTGCAGCTTGCTCTGATCCATGCATATTCAGGTGGTTATCCCAGGAGGCCCTGGTCACAGAAACTAACAGATATTGGTTCAAAGCAGAGCCATGTCCTTCATAGATCAGAATTTCTCTGGTGAAGTGAGTCAGGATAGTTTTTTTTCAGAGGGTGCCTAAAGAAAAGAACAATCTGAGGATGAGACATGAAATAGTTGTCCACCAGCTCATAGTGAATTTCAGTGGACTTGGTCCACCTTACTCAACTAATGCCATTTGAAAAATTTTTATCTGACAAACGCCTGTGTTTCCCTATGAGAAGATTTCCTTGTTGTGAAGTGTAGCACTTCACTTAGTCAGCAAATTATTTAAAAAGGGACAACAACAATGGCAACAAACCCTCCAGATAGAAAGTACCATTTTGGCTAGAAATGTATACTCTATTGAAAGAAAAAATTCTGTATTCAATTTGAGATATGTATGAAATGTGCCTATTTTACACCATGAGAGTGGTTTGGAACAACATTTCTGTTTCATTCATGGTGACATGATTTCAAATGTAGTTTTTCATTCCAAGTTTGATATTTTAAGAATGTATTTATACTTTCAATTTTTTAGGTTATTTTTCTTTGAATGTTAAATTTTATTTAATTCCCTTTTGCATTTTCTTTAGTTTATGTTATTTCATCAAATCTTATACAGTAGTTCTTTTCCCAATCAACATTTTTATCATAGTGATTTGTTCCCACTGAATGTCTTGATTTCAATCAGTGAAATCATTTCCCTGTCATAAATGCCAATCACAATTATATAACCTTCATATTTTATTTTTTGTCTCTGGTTAAAAAAATGACTTCTCTATTTGTGGGTGTCTTGTCTGCCTTTATTAATACTTATTTACTGCAAAACAAGCAGAGAGTCATAGAAGATTAGCATTGCAAGGGAGCTCAGGAGGTCATCTAGTCCAGCCACACAATTAAATAATCCCAGGGAAGGGTTTGTTAAGGACCTGATCTAAAATAGAGTTCTGCACAGAGTTAATGTTACATTCTGGGAATAATTCTGTTAATTGTGTTTGGTGTCAGCCTTCTCTCTCTCTCCAGTCTAAGATAAAATTTTTCAGTGACTTCAAAAAATGGACTCTGATTTCAGTTGGACTTTGGAAGCTAACACCTTGTTTGTTCCTTGAAACTTAGAGCCAGAGTTGGAAGGGTTTAGTTTCCATCAAGAAGAGTCAGTAAACTTTGATAGTAGCTGACCCAACAAAACCACCAACCAAATATATGAATAACAGTGGGCATTAGTGTAGCCTCCCTGGCATTTTGCGTCTGTATGCATGGTAATACTGGTCTTATTTCTGTGAAGGGAATTAAAATTCAGTACTTAATAACTGAGCCCCACCAATTAATATAACTAGTCAAAATGGGAAACTCTGCCCTGATTTGAAGGCAGTGAGGCACCTGATCGCATGGCGATTAAGCCATATAAAGAAATAGGACAACAGTGACCTGACAGAAGGAGTCTGTTTCCAAATTTAATTGCTTGTTTGGGTGGGGAGTTGGAATGAGACTATCATCTCATTCCCCTTGGATTGCTGTGGGAGAAGCTACCTGACAAACTGACCTTGCTTCAAAATCCTCAAGCTTCAAGGAGGAAAGTGGAAAGGGATGATGATGTACCTCTAAGGCAGGTCTGTTAGCAGCTGCAGTCTCTGCTGTCACGTCCTCAACTCAGGCATACAGGATCTATGATCCAGTCTATCCAGTCCATCTTCTCTGCCTACTGTGTTCACCTACTGCCACGATCCTAGTATACAGGAAAACAATCTAGAAAGGATTCTTTCCCTGGTAATGAGATGCATGCCTCTTATCCTCAGTCAAACAGGGAATGTCTTTTCTGAGGCGTTATATATGTTTTTGTGGACCGACACAGTTCCCTGAGGTACATCTCCTATGAGGAATGGAACAGGCAAGGAAAAGCTAGCGCTTACTAAATGAGAGTCAGACTTCCAGTCTGAAAGGGAAAGACCTGGGAGGGGAGAAGGTTCTTATCCTGCAAGCACTCTCTCTTTATGAGAGACACACCAGTTTCTGTCAAGAAGTAATGTACTGATGCTGGATCTCACAGTTGAGATTTTCACAATATCCGCAGTGATTTAGATGCTGAATTCCCATTCAATTTCTGTAGTTTTTAAAAACCTCAGCAGAATTTGCTATCTGACATTGTCTGCAACCAAACTCTTTCTGGTCTTCCACAGAAGCACACATGTGCGCAGTCCCACAAACTCACTACATTTGTAAAAGAGCCTAAGTGACATAGAAGACTAAGTTCCAGTTTCAAAAGTAATTATGCCACTGAAGCTTAGCAGTCTTACTGTCTCAGGAAGACCAAGAGACTCAGGCTTCTTTGTCAGTTTTGAAGCTCACTTAAGGGGTGTGTGGCTTTTTTTTTTTTTTTTTTTTTTTTTTGCCATTTTAGTCATTAGCTCCATGCTTCTGGTCTGTTATCTCTCAGTGAGACAGGTCAGGCTGCTGCTTAAATGAAATGCAGATGAACAAGGTGCTTTACATATTTTCAGCTGGGATTTTCAAAGGGGAGAAATGCACACCATAAAGAAACAGTGAACCACCATGATGCAACTATGAGAATGTGCCTCCTAACTCCCTTAGCCATCTTTCAGTCTTTAGGGAAGAATACAGATATCCTCATTTCTGAATGCAAAGAATCTAGAAGAAAAAGGGTTTCAGTCCTTTCATAGCATAATTGGCTCCCTAAACATGCAGTGAAGTCTTTTTCCAATTTTGCATTGTTGTGAATAATTTTGTGTCACCAAAACTCTGTTCTTCATGAGGCATAATGTTGAATAAATCTGGTTCAGACAGCTATCTTTTGCAAAAGACTTTTTTGGTTTTTTTTTTTTTTTTTTAATGTGATCTCTGGCAAAATGTTAGACAGGTGAAATTGCATTGCTCAGTTCTTTGAGGTTTTAAGCAAAATGGGGTTCATCTTTCAAGAAACAAGCCACATAGAAAATATGAAATTTAATTAACAAAGCATAGGGAAGGCCCAGCCAATGTTCCTTCTAAGGCCTTGAGGCAGCTGAGCAACTCAAGTTGCTTGCTGCGTTCCGCCCCCCTTCCTGGCAGGCTCAGCCCTGCACACACATGCAGGCCCGATTTTGTACACCCCTAAGGGCCCGATCCTCCCCCCCACAACTCTCCCGGTAAGTGCCCCCCCAAGCCAGCCAGATCCCCTCCTCCTACCCTAGCCTGTACCCCCCATTAATCCCCTAGCCGGCTCGACCCCCCCGCCCCGCACTCGTACCTGGCTGTGTGGGTCAGAGCCATGGCTCCTCTAGCTGGAGAAACACTGACAGAGCATGCTGAACTGTTCTGAGCATGCTCCATTAGAGCTTTTCTGGGCGGGAGATTTAATAACTTCCAGCTCCAGAGGAGCTCTCAGCCGGCTGGAAAATGGCATCTTCCAGCTGGGCAGGGGCTCTTGCTGCTGGCAGTGCATGGCGGGAAGCACCCCCTGCATGGGGCAGTGGCGGGGAGCTTGGCCGCACAACTTAGGGGGAACTTTAGGCCCAACAAGCAGTTTCAAATTGTAATTTGCACAGCAGTTTCTTATATGCATTTTACTTATCTAAATAGCCTCTGCTTGTTTACACTATTTAGCTAAGTGTTCTCTGTTTTCTGGAAACAATAACAGTTCACTTTTTCCTGGAGAAAAGAACACCAGAGATGGTGTGGGGGTAGAGAGCAGGGAGGAGTGTTCTCAACAAATAAGAGGAATATATTTTTGAGATCAAGAACACATTAAGGGGTATATGACGTCAGAGTGAAGCACCACACTGATATCTTGTACTTTCCATGCTTGCAATTCTTGGCATGTTCTGTATGAAGGCATCATCCTAACACAAAGATACAAATCTAAACTGAAAATTGGTTATAACACAGGGATACATCTGAATCTTATCATATTGCTTTTTCAAATTTTTAACTCCATGTTTACTGAATCTTAATAGTTTAACAAAATTTGGTAACTGGAAAGGTAGGTTTAATCATTATTACTATATTAGCCACCATCTATGGATCTTTAGGAAAGATGCATGTATCATTGGGCACATTAAGCTTTGCTTTCCATGGTGCCATTATACAGTATAGCCACCTTTTCCCTATTCCTGATCTTCTGCTGCTCCAAATGCTCCTTCATCTCAGGGTACTTTTGTCTCTTCAGCTGATCAAACCCAGGAGGAATGAGTGTGAAAACATTCCCTGGGAGTAGAAGAAACTTTCAGAATATTGGTTTGGCTATAAACAAAGGCTGGGGTTTCCTACAAAAAGCTATATTAGGCACCTGGAGTCTTTGACTAATGAATGGGAGTTGGGCAACTAACTCCCTTAGATGCCATTATCAATTACAAGTGAAGATTCTTCTGAACAAGGGACTGCAAACAGAGGAGTTTAAAAGGGATGGAGTAGGTGAAGCCCTGACTAGGAGAAGGAGGTGAAGGCAATCCCCTTGCTCAAAAAGCAAGGGAGAGAGTGAACCCTGAGGTGAGGGACATCGACTGGCTAACCTAGTGAGGAGGGCTTTAAACTAGGTTTGAAGGGGGAAGATGACCAAAGCCCATGGGTAACTCACAATGCGGAAGATCTGGGGGAAGGGATGGAACTTGGAGTGCAGGGACTGTAACAGGAGGGACAAAAGAGAGAGTAATTGGAACTGGGGGGTGGGAGAATCAAATCATTGTCTTAAGTGTCCTAATGAAGCCCAAATACCTTGGGTGAGTGGGGAAGGAGGACACCAGGAGAATCTGCAAGGAGAAAAATACAACAGGGGAGATAATTGATAGAGGAAAGTAGGGCATTGGGCCCAGTATTTTAGGTGCCTGTACACAAATGCGAGGAGCCTGGGAAACAAGCAGGAAGAATTGGTAGTACTGGCACAGATGGGGAACTATGATGCAATTGGAATAACAGAGACGTGGTGGGATAGCTTGCATAAGTGGAGCACTGCCATGGATGGGTTTAAATTGTTCAGGAGGGACAGGCAGGAAAGAAGAGAGGAAGAAGTAGTGCTATACGTGAAAGAGCTGTATTACTGCTCGGAGCTCCACTGTGAAAGTGGAAACATGCCAGTTGAAAGTCTGTGGATTAAGTTTAGAGGGGAGTGCAACAAGGGGGATGTCGTGGTGGGTGTCTGCTACAGATCGCCAGATCAGAAAGAGGAGGTGGATGAGGCATTTTATGGACAACTAGCAGAAGTTTCCAGATCACAGGCCCTGATTCTCATGGCGGATTTCAATTATTCTGACATCTGCTGGGATGGCAATACAGCAGTGCTTAGACAATCCAGAAAGCTTTTGGAAATTGTTGAAGACAACTTGTGGTAGAAATGCTGGAGGAACCAAATAGGGTCCTTGCACCTCTCAACCTGCTGCTCACAAACAGAGAAGAATTAATTAGTAAGAGTGAATGGCAAGCTGGGCAGCAGTGACCGTGAGATGGTAGAGTTCAGAATCCTGATCAAAGGAAGAAAGGAAAGAAGCAAAACGCAAACCCCGAACTTCAGAAAAGCAGATATGGCTCCCTCAGGGAACAGATGGGAAGGATTCCCTGGGAGGCTGATCTGAAGGGGAAAGGTGTCCAAAAGAGCTGGCTGTGTTCTAATGAAACCCTGCCAAGGGCACAGAAAATATTATTCTGACATGCAGAAAGAACATCAAGAGTGGAAGGCACCCAGCATGGCTTAGCAGAGAACTCTGTGGTGAGCTGAAACATAAAAAGGAAGCTTATGTGAAGTGAATCTTTGACAGGTAACTGGGGAGACAAATAAAGATATTGCTCACAGCTGCAGGGATAAAATCAGAAAGGCTAAAGGGCAGTTTGAATTGAAAGTAGCAAGGGATGTGAAGGATAACAGGTAGGGGTTCTACAAGTATGTCAGCAACAAGAAGAGGATCAAGGATAGTGTAGGTCCCTTACTGAATGGGGCAGGTATTCTTGTGGTGGAGGATGTGGAAAAGGCTGAAGTGCTCAATGCTTTTTTTACTTCTGTCTTCACAGGCAGGGTCAGCTCCCAGTCTACTACACTGGGTAACACAGAATGGAGAGAAGGAGAGGGGCTCACGATGATGGAAGGTCAGGTTATGGACTACTTAAGTTAGATGTGCATGGGTATGTCTACATTTACAATTCAGTTTGAATTAAGGAGGCTTAATGTGAACTAAATTAGTGCAATTCCAATTTTGCTACTGTAAGTGAAGATTAGCATTTACTTTTCCAGCTGTCATATGAGGATGAGAATGTGGGCCTAGGGCTCAACTCACAACGCTTCAACTGTGCCCCTGAATCCCAGCATTCGGTCCACCCCCAGAAGCCACAAAAACTCATGCTGAGCTGACGGTAACCCTTCAACTTAAATACTTAGACAAACAGGGCCTGTGATGTTCCCATGGTACAATTTGGACTGGTGAACTGCTGAGTGACTGCAACCCCCATACCTGGAGCCTGTCTTACTCTGCTTTGTTTTAAGAACACTCAATCTTGGGCTGTTCATTCACAACCTCAAGCATGTAAGCAGTTGTGAACAAACTCAATGGCTGTGTTCACACACACAGATTATTTCATTATGAGTTGTGTCAAAACAAACTTGTATCAAAATAATGCCTTATTTCGAAATAACTTAGTCCGAATTAACAAAAAGTTATTTCAAAATAAGGGAAAAGGTGGGAAACGAAATAGCATGTTCACAGTGTGAACATGCTATTTCGCTTCCAGAGGGGGCTGCAGGCACCCGCAGGGCTCAGCGCTGGGCAGTGCTGATCCCCGTGGGTGCCTGCAGCCCGGCTCCCCGAGGCTGGGAGGATCACAGCCACCACAGCTAGAAGGAAACGTAGAGTTGTGGTGGTTGGGGACTCACTTCTGAGGGGGACGGAGGCACCCATCTGTCGCCCTGACAAGGTCTCTCGAGAGGTATGCTGCCTGCCAGGTGCCCGCATCCGAGACATTACAGAGGGATTGTCGAGAATCATCCGCCCCTCAGACTACTACCCCATGCTTCTCATACATGTGGGAACCCATGATACTGCAAGAGGTGATCCTCGGCAGATCAAAGGCGACTTCAGGGCTCTGGGAGCGCGGGTGAAGGAGTTTGGAGCACAGGTGGTGTTCTCCTCGATTCTTCCGGGCAAGGGTAGAGGCCTGAGGAGAGACAGATGCATCCTGGAGATGAACGTTTGGCTGCGAAGATGGTGTCGTCAGGAGGGCTTTGGCTTCCTTGACCATGGGTTGCTGTTTCAGGAAGAAGGACTGCTAGGCAGAGATGGACTCCATCTTTCGAGGAAGGGGAAGAGCGTATTTGGACGCAGACTGGCTGACCTAGTGAGGAGGGCTTTAAACTAGGTCTGAAGGGGGAAGGAGACCAAAGCCCACAGGTAAGTGACTATGTGGGAGACCAGGGGGATGGGATGGAACTTGGGGGGTGCCGGGACTGTAACTACAGGGATAGAAGAGAGGATAGTTGGAACATGCGGGGGGAATCAAATAACCTTCTTAGGTGCTCTAATAAAGCCCTAATGCCTGAGGCAGGTGGGGGAGGTCAACACCAAAAGAAAATCCAGGGAGGTAGATACAATAGAATTGAAAATCAAAATGGGAAAGTAGGGCAATCAGCTGGGTATCTTAGGTGCCTATACACAAATGCAAGGAGCCTGGGAAACAAGCAGGAGGAATTGGTAGTACTGGCGCAGACAAAGAACTATGACATGATTGGGATAACAGAGACGTGGTGGAATAGTTTGCATGACTGGAGCTCTGCAATAGATGGGTATAAACTGTTCAGGAGGGACAGGCAGGGAAGGAAAGGGGGAGGAGTAGCACTATATGTAAAGGAGCTCTATGACTGCTCAGAGCTTCATTATGAAAGTGGAAACAAGGCAGTTGAAAGTCTGTGGGTTAAGTTTAGAGGGGAGAGCAACAAGGGGGATGTTGTGGTAGGTGTCTGCTACAGACCACCAGATCAGAAGGAGGAGGTGGAGGAGGTGTTCTATGGACAACTGACAGAAGTTTCTAGAGCACAGGCCCTGGTTCTCATGGGGGACTTCAATTACCCTGACATCTGCTGGAAGGCCAATACAGCAGTGCACAGGCAATCCAGGAAGTTTCTGAAGAGTGTTGAGGACAACTTCCTGGTACAAATGCTGGAGCAACCAACTAGGGGCCTTGTGCCTCTCGATCTGCTGCTCACAAATAGAGAAGAATTTATCAGGGAAGTAGAAGTGAATGGCAGCCTGGGTAGCAGTGACCATGAAATGATTGAGTTCAAGTTGATGATTAAAGGAAAGAAGGAAAGAAGCAAAACACAGACCCTGGACTTCAGAAAAGCAGATTTTGTCTCCCTCAGGGAACTGATGGGCAGGATCCCTTGGGAGGCTGATCTGAAGGGGAAAGGTGTCCAAGAGAGTTGGGTGCATTTTAAAGAAACCCTGCTAAGGGCACAGGAAGATACAATTCTGATAAGGAGGAAGCACAGCAAATGTGGAAGGCGCCCACTGTGGCTTAACAGAGAGCTCTGCACTGAGCTGAAACATAAAAAGGAAGCTTACAGGAAGTGGAAGCTAGGACAGATGACTAAGGAGGCATATAAAGACATTGCTCGGGACTGCAGGGATAAAATCAGAAAGGCCAAAGGACAAATGGAGTTGCGATTAGCAAGGGATCTGAAGGATAACAGGAAGGAGTTCTACAAGTATATCAATAACAAGAAGAGGATCAGGGATGGTGTAGGTCCCTTACTGAATGGGGCAGGCATCCTCGTGACAGAGGATGAGGAAAAAGCTGAAGTGCTCAATGCTTTTTTGACTTCAGTTTTCACAAGCAAGGTCAGCTCCCAGCCCACTACACTAGGTACGGTAGACTGGGGAGAAGAAGAGAGGCCCTTGGTGACAGAAGGTCAGGTTAGGGACTGCTTAAAGAAACTAGATGTGCACAAGTCCATGGGGCCGGATGAACTTCATCCGAGGGTGCTGAGGGAGCTGGATGATGAGATAGCAGTACCGTTGGCCATTATTTTTGAAAACTCGTGGCGAACAGGGGAGGTGCCAGAGGACTGGAAAAAAGCAAATATAGTACCTATCTTCAAGAAAGGCAAAAAGGAGGATCCAGGGAATTACAGACCTGTCAGCCTCACCTCAATCCCTGGAAAAATCATGGAGCAGCTTCTCAAAGAATCCATCCTGAAACACTTGGAGGAAAATAGAGTAATCAGGAACAGTCAGCATGGATTTACCAAGGGTAAATCATGCCTGACCAACCTCATCGCCTTCTACGATGAGATGACTGGATTTGTGGATGCGGGAAGAGCCGTTGATGT
>ML681991.1:45795942-45888890 GCA_007922195.1 Podocnemis expansa
GGTGTTCAAGGCCCAGCTGGACAAAACCCTGACTGGGATGATCTAATAGGAGTGGTCCTGCTTTTTCTGGCAGGGGGTTGGACTAGATGACCTATGAGGTCCCTTCCAACCCTATGATTCTATGATTCTATGATCTTCTGATGAGGTGAGAAATGGCTCTCTGTTTCTGGAGATTTTTGCCTGGATTGTTTTCAAGCCATGAGGACACATCTTTTGGAATATTACATAGCCTCATAAATATACACAGGAAATTGCAACAGAGAGATTACAGTAACAGTGATGCTCAGTCCCTCATGAGCATTCCATAATTATCATAAGTGACATACTTTGCATTACACAATACACAATTGCACTAGAAGGGTAAACATAAGAGTGCAGGGGATCTTAGGGTCAAATGTCACTATGTTTCTTCCCCTGAACATGCCCTCCATTGCTTCCTATCAGGCACCTGAGTGCTGAGGCCCCAAAATAATGCACAAATCAAAGGAAGGGAGACGTTTCCCTGCCTTAACTTGATTGCAGAAACTTATCTGGCAGGGAAGATGTCCAGATGATACTGAGAAATCCCACTGGGTACCTAAGTATTATAAGATACTGGCCTTATGTTGTAGTTGAGAATGGGCTAGGAATAGGGGTTGGCAGGGATTTGTATCACAGGTTAGTGGGTTCCCCTTTGATGCATGTCCTTTTGGAAAGATGCCTCAGAATGAAAAACACTACAAGAAATAAATATTAATAATACATTTTCCTAACCCTGACATGGCAACCACATAGCTGTATAATAGAGTTACATGACTGCATCTAAGTGTCTCATCACAGAAGGATGGAGGCCCACCTTCCCAGCTGAGTCTGTCTGCGTGCACCAACACACTGAGCACAATCTCTCCTTAGTGGCTGAACTTTGAGCAGTCACCAGTTCTAATCTCACTCCAACTTTGTAGCAGCCAGTTGTGGCACCTGCTAAAGGCCCTAACAAAGATAGATCACAGGTTCCAAGAGCTCTGTCCATCTCTACCTCCTATCCCAGCTGCAAGTCTAAAAGCCTGACACGCCACGCAATGATGCTTGTTTCAGCACCTAAACCTGCCTCTGGAATATTTAAATTACTTTAAAGGAAGGAACCTGATCACTAGCATTGTCCTAACATGAATTTCCTGAATATTTTTCTCACGGCCTCCTTCACCTTTTTTTTCCCTCAGGCTGTAGATGAGGGGATTGACCAGGAGAGTCAGGACAGTGTAGACGAGAGCAAGAACTTTCTTGAAGTCTTTCAGTGTGTAGGATGTTGGGAGCATATAGACAATTAGCAGAGTTCCATAATAAATGGACACCACAATGAGGTACGAGGAGCAGGTGGTAAAGGCCTTTTGCCTCCCAGTGGTGGAAGGGATTCTCAGAATGATGGCAATGATGGAGATGTAGGACATCACAGTTAATAGGAATGGGACCAGTAAGAAAATCAAGGTGAGTATGAAAGTCAACATTTCCATGAGCTGAGGGTCCTTACAGGAGAGTTTTATGAGAGGGATAAGGTCACAAAAGAAATGGCCAATATTTTTTGGGCCCACAGAAGGTTAACAGTGATATTTACACTGTTGCTATGCTACTACCTAGAATACCACCTATCCAAGAGCGACCTGCGAGCTGGAGACAAGTCCTTGCACCCATAGGGTATGTCCACATGTCTTGTTTATTTCAGAATAACAGTGGTTATTTTGAAATAAAAAAGTTTTAGTCCACATGACGTATTCTTGTTTTGAAATGACAGAGCCCATCATTTCAAAATAAGAGCCACGGTTTCAAAATGGCTTAAACCACTTTCATTTTGAAATGGCGGTTATTTTGAAACCGGTCGTTTCAAAATAACGTCGTTCAGACACGTTATTTCGAAATGACCATTGTCTCGAAATAACGTTTGACCTTTCCTCCCAGGGGGCGTGGCACCCTGGAGGGAAGGTCCCACTCCCCCCCAGCACCCTGGCCAGGAATCAGCACCCTGGCCAGGGTGCTGAGCAGAGGTGCAGGGGGCTGGCAGGTGCCCCAGCCAGCTTCCCTGTCACTTCTCCTTGCCGGAGGTGGAGGGGGGGTCGGGTGCCTCAGCCCTCTTCCCCCACCTGCCCCCAGCAAAGGGGAGTGCCGGGCAAAGCTGGCTGGGGCGCCTGCTGCCCCCCCCCACCCCTGGCAAGGGGAAGTGGTGGGGGAAACCTGCTGCCCGTTGCCAGGCGCAGGGGAGGCAGCAGGTGCCCTAGCCAGCTTGGCCGGTTGCCCCGCTCCCTAGCGGGGCAGCCCAGGCGCCCTGTCCCAGGCTGTGGAAGCAGCCAGGGAACGTGCGGGCTGGGGCTCCCCCAGCCCCTTGTGAGTGGTGGGGAGGGGTGGCTGCCAGTTCTCCAGCCCCTCCAGACTGTGAGGGGCTGGGGAACCGGCAGCCCCTCCCACCGCCGCTCACAAGCAGCTGGGGGAGCCCCAGCCCACACTTCCCTTGCCACTTCCAGGTTGCCAGGGGCTGGGGGAGTGGGGCACCGAGCTCCCTCTCCCCGTGCCCCCACTCTCTCCCTCATCAGGGTTCGGAGAATGCTGCCCCGGTGGGTAGGGGCTGCGGGCACTCGCCCTGCCCCCATCCAAGCCTAGGGGGTCTTTTGGCCCTGCACCAGCTGGCACGGGGCCAACAGCACCTCCCGAGCCCAGGTGGGGGGCAAAGTGGGTCCCCGCAGCTGGCATGGGGCTGAGTGGGTGCCCGCAGCTGGCGCAGGGCTGGCACCCCCCCAAGCCCGGGCGTGGAGCAGAGCCAGCACCTGCACCCGCTGTCTCTCCAGCTGCTGCTGGAGCCCAGGCAGCGGGGCAGAGCAGGGAGCAGCCCGGCAGGGGAGAGCTGCAGCTCCCAGCTCTCCCCGCCACCCCAGCTCTGGCTGCCTGGAGTTGGGGTGGCAGGGAGACCTGGGTGCTGCAGCTCCCCCCTGCCAGGCTTCAGGGCAGCCCTGGGTGGCATAGCCTGCCCACCCAGGGTGCACCACACTCCCTGCCTCCACAGTGCCTCGCCCACTGCCTCAACAGCAGCGGGGGACAGCAGGGCAGGGAGATCCCTGCCCTGGGGGCAGTTTTTCCCTTCCTGGCTCTCCAGGTGAGACCCAGGCCAGGGGATTGGTTGGCAACATGGCCCTGCCAGGGGGCCATGTTGCCACACCTCCCATGCTGCTCCTCTCCTGAATCAAAATAGCATGTCCATACACAGGGCACGCTATTTCAAGTGCAGGGTGTCCCTTATTTTGAAATTAAAAAAAAAAATTATTTCAAAATAAGTCATTTCAAAGTAAGGCTTTTATTTCAAAATGACTTATTTAGAAATAAGGCTTTGGATGTGGACATAGCCATAGGAACTGCAATATGAAGTGGTTTGATTATCGCTAAATATCAATCATAAGACATCACCATTAGGAGAAGGCATTTTGTAGCAATCATAATATCAAAGAAATAATATTATGTGATACACACACTAATTGAAATAGTTTTGTCTTCTGTCAAGAGGCCAACCAGCATGTTCGGCAGGATGGTGGAGCTGTAGCAGGTCTCTAGGCTGGACATGTTCACCAGAAAGAAGTACATGGGGGTGTGAAGGTGCTGAGCAGCTACAACCAGCACAACGATGAGGATATTAAAGCTTTGATTGCTATGTAGATCACTAGAAACAGGAGGAAAAGAAGGTATTGCAATTCTGGGACGTTCCTGAATCCAAGAAGGATGAATTCTATGATAAATGTTTGATTTCCCTGTTCTTGATCCACCATGGTGTATATTTACAGGAAATAAATTCACTGTATTGACAGAAATCAACAATATTGCTTCAATAAAATGTAAACATTATTTTTATTTTCTCCATTTACTGACTATCAAAATCATACCTGTGTGAATTATGGAGGCCACGGGAAAGGAATGACATCTTTAGATGTCTGGGACAGAATTTATCTGAGCAGGGTGTAGTTTTCATTAAACATTAGATTCTCTGCAAAGCCACGTAGTAATTTAACAGAGGGCCCCAACGCATTCAGATAGGCTATGAGGGGGCTTTATTAAAAGAGGAAATTAATACAGATTTTGGTTGAAAGAGTTACATCCTGTTGTTTCAAAGCAGAGCCATGTCCTTCACAGATCAGCGTTCTTCTGGTTTAATGAGTCAGGCTTATATTTTTTAGAGGATGGTTCAATAAAGGAACAGTCTAAGGCTAAGGTATGAAATAACTGGCAATCCGCTCACAGTGAATTTTAGTGGACTAGTGACACCTTACTTGACTAATACCATCTGAAAATTTTTATCTGACATAAACCTGTGCTTCCCTATGATAAGATTTCCTTGTCCTGCAGTGTAGCACTTCACTTGGTCAGCAACTTATTTAAAATAAACAGCAACAACAACAAACCCAGAAGCTAGATAGTAGCATTTTGCCTAGAAATGTATATGCTCTTGCAAAAAAAAATTAGGCATGCAATTTGAAATGTGCCTATTTCACATCATAAGAGTGGTTGAAACCCACATTTATGTTTCATTTGTAGTGCCATGATTCAAAAGTTGGTTTTCATTCCAAGTTTGAAATTTAAAAATGTATTAATCTTTTCAATTTTTAGCTTATTTTTCTTTTGTTAAATTTTGTTTAATTTAGTTTTGCATTTTCTTTAATTTTGTGTTATTTTATCAAATCTTATACAATTGTTCCTTTCATAATCAAAATTTTGATGACACTGAGTTTTTCCTTTAGAACATCTTGAATGTAATCAACACACCATTTTTCCCTCAAAAATTCCAGTCAAACAATTATCATCTTCACACTTACTTTTTCGACTCTGGTTAAAAAAGGTGATTTTTCTGTTTGTGGGCGTCCTGCCATTAATCATACCTATTTATTGCAAAACAAGCAAAGAATTATAGAAGACTACCATTGCAAGATTGCTCAGGAGGTCATCTAGTGCAACCACGCAACTAAATCATCCCAGGGAGGGGTTTCTCAAGGAACTTGATCCAGTATAAGGTCTGCACAGAGTTAATGTTGCATTCTGGGAATAAATATGTTGAGTCTTAGCTCCCTGTCTCTCTCATTTCTAAGATCAAATCTGCACTGGCTTCAAAGAATGGACCCTTTGATTTCAATTGCGTTTTGGCAGCTAACAACTTCATTGTTCCTTGAAACTTAGAGCCAGAGTTGGCAGGACTCAGTTTCCATCAAGCGAAGTCAGTAAACCAGGATTTTAGCAGATCCTAAACCACCAACAACCAAATATATCAGTAACAGTGGGTGTTGATGCAGCCTCCCCTGGTGTCTTGTACTTGCAGGGATAGTGTTAGTGATCTCATTTCTGTGAAGGGAGTTAAAATTTAAATGCTTAAGAATTAAACCCCACCAATCAATATTAGTTGTCAAAATGGGAAGCCCTATGCTCTCTGTGTATCTTCCTCATAGCTAACATCCCCTCCCTTTACACTCAGCACAGCAGCAAATAGCAGGTCTCCTTTAACAACATTACATTACAAACCATCTCAAGGCTCCTTCTATGACATGCAGGTGAGATTATGAAAGGCTTGTAGCTACCAAAAAAGGTGACAGATGCCTGAGTGGGGTGAGAGGCTAACACACATCGATTTCAAAGGCCACTGGGTGTCTGTTTTTAGGAGTTGAAATGGATCTTTCCCTATGTGCCGGCCTCCCATCTTTGATAACAGCACTATCCGACGGGTCAAGATGATAGATTTATTGAAGGCAGTGAGGCACCAAATCGCATGGTGAGGGAGCCAGATAAGGAGGTAGGACAACAGTGACCTGACAGGAGGAGTCTGCTTCCAAATTTAAGTGCTTTGTTTGGGTGGGGAATTTGAATGAGATCATCAACCCATTCCCCTTGCATTTCTCTCAAAGAAGTTACTTGATAAACTGACCTTGCTTAAAAATCCTCAAGTTTCAAAGAGGATAGGGGAAAAGGATGATGATGTACCTCTAAAGCATCTCTGTTAACAGTTAGTCTTTTCTGTCACCTTCTCATTCAGCCAGCCATTCAGGGCCCAGGATCCAGGCTATTCAGTCCATCTTCTTTTTTCAGTGTATTCACATAGTGCTATTTTCCCATACACAGAAAGACAACCTAGAAAGGATTCTCTCTCTGGTAATGTGACTCATGCCTCTTATAATCAGTCAAACAGGGAATGACTTTTCTGATGTGTTATATATCCTTCCGTGGTGGGGGAGAATTCCATGGCTGAGGCCTAACAGTGTTGAGACACAAATTGCTCAGTAGGCCAGGGGGCGGGGAGAAGCTGCAGTTTCTCTGTAATAAGGTACGCTGTACAGAGCTTTGCTGTGTCTGTGTCCATGCTTCAAGGACAAGCTGTGTACTGAAATTTGGAGACAGAGAAGGTGTTTGGATTTGCCTGCAGAATTCTACAAGTCGTTCTACCCGGATAAAAGAAAACCCATTTGGGCCAGCTCAATGGCTAGGCCAGAGACCTGTGGCACAGATGAATTATGATTGGAGGTTATATGGGGGTAAGGCGGATCAAATGAAGGGGTTGTAATTGGATGAATTTTGGTTCAAAAAGGATGGATCCAGAACTTAATTGGCTGTACAGCAATAGTTTATGCTTTGTAATATGATGTAATATGTCATTATATAAGAATAATGTGCACTATTCTCAATGCTTTTGGGTACTCGCCCTTGGGCCCACAGCTGTGTAGAATAAAGCTCCATGCCTCACTAAGTTTGTGGTCCCTGCTTACTGAGAATTCCTCTACAGTGGGCAGATGCAAGTCCCTGAGGTACGTCTCCTCTGGGGAATGGAACAGGCAAGGAAAAGCTAGCACTTACTTGAGAGTTTTGTAAAACTAAATGAGAGTCAGACTTCCAGTCTGAAAGGGAAAGACCTGGGGAGGGGAGAAGGTTCTAATCCTGAAAGCAATCTATCTTTATGAGAGACACTGCACAGTTTCTGTCAAGAAATAACGCACCCATTGTGGATCTCATAGCTGAGATTTTCACAACACACTCAGTGATTTAGACGCTGAATTCCCATTCAATTTCTGTAGGTTTTTAAAATCTCAGCAGAGTTTGCCGATCTGACGTAGTCTGCCACACAACTTTCTCTGGCCTTCCATGGAAAGCACATGTGTGCCTAGTCCCACAAACTCTCACTCATTCACTCCACTTAATATATGTAAAAGAGCCTAAGTGTCATCGAAGACTAAGTTCCAGTTTCAAAAGTAATTATAACACTAAAGCTTAGCAGGCTGGATCTCACAGGAAGACCAGGAGACTCAGGCTCCTCTGTCAGTTTTGAATCTCGCTTAAGTTTTTTTTGACAGTGTAACCATAAGCTTCATGCTCCTGGTCTGTTATCGCTCAGACAGGCAGTTCAGCCTTCTCCTTAAATGAAACGCAGATGAACAAGGTACTTGACATATTTTCAGTTGGGATTTTTCAAAGGGGAGAAATGCACACCAGAAACAAACATTGAACCACCATGATACTGCTATAAGAATGTGGCTCCTAACTCCCTTACACTTCTTTCAGTCTTTAGGGAAGAATACAGATATCCTCATTTCTGAACATGAAAGAATCTACAAGAGAAAGGGTTTCAGTCCTTTCATAGCATAATTGGCTCCCTAAGCATGCAGTGAAGTCTCTTTCTAGGTAGGGATCATTGTGAATAATTTTGTGTCACCAAAACTTGGTTGTTCATTAGGTATTAATGTTGAATATTTCTGGCACACACAGCTATATTTTGAAAAAGGCTTTTTTTTTGTTTAATTGAACTCTAGAAGAAATATCATGCACAGGAATGAAATCACATTAGTCAGCTCCTTGAGGGGCACCTTTTAAATCTGAAAATCTGACTGTAAGAGAACCATTGACCTGAATTTATTTATACGTTGGCTTAAATTTTTAACTCTCAATAGTTTAAGGAACATTGGTAACAGAAATTAGAGGCTAAATAATTATTAATATCTCTTGACTACACCTTGTGATCAACTGCCATCTAGGGGTTCTGGTTTGCTGGTGGTCTATCCCGTGAGTGGCTAGTTTGAGTGCTCCTCCACTGGATGAGGGACTGATACACAGAGGATGCTAGGCATGAGCTGACCTGGGTGCGAGGCTTCACACACCGAAGCAGAATAATTTTGGGTCCAGGAGTGGAGAACTGGAGTGACACAGTTGCACACCAGTCCAGATTGCAGTAAGGCAATGTGAGAAACAAATATTAAGGAACCAGGATGGGAGGTCTGAGAACAAAGGTGACAGACTGAGGAGAATTGGTTTAATTCTTTTATTACAGGACACTTTGGTAGCATACTATTATTAGGAGCTCCAAGAAAATGATAAAACATGAGAAGGAGCTGGTAGAAAATGTGCTGGAAGTGGGATGAATTTTTAGGACACTGGCTGGGCTATAAATGTACAGGCTGGGTTTTCCCATAAGAGGTGATATTTGACACGAATGAAAGAGAATGGGAGTTGGGTGCCTTACACCCCGAGTGTTGTAAATCATAAAAGAACATGGTGGAGCAGACAGTGCACCAAACTATGACTCTGGATGGTTGGTTTCTACTCCTGTCCCTGCCTTTAGTTGTCTGAGTGATTCTGGGCAGGTAATGTTATCTTATTGTGCCATAGTTTCCACAGCTGTAAGATGAAGATAAGGATGTGGGTCTGGGTCTAGAGCAGGAGTGGCCAAACTTGCGGAACTCAAGAGCCCCACAAGTCGATTATTAAACCTTTGAGAGCCGCACTGAAGCGTATAGCCACATATTTTTACCTATTCCAAAATTACTAAGCTTAAAATTCATTGCACACTTTAATTTTATCATAAAAATAGGGCAAATATTGATCCTACTAATGTCAGATACTAATAATTATTTAAGGTTACCCTGAAACTAGGCCTATCAAGTAAAAACTTAGCTGGTGCTAAATGTAGAACATTACAGGCTTGTGGCAAGTATTTTTTTAAAATCTGGGCAGTAATTTGCCAATGCAGTAGGGAAAAGCTCCCTCAGATGCCGATTTTTAGGTATTGCACAATGTTTTGAATTTCATTGTGGAATATGATGCTTCACAGCAGTAAGTTGTGCCAAAAATTGAAAGTAATCTACATTCAGTTTTAAACTTTTCTCTTTTGTATTTTCATTTCTTAGTGTTCCACATCATGCTTAGGACTTGTAAAACATGATTTTATTTTAACAACAAGTATGCTGCACTAGGGCCTATGAGAAAATCTAAACATGCTATGGCGTCTCTGACCATGTCATGCTTCCTTCCCCCACTCCCATTGCTGCTTCCCTGACGTCTCTTACCATGCTGCTGCTTCTCTGCTCTCCCCAACCATGCCACACTTCAGACCCCCGGCCCTGACCATGCCCCCACTTCCCTGCCAATATTTCTGCCAGTAAACTTGTTCACTAAAATACTCATGGACAGTGAAGACAAAAGGTCTGAGGACTGAATCAGGCACAATTAATTTTAAAATCAGAGAGATGCACACAGGGACACCCTTTCAACTGTTCAGAATCACAACAGATCAATGAGAATTTATGGGGACATAAAATGCAAGATCAGAGCCTGTTTCAGTAAGTGCTTTGGAGTCCATGCACAGAAGATACTATGGAAAAAATCCCTCCCATTGAGTTTATTCAGTTTGGGGTCAGGCCCTGTATAAATTCTAAATGTCATGTTTTTATAATACAAAATAAAATCTTTATTGGTGGGAGATTTTTTTCAGAAAGTTTACAACACAATTCACCATCCTCAGCCCTTCACAACAATTACTCTCTTGTCTAATTGGCTCAGATACCCATAGAGTCATTCATGAAGACTGCACCGAAATATAAATGGATTTTGACTACTGATGTACAACAAGGAAAAATTAATACATGTTGAATGCTATTTAATCAGTGGAAGCGTAGTGCTGCTATTGAACTTTGTAGTAAATGTGAATTATCTTGGTAACTGATGAAGTTATATTAATTAAAATTTTATTTATAAAATAAATGTACTAGCAGTTCCTTCTGCAAACAGATGACATACTGATGTCTCAGGCACACTTGTTCAATTGACTTAAGGAAGTTTTTTTCTAAAGCCAGTTTTCAGTAGTGGTGGTCTATCTTAAGTCTAAATCAATTTGCATGCTGAAAATGAACCATGATCCATAATAAGTACTAGTAACATTTTTAAATTAATAGATTAATAAATTAATAAGTACTAGTAATATTTTTAAATTAATAGATTAATAAATTAAATTAATAACCTTTTGACAGTAGTCAGTGGCTTTGGATGTAATACCTATGTCAATTTTCACTCATTTCTAATGATTTTTATTTAATTCTCAAAATAGAAATACAAGAGAAATAATTTTGCATTATATAACAATATCTGGAAATGCTAGGTGATTTTTCAAAACAAAATTTACAATTGCTTTTCAAGTTTGAATTGCTAGATTATTATCTCTTATCTGTAGTTCCTTGTAGACTTGTTCTTGATCAATTTATGTTGCCAGTTTTAAAAATATTTACCCAGAAAACAATATCAAAAAAGAAAAATATTTAAAAAATCATGCACTCAGAAGGTCAGACTTCTTGTTGGTGCTTCTTTAATTCTGCCTGTGTGCATCCAGTTTGTACAATGAATGAAGCCTATGATGTTGTAATTAAAGACTGTATCATAATGCATATAGACAAGGAGGGTAGAATTAATATTGTGTGGGTAAACTGTAGAATCTGACATTTACTTATTGTGAGTGCTTGTCTTTGCACCTAACTGAGTACATTGCTTTTCCCTGCTGGCTCTCACAATGCTGCCCCACCCCTCCTCTCCCTGCTCTTATCACGCTGCTTTTTCCCTGTGTGCTTTCACAATGCTGCCCCTCCCTCCAGCTCTGACCACATTGCTTTTTTCTGCCAGCTCTCACAATGCTGCTCCTCCCCTGCCAGCTCTCACCAGGCTGCTGTCTCTCTGCTGTTCCCGACCATTGCAAATTTCTTGCCCCTGGCTCTCACCATGCTGCCCTTCCCTACCATGCTCTCCTGGGAGCTGCAATCTTTCTTTAAAGAGCCACATGCGGCTCACGAGATACAGTTTGGCCACATGTGGTCTAGAGTCACAAAGCTTCCGAGGCACCTGCATCTGAGAATCAGGTTTCGCAGGGATTCAGAAACAACAGCTCAGGTATTTGGAAACTTGGTATGTTACTAAGTGTTTTCAGAAAAGGGGCCATAAAACCCGTTATGGGGCAGGCCCTCCTTAGTGCCCCCTCATGGGGAAACCGAAAGGGGAGCTAGAAGCAAAAGCACCTCCTTGAGTGACTCAGTGTTCAATGTACATGACAATACCTGACCCTCTAGTCAGGGCAGCATGGCCTAGCAGCCACAGAGTCAATTCCAAGGGTCTACAAGTGGCCTTCAGATCAGTGCAGCATGGCCTAGTTGCCACAGAGTCAATACCAAGAGTCTATGAGCGGCCTTCAGGTCAGGGCAGTATGACCTAGTGGCCACAAAGTAAATACCAAGGGGTACATGTAAAAGACTACTTGCATACCCAATGCTTAATCTTTTCACAAAACCACAATGGATTTTATACAAAGGAGGCCTCATTGAGGTATCATTTGAAAACTCAATGACCTGTTCATTATTGGCCTGGCACAATAGTCTCAAGTTGCAAGAGGGGAAGTTTAGGTTGAATATCAGGAAAAAGATTTTCCCAGGGAGAGTGATGAAACACTAAAATGGATTAGCTAGGGCAGAAGTGGAATCCACATCCTTGGAGGTCTTTAAGACCCAGCATGAGAAAATCCTAACTGGGATCATTGAGATGCAGTTGGTGTGGTTTGAGGAGAGGTTGGACTAGATCAGTAGTGTTTAAACTTTTTTCCTCAGAACCCAGTTTAAAAAAAAAAAGCATTTATGCCTATGTCCCAAAAATTACATCTTTGGGCAATGCATTCCAGTCTTGCAGTGCCAGCAGCAGGGGGCTCCATGACCTAGTGCCGAGCTTCTGCTCTCCTGTACTGGGTCCAGACCCATAGTTTGAAAACCACTGGACTAGATGACCTCCTGAGGTGCTTTCCAACCCTCATCTTCTATGATTCTATGACATTCATAGAGCTATACCTGCAAGTCTTCTTACTGTAGACATGGTTTCTACCAGTAAAGAAGTACTTCAGCATAGTGCTTTCGCAAAAGTGCTTATTGCAAGTTGTAAGAAGGCAAGAGGCTCTCCTTTATATAAGGAGGCAAGATGGCCTCCCTCAGAGACGCGCAGCTGTGGCTGCCCCACCCCTAAGGGGTCAGAGCCAGGGGCAGGGCGTATTAGAGGCAGACCCTGGACCTCAGTTACGGCTTGGCAGCCAAAGGGGAAAGAGTTCCCTCTGCTGTCTCCACAGGCCCAGAAGGAGACCTGGCCAGCCAAGAACTTATGAGCACCCTGGGGACTAGATGGCTGCCTGGATCTACCAGCAACATTGCAGCAGGAGACCTAGCCTGCTGAGAATCTACTGGCACCCTGGGGACCAGATGTCTGTCTGGACCTTTCGGCCATGAAAGGGCCAGGGACACCACCTCAGGGGACAACCCCAGCAGAACTCCTGGAGCTACCTATGCCACTGCCACCACCACCGGGGGGGACCTGCAGTCCCTATTTACCTATCAGTCTCCTGTCACGTAGATGAGCTTCTCCTGGCCAGTGATGACAGCCCCGAGGAGGCCGGTTGTGACTTGAAGGAGCGACCCTCAGCGGAGGACATCCCTGGCTTGTTGGCACCCTGATGAGGACAACGAGGGGTTCAGGAACCTGCCCCTGGCCCACTATCCAGAGGAGGCTGAGGAGGAGCAGACAGTTCGAGCCCCAAGGGCCATGGGTGAACCAGGGGCTCAGGGCCTTGGTGCAATAGAGGCTGAACTGGGAAGTAAATCAGAATGTTGCGGACACGACCCTGCCAGTCACCTACCCAGCCATGAAGCCCACCATTGGGATCTGGGCTGGGACACAGTGGAGTTGGGTTGGTCTGTGACCTCCCACTTCCCCGCTTCCAAACACCTGTTGGAAGCTTCTCCTAGCGACCCCTAGCAACCTGCTTGTTTCCCCCTTACAGTTAACTCCTATAAGAAATAATAATTACCTGCCTGCCCTGCTGCAGGCCAGAGACAGTAGTATTTGGTCATCGCCTGACTCGAGAAGTGAGGCAGCTGACAACAGTATCCCGGCACCCTACCAAAAGGTTCTGGGTGCCTGTCTTACACTGGTGCCTTCTCCGAGGAACTGACTCCTCCCAACACAGGGAGCTTTCATGATGGACCTTGAGAAGTTCATGAAATGGTGGGCAGAGTCCCAAATGCAGCAGCAGCAGCAGCTGTGGACTGCTCTTCTGGAGCAGCAGCAAAGTCTTCTCCAGCAGATAGGGACCCACCAACAGCAATTAGTCCAACAGCTGGGGGCCCAGCAGCGGGAGCAACAGTGCCAGAATTTGGAGTAGCTGAAGGCCTTATTAACCCAGGGCAGAGTCACTCCCACCACTCCAGACTCAGTGACGGGACCCCCTCCGTTGCTGCTTCACCTCTCAAAAATGGGCCCTGAGGATTACCCTGAAGCCTTCCTGGTGACCTTTGAGAGAGTTGCCTCTGTGGCCAGCTGGCCCGAGGCCCTGTGGGCTGCTTTGGTCATACTATACTTGACTGGGTCAGTCCAAGCAGCTTATTGAGCCCTCTCCAATGAGGATGCTGAGTACTACAAGCGGGTCAAAGCTTGGATGCCCTAGACGTAACACCTGACACCTTTCACTAGCAGTTTTGGGGAAAGACTTACCCTCCAGGGGCCAGACCACAAGCTGTGGGACAAGAATTAAAAGACCTGGGGTCAAGATGGCTCCAACCTGATCACCGAATGCCCACTGAGCTTGTCAAATAGGTGGTCCTGGAGCAGTTCAATCACAACCTTCCCTCACAAGGGAGACCGTGTGTCTTGCAACACTGGCCAACCTCCTTGCAGGTGATGGTGGACTGTATGGAGGACTTTTTAGCTGCCGAGTCCCAGGCTGGCTCTGCCACCCTACCAGGATCCAGCCTGCAGGCCCCATCTAAGCGTCCTCCCTCTCCAAGGGTTCCCCTCCCTGATAACCCAAGCGACGAACAGTGCGAGATGGAAACTCCATGGCTCATGCCAGTAGTGGTTGCACCAGTGCCACAGAAGTACCATAGCCTCTCTATACTAGATCACCCTGTTCATGAATCCAGGCATCACTTTAACCCTTTTAGCCAAAGGGTGACTGTGTGTTTATCCTCTCCAAAGTCCCTTAGTTAGGGCTCTGCCAAAAGGTCCCCTGGGCGTTTGACATGGGAACCTGAACTTGAGCTTACTGGATCATAAGGTGTATTTGAACACCTATCTCTCAATAAAAGATATCGCTTCATTCACTTTGTCTCTCTAATACACAACTTGGTGCATTCCTTCCAACAGATTGTTCTAGGGAGTTTTTCATCAAGCATCAGTGTGTTGAGTTCTGTCTGTAGCTATTATGGGGTTCCTAGAAAATTCACCCTTACCTAGCCTTTTAGCAAGGAATTCCACAGTCAACCAAAATGGCTACCTGTATCATCAGGACTTGAACCTATGGGGCTTCCTGAGAGATAACAGAGCTATACAGCTACCAGCACCTGCCACATTATTGTCTATAGTCTGCAGTGTATGTGTGTCACAACAAGTGGACTTTACTGTGCTCAGCCTGAAGGGGTCTTAGCTTCAGGGGTTTCCTAGGGAAATAACAGCACCACACATCCACCAGTGAGAGTCCCTGGGGCATATGATCTGCAGTGGATGTATACCACCACACATTCCATGTGCATGATTAGTCTCATGGAGCTCTTGGCTCTTTGACCCTGGGATACCTAGGACATGTCTAGCGAGTGATGTAAACCTGAGCTAGCTGCCATGACTACTGAGTTCCTGACAGCTCAATCTTGGTCTCAGATCAAACTTGGATTATGACCCCTAGAACTCCAGCTGGGACACTGATACATTGTTTTGACCCTTGACTTAACTCTGACTCTGTTATTAGGTCTAAACCCCCAAGCTCCTGCCACTGGTCTTGCCTCTCTTTGACCAAGACCCTGACAGTTTGGCTGGCCCTCCCTATCACATGTAGAAGGCCAGTCACATGGGGTATGGAAGCAGGTGGGAGCATGTTCCAAGGGGCACTAGACACACTTGACATGGGTTGAAAGCCCCCAGACAAAACTTCCCTTTTATGAACATAACTAGGGCAGTTTTAATCAGATCTCCATGGAGAAGCTGGGTTACATTTTGTCTCCTGAAGGCCTCTGATCAGGAAAATCAATGCTGTTTGGACCTGGGCAGCCTCCCTGGAATATCAAGGAGTTGTGGCACTTCCTAATTTTTATAAACAGTTTAAGGCTAGGTTTTCAGACCAGACAGTCCCTTTGACAGCGCTCGTCTGCAAGCAGGGCTTCCTGCAACTACTCTCCAGAGGCTCAATGAGTGTGTTTGACCACCTCAGGATGGACTTCACTAGAGATCCAGTCCTAATCCAGTCTGACCCAGCAAGGGCCTTTGTTGGTGTGACCCAATGCATGTAATGCTGCAGTTGGGATCAGGCATTCCCATGGACCTACTCCCTGATGACTGTTATTCTCAGAAATGTGCACCAGAGGAACAAAACAATGAGATTTTTAGATAATGGTCTGCTAGCAATCAAAGCTGTCTTTGAGAAATGACACTAGCATCTTGGAGGTTCCCAGCACCCATTACTGGTATACATGGATCATAAAAGCTTGGAATAGCTCTGCAGGGCAAAGGTGCTGAACCAAAGACAGTTTTCATGGATCCTATTTTTCACAGACTTTATATCCCTGTCACTCCAAAACCCAGACCAACACACCCAATGCTCTGTTCCAGAAAGGGGAAACCCTCCCCAGAGCCAGCTGATGTGCATCCTTAAGCCCCATAACATCCTCCTAACTCTTATCTAATCAGCTATGAAGAAGCTGTTTTTCAGCCCCCTAATACCTTCAGAAGGTCCCTATAGAGTTTAGACTTTAGGGGGTCATTAGTTTGTGTTCCAGCTTTCTTTACCAGCCAAGAACACAATCACCCTCACAGAGGCACTTAGGCAGGTAGCAAAGTTAACAGGAGTGACACAAGGCAAAGAAGGAGCTTGAACGCCTAACCACAAGGTAATCAAGCAAGCAGCACTCTACCAGTGCCATTTAGAATTTGACCACTTGTGATAACTCACAGCCTGCAGTGGTTGAACACCAGGGTATGAGCCACCTCAAGTGATCTGATGGACAGTGGTCTTTGTGATCCCTGATTGGCTCCTTGACCCTATATAAGTCCATGGTGTATAAGAGGAAGCGTTTGAGGATCTGGTGGCTCAAGAGGGGTTGTCTCAGTGGTGACTGTGTGCTGATTGGAGGGCCTGCTGAATAGGTGGAATGAGATGGAAGAGAGAAATGCAACTGATGCCAGGCTAGACAATGAGGCTAGGGAGAACACCAAGGAAGAGGGGATGAACGCAAGGAAAAAAGAAAAGGATAGATTCTCTGGAAACAAAAGAGGGACCAGCAAATTGGAGAGCAGGGAGAGGAAATGGGGGATAATTGCACAACAGGAAAATCCTTAGATAAGTCATAAAACTAAGGGATACCAACCCCCCTGAGAATGGAGGGTGGACCAAAAAAGTGGTGGAGCTACAGGTTAGGTACTAGATGCTCAAGATCCATGAGTGGACTATAAAAGCAAAGGAAATAGCAAAACTCCTGGAAACAATGGTATGAATGAAATAAAAATAAGCTTCCAGCCAGCTACCCAAATTTCTCACAGAAACAAGAGAGGTAGCATGTGGGGGAGGGGGTGTTATGTGTTATGTCTGGAATTAAAGAAGAAATAGGTGGAGGTAAGGTGATTAGTGAGGTTGATTATCAGAAGATGTGATAGCAAGTGTTTGATAGCTGGACTGGCTACATTTTAAGGGAGGGATGTGATCAGTAGCTTTAGGGTATTGGATATGCTGGTTTGAGTTCTATATTCCTCTTTCTGTGAAGTGCTAGAGCTGCACAAATTTGGACAGGCAGCAAAAAATTCCAAAAGGAAAATACAATGCAGTATGTGGGTGGTGATGACCATATAAGGGGTGCAAGGAAAGGACATAAGAGTATTGCAGCCATGCAGGAAAGCTCAGCTTGGCACTTGGAGGGTGTACTGACTGGGGCAAAGAGAGCTAGAAAAACACAAAAAATCCCAAGTTAGGGCTGGGCTTCACTGATGGCAGCAAAATTTCCACTGACAGATCAACCTTCCCAATCAACTGATTAGGTCTGTGTGGACCCATTTCAGTAGATCAGGTAGCCAATCTATTAAGACCACCCCAGCAGCTAGAGTAGCATTGAGTGACAGGGGAACAAAATATAAGAATTATCACAAAGGCTGCAGAAAAATACAAACAGGCTAGCACCCTCTTGGTGGAACAGCTCTGTGAGAGAAATATTGGCAATTCAAGGAAGAGATGTGACTGTTTTTAGCTGGGGTGCTCACAGCTTAACAGTACATGAGCAGCAATAACTAATAACTGATAATGACCAATAACTTTTATATTTAAACAAAACATGATATACATGAAGGCCTGGCTATCAGAAGTACACTATAAAAATTCCAGTATAAACTCTTTATTCAGGGTTTAAAGTATAATTTGGCAGGCCCAGAACCCTCCCACATGGATGCCCCCCCCCAAATGACAGCACCCCACCCCAGCTCCTGCCCCCAACACCTGATCCAAAATCCACCCCCTGCCTGCAATACCCACCCCCCACTGTGAGCCAGGCCACAAGCAGCAGCATGCTGGGCTGGGAAACTACTGTACATGCTCATGTATAAGTTGTTCCATGAATAAGCTGACCCCCCCAATTCTGAGCCCCAAAAGAGGCAAAATTGAGTGACCTGTGTACAAGCCAAGGAGGTCCCCTTTTGGCCTCAGCACCTAACTCCCCCTACCAGCACTGCTATCTTCCCCCAGAGTTCCCAACACACTCGCTAACCCTCAAACGCCTGCCGCTGCTTTTCCAAAGTCCCCCACTGCTCTCTCCACTGCCTAATGCTGTCCCCCTGCTCGGTTCATTCTTTGCTCTGCCCACTCCCCTGTTGCCCCCCTGGTCTGTCCGCTCCTCCTGCTGCCTCCTGCTCGCCACCATCTTCTGTGGTCCCCACTGCTGTTCCCCAACACCCCTTCCTCCCCTTTCCCAGTCACCCCCAACCCCTGCCATCATTCCCCTGGCTTCCCTGAACCCCACCCCAATCCCAAAACTGACCCCACCCCCAGGCCTCCCTTACCAGGCCACTCCAGATGCTGGGGTTGCCTCTTTACTCTAACTCCAGCCCAGGCAGACTGTCCAAGATGGCTGCATCTGCCACCCTGGGGCTCCAGCCTGGACCATGCCCAGTGAAACACCTAGGCTGGAGCTGTCTACTATATTAACCCATGTATAAGCCAAATTGCTGTTTTGAAGCCAATTTTCAGGCACAAAAATCTCAGCTTATACCTGGGAATATACGGTATGAAGCCTACAGGCTGCATGCACAGGCTAGTCAGGCATGCCCTCCCCTACCCTGCCGCTCTCCTCCTGCTTGCAGGAACATGCAGCAGAATGCTGTTTGGGGGACCTGCTATTTTTAAATGGTGGGCCCTGGAAAGCAGCGTTCCAGCACCATTTCCTATTTTTAGGGGGCCCAGAACGCTTAGCCCCTAAAAATAGTGGGCCCCAGAACGGCGTTCTGGGCCATTCCAGCCACTTTAACCTGTCTTTATTGAGATGATAGAGAAATAGGAAAAGGCAGACATGCTTTCATGTTCACTAAGGAGAACTTGAACTACCTTGAAGCAGAGAAGAAAAAGCTAACTCTCAATATAACATCACTCGTGGTCTTATTTTACTGACTCTGGTCCGAGCTGGGTATAGCCAATATAGTTATCAATCAGTTCCTGGTGAATTGTCCAGAGGTGACTGCATGTACCTGCTTGTTTGCATCTGGCCTGTGTGAGCTAAAATGAGATGGCTGGTTTGCAAAGGGACATTGTCTCATAGATTTGATGGTCAGGAAGGACTACTGTGGTCATCTACTGTGGACTTCTGCAAAACACAAATAAGAGAAGCTCACCCAACTTCTCCTGTCATAGATTCCTCAGTTCCAACTGAGTTACTAACATCCTCAAATCATGGTTTTAAGACTTCAGGTTAGAGAGAATTAATCCACCATTTACAGTGGTTGAACTCTGTAAGTGACTGATGTCTCACCCTGTAGAGGAAACCACCACTGTCTGGCTCAAAGTTACGTGGTGGAAATTCCTTCCTGAACCTTGATATGGTGATCTGTTAGACCCTGAGCATGTGGGCAAAACCCACCAGGCACACACAACAAAGAATTCCGTTTGATATCTTAGCGCCATTCTTGACTAGTGACCTATCACCGACCATGGGAGATATTTTCTGTTAGCACTTGCAAGTCGCCTAGACGCATTGTATATGCATACAGTGGCAATCAGCACAACGTTACAGGGGACAGATTTCCCAGGATTATGTCCCCTCCTATCCAGCCCCCAGAATCAGCATTTTCATTACTCAAACATTTATTTTGATCAAAAATGGCTTTTTAAATGAATATAAAACCAGGCTACAATTATGTCTCCCCATCCAACAACTGGCATCCCGATAAACATTCCATGATGGCAACATTATTTTGGTTACTTTCCTCCTAGCCCTTCCATTGGGATGGACAACACTGACCTGAGTGCTGCTGACTGGATTCTCTGAGGTTTTTTTAGGGGCAAAAGAAACTGTAGCAACAAACATGATCTTACCCCTTGTGTTTTATTTGTTTCAGACTGTCCATTACAAGATTTGATGAGCTAACTAAGAAAAAAAAGGGAACGGGATACACACAGTAATTAACTTGGCTAGTTAGTGGATTTTTCTGCTTTACAGATGACAGTGCTGTACACGTTCAGATATTGTGCACTTTCCTCACCCATAGTGAATGTTTAGCTGATACCCTGGAGAAAAATACCACAATACTGTATGCATTGGTGCTGAACATGGCAAGGGACAGAACTGTCCTCCACCCCTCTTTCCTGTGTGTTGTTATGTGGACACAGTGTAGGACTGTAAACACTCACAAGCATTCCCTGCAAATTATCTATGATTTTTCAAAGTAGAGCTGAGATTTTCAATGGGAGTTTTCAACTTCATTGTAATGGGAACTGGTTGGTTACATCACGTGGCAACTTGGAAAACCTCAGGTTAAGTTATTATCTCACAATCTCCACAGTATTTTGTGAAAGCCGCATTTACTGGCTGCTTTGCTCAAGGCTCTCTTGACCTCTCTGTTTCTCAGGTTGTAGATGAGGGGGTTGACCAAGGGAGTCAGAACTGTGTAACAAAGAGAGAACACTTTGTTCAGGTCTTGCAGTGGGTCACGGTTTGGCAGCAGGTAGACAATCATGATGGTTCCATAGAAAATTGTCACCACAATGAGGTGGGAGGAGCAAGTGGAAAAGGCCTTTTGTCTCCCAGTGGTGGAAGGGATTCGCAGGATGGTGATGATGATAGACACGTAAGATGTCAGGGTTAGCAGGAATGGAGGCAGTGTGAATACACAAGCTAGTATGAAATCCAGCAATATGACTAGGTGGGTGTCACTGCAGGATAGTTCCATTAGTGGGATGGTATCACAATAGAAATTGTCAATTTCATTCGGCCCACAAAATATTAACTGTGATAGAACTAAGTCAAAGATGGCAGGAGCCAAACAACCATTTAACCATGACCCAGCAGCCAGTTGGAGGCAAAGTCTGGTATTCATAAGATTTGCATATTGCAGGGGTTTACATATCGCTAAATATCGATCATAGGACATGGCTGCTAAGAGATAGCATTCTGTAGCTGCCAGAAAACCAAAGACATACAGTTGTGTGAAACATCCACTGAATGAGATGGTTTTGTCGCTAGTGAGGAGACTGGCCAGCATCCTGGGCATGATGGTGGAGGTGTAGCAGGTCTCTAAGCTAGACAAGTTCCCCAAAAAGAAGTACATGGGGGTATGAAGGTGCACATCAGTCACAATGAGCACCACAATGAGAGTATTTGCAGCCACAGTTGTGATGTAGATCACTAGGAACACCAGGAAGAGAAGAATTTGCTGGTCTGGGAGATCACCAAATCCCAAGAGGATGAATTCTGTGACAGCAGTTTGGTTTCTCCAGTCTGTGTCTGCCATGGGTTGAATCTAGGAACAAGACGAGATTCTGTACAATAGAACTGGAAGAACAGAATTAAAAGTTTATAAAATCTTTTGAACTAAATGCATAGGTATTCAGACACTCTCTGTCTCTTGGTGGCAGGAGTCTCAGTTGAAGAACCAAACATTGGTGTTGCCAAATTTCTGGATGTTTAGTAATTTGAATGGGGTTATAGGCTTGCCCATTGCTTTGAGCAGAAATTAGTAAAGTTCTTGTCCTGGTATCAGGCCCCAGAGAGTTTTTACAAGGACCCCTGGATTACATGACAAGAATGCTCACTGATTAGTGAATTTGCATACTTTTATACATTTTTATTATGGTAGAATATACTGTTGAAAAATGAATGATTGAAAGAAGATGAACAATTAAATGGATAATGATTAAAATTGAAGTTTTGGTATAACGCACACATTATTTATTTATTTATTTATTTATATTGTATGCTTTGGATTAATATACTCACATCTTTCCCTGATAACCTGGTTGATAGAGATATTCGGTTGCTCAGCTCTTGAGTGGAGGGGTGGAGGGCTTTGATATGTTGGAGAGCCTGGGGCTATAAGTACCCTGAGTATAAAGATTCTACCACATGCAAATTAAAAGAAGCTAATGGAAGAAGTAATTGACAATACTCAAGTAACAGGGTTTGCTTTTCTTACACCCTACATAGTATGCGTTCTTTTAAGTCAGGGGTAGGCAACCCCCGGCATGTGTGCCGACAGTAGCACCCGAGCCCATTCAGAACGGCACGTGGCACCCTCTGCAGTACCACAGAAATTTCCACTCCTGCCACTGAAAGCCACACTGGGTGGGCTCCTTCTGGTGCAGCTCGGACACAGGGGTCTCCCTCCATGTCTATGTCTCCATGTGACACAGAAAAAAGCTGCCCAGAGTGGCTCCTCTGTGTAGTGTGATGCTCCCCAAAGGGGCCACTCCAGGCAGCTTCTTTCTGCTGAAAGGAGCCACTTCTTTGGCATGCCTGGGGACACCTGTCCCCAGGCACACCAGCACGATGAGCCACTGTAGGTGACGCCGTTCTGTGGCATGCCTGGGAAGTGTTCCTACTCCAGTCATGACCACTGCTGAATTTTCAGGTAGCCACTACATTTTTTCAGGAGAAGGGGCTGCTGGCACCAGCTGAGGGTTGGTGAGGAAGGACTGGCACAGGAGTTGGCAAAGGTTGTCGACCCCTGCTTTAAGTCCAAACTTGGCTTCATGAGCATGAATTGTTGAAGTGTAATAATTCTACAGGCTGGAAAGTTTTTAGATATAACTGACACATGCCAGCCTTCCAGAATGTTCATCTTTCTTCCCCTTTACTATATCTGGTTTATTGTGAGTTCTGAGCTGTCCTTGCACAAATTATTTAAGACTCATACTAGGTAAGTCCCTTCTTGTTTTGATATCTCCTGACTGACCTACAACAAAGTTCATGATCAAAATGTAGCCTCTGGATTTGCACATCACTACCCAAAGCACAAACACTTATATTGTTCTAACTTAGGCTAATTTATAAATTTGTATGCCTTTAGCTGCCTCATACAGCTAAGTGTAAACCCAGTGTAATTTCCACTTAGGCCTGCAAGGTATTTTGCTTAACAACTTTAAATATAAGATGTGCATGTACTATTAAATGAATGTATAATAAGTATAATCTATTAAAAAAAAGTGATCCCTTAAACCTATAAAGAAAAGATGTATGTGAATGTATACACAAGCCAGCAGGTAGATTATAGGTTACAACTGATACCCATGCAAACCACCCTCGCTGTACCAGAGCAATAACTACAATAAGAATCCATTTCACTATAGCCAAGTGCTGATATGACAGATCAGAGCATTTCTTTATCATCTATTGTATCGCAGCTAGTGACACTCAGGAACTTAACAGTGATTGTATTTTTCACTTCTGGCAATGACCAGCATCATGTCGTGTCTTAGGAGTCAAAATCAATAGTACATCAACTGAAATCTTGCACTGAGCTTACCTGGGCAGTCTAGTGTCCTTATGCACCAATCTTCCAGTAAAACTGCAGGAGAACTTCAGTTATGAACCCTTCAGGACTAGAGTTTAGTTTTAACTCTGAACAAGAAATTATGTTGCTCTTAAGTTTACAGCTGAACATTGACTTAATACTGCTTTGAAACTTGACAAGCAGAAGAAAAAATGCTGCTTCCAACCATCTTAATTTAAATGAAACAATCTCAGAAGCAGTTTACTTTCCTCCTCAAATCTTTTAACATTTATTTTTAATGCAGCACTGTTCAGTATTTGCTTTTATTTTTCTCTCTCTCTCTCTGCTGCTGACTGGTTGCTGTCTGTTGGTTCCAAAGGAGGTGTGTGGTTAAGAGATGCATTTATTCCATAGAGTAAATTCTCCCTTAGTTCATGGGGTGGTCATGGTGATGTGGAGAAGGACTGACAATGCCTTTCCTGTTTTTTGACATTCACTTTGTAGCAGAAATAAAAAAGCTACTCTTTACAGGGTGGGTCTTAGGAAGAAGCAGAACCAGACTGATGGGCAGTCCAATCAGGGAGTGACCCTCTGTAGCTGGGAACAATTGTGGGATGATGATATAGGAAAAGGACCCTGAAGGGGAAAAAGATGCTGTCCCTGATCTCGGTGTCTAGAAAGAGCGTGGCATGTGTGATCTCGGCTAGTGAGACTCTATCACCACATGCCAGCCGATGGGAGACACCCTGAGCCAGATCCTCAGCTGGTGTAGGTAGCACTCTCTCTGTGAGGGGGGCAGATCCCAAACTGAGAACCCATTACAAGACCTGGATTTCATGCTCCATCTTCATTTAATGCTGATAGAAAGGGTGAAGCTGCCCTACTGTGGGAAGGGAAGGCTATAGCTATTAACATTCACCTGAAGAAGAGCTCAGTGTAGCATGAAATCATCTCTCATTTACTAACAGTAGTTGGTCCTGTAAAAGACCCTCCTCCTCCTCCTCCTAATTCTCACAAACACCATTTAAGGTGGGATAGAAACACTTTCAGGAAGATGGTGTTCACCTGTAATTCCAGGGCAGCTGCAGTTTGAAGCGATGAGCTCCTACTTCTCCACTTTCAGCTCTAGGACTGAAGGTCCTCAGCTGAGGTTCTTGTGTCTCCTCTTCCTGAAGATCCTAAATTTTCTCAGTACAGAGACCCGCAGTTACCTGAAGAAACAAGCAGGTGTCTTGATCTATGTTTGGAAAAAGGCTTGCCCTTTGATTTACATAGTGTCTGTGTTGCTGGTATATCACTGTTCAGTCTTCACAATTTTTAATATGGTCCTACTTAACCTTTCTCCCACTTGGTTAATTTAATGTATCCAGAGCATTGTAGCTAACAATGTCTAGTGGGATTTGCACTATGGGACTTGTGTAATTGCGTATTTTTAAGCATAATGATCCTATATAAAAAGCATTTGTGATTCTGATGAAACCTGAGCTCAAAGTTTTGAGTGATGCCTATCCAAGGTGATGGATTGTTATAAAACAATTGCCCCACCCCTTTATTAATATTCAGTAGATCCTGTCACTTAGTGGGCATTTCTAATAAATTGCTGCCTGCATCTCATCCTTTTAATGTCTTTTCTCTTACCACTTTTCACTGTAACTTTCCCATTTCTGTATTGGCTACTGAAGCCTATTGGTCTGGATTAGAGCCACCAGAAAGAAAATTGTACAATAGATTGATGCATTATTGCTTACAACAGGTTAAACTAGGCCTCCAAATGAAGTTACCATGAGAGAAGCCCAGGCTGAGATTTTCAGAGGCATCTGAGTGATTTAGCCACCAGATATCATTTGAAATGACAGATGGATGCCTAACTCCATGGAGCCCTTGAAAAATCCTTTCCATAGTGTTGGAGCTTTTTAGTTCTGATGGGTGCCCAGAGCCCCTGCCTCTGGCCAATTCCTGATGTGCTCCCAGAAATGGATTCAGCACTGCCATATTTGACTTCACAGAAGTTTTGCCTGTTGGAGGCTGGAAGCCACTCTCTTGCCAGATGCCCTGAGGATAAGCTCCTTCATGCAGCCAAATTGTCTAAGGCACCTGGCTAGACTGAGAACAAACCATCACTGGATGGACTCTTGTTGCAGTCAGTTTTGGGGACACTCATTGTAACAGGTCTCCCTAAATATATTTAGGGAGGCCAAAAAAGAATGTGAAGGTCAGCGAGTCAAATATGCTAAAAGTAACAGCAGAAAAAAGTACATCAGAAGTGAGAAGCCTGCTAAACAACCCAGAGGGTAGCGGACAATTAGGATCCTAAAGGAGTACAAGAAAGATGAGGCAATCGTGGAGAAACCAATTTATTTATTTATTTTTGCATAGGTTTTTCATGGCTGGGATATGAAAGAGATTCCCAAACCTGAGTCATTCTTTTTAGGTGACAAATCTGAGGAACTGGGCCATATTGAGGTGTTTTTAGAGATTTTGGAACATATTGAAAAACTGAAGAGTAATAAGTCTCCAGGACTAGACTGAAACAAACAAGGAGTCCTGTGGCACTTAGAGGCTAAAAATTTATTTATTGCATGAGTTTTCATGGGAAAAAAATCCCACTTCATCAGCCACTTTGAAGATGGGGGAATTTACAAACTAGGAGGAAATAAATGCAGGGAAGTGTTAAGTCATAGAACAGGTCACACTGTAACATGAGCTTTCGTGGGACAAAATCCCAGAAAAAGTCTGACAAAGTGGGATTTTCTCCCATGAAAGCTCATGCAATAAATAAATTTGTTAGTCTTTAAAAATGCCACTGGACTTCTTGTTTGTTTGCTGAACTAGACTGATGTGGCTCCCTTTTCGAATTTAGATTTTCAAAAAAAGCTTTGACCAGGTCCTTCATGAAAGTTTCTTAAAAATAAGCAGTCATAGGACTTTCTCATTCAGTAACTGATTAAAGGTAGAAAAGAAAGGGAAAGAATAAATTATCAATTTTCTGAATAGAGGAGTGCAAAGAGTGGTGGCCTCCAGGGGTCTGTAGTTGGACCGGTATTGTTCAACATGTTAATAAATGACCTGTAAAAATGGGTAAACAGTCAGGTGGCAAAATTCACAGTTGATACAAGACTACTCAAGACAACTTGGAGCAACTAGAAAAAAAAAGGAAGATGAAATTCAGTGTTGATGAATGCAAATTAATTCACACTGGGAAAAAAAAACAATGGGGTCTGAATTAGCTGTAACCACTGAAAAAAGAGATGTTGCAGTCATTGGGGATAGTTTTCTGAAAATGTGCACTCTGTGTGCAATAGCAGTCAGAAAAGCAGAGAATGTTGGGAAAAATTAGGAAATGGATAGAGAATAAGATAGAAAAGATCATATTGACTCTTTATAAATCCATGGTACTCCAACTTCTTCAATATTACGTGCCAATCTGGTTGGCCCATTACAGAAAATATAAATATACTGGAATTGGAAAGGGCATGGACAAGATCAACAAAAATGATTAGGGTTATGTCAGAACTTTCCAGTGACAAGAAATTAAAAAGACTGGGACTTTTCAGTTTGGATGGCAGAAGTCTATCAAATCATGATGTGTTTGGAGAAAGTAAATAAAGGTGTGTTGTTTACTCCTTCCCATAATACAAAAAATAGGTGTCACCAAATGAATCTAATTGGTAGCAGTTGTAAAATGAACCAAAGAAAGTATTTTTTCATGTAATGCATGGTTAACTTGTGGAAATCCTTGCCACAGGATGTTCTGAAGGCCAAGACAATAACGAGGTTCAAAAAAGAACTGGATTTGTTCATGGAAGATATGCCCATCAATGGCTATTAACTAGGACAAGTAGGGATCCAAAACTATGCTCTGAAGTGTCTCTAGCTTTGTTTTCCAGAAGCAGAGAGTAGGTTACATGAGATGGATAACTTGATGATTGCCTGTTCTTTACACTGCCTCTCAAGCATCCTCATTGGCCA
This sequence comes from Podocnemis expansa, assembly GCA_007922195.1. Lineage (NCBI taxonomy): Eukaryota > Metazoa > Chordata > Testudines > Podocnemididae > Podocnemis > Podocnemis expansa. Next base: position 45,823,186 of record ML681991.1, read on the forward strand.
CCAGGAGCATCATTACCACAGGAAAATACACAGGGCCTGGGCCCTGCCCCCTCAGCCCCAGCTCCACCCCTTGGCCCTAATCAAGAGTTGGGGTCCCGGGCTGGTGCCACTCCCAGCCTGGCCTCAGATACATGGCTGGGGCTGGGGCTGGGAATGGGAGAGGCAGAGGGAGAGCCAGCCATTTGGGACACTGGCTCTGGGACTCAGGGCACGTGCCCCTCTGTGCCAAGCACCAGCAACGCCCCTGTTGGCAACTGTCTGAAGACAGGTGAGTGGTTTGGACAGACCATTGCTCTGAACCAGTATAGACATTCATGTGTTCTATATTTGAACCTCTTGCTGCAGCGGGCAGAAGCTGAGTGGTTTCTGACTTGCAGGTCCATGTGCAGGATACCTCTCCAGTGACCATTTGACAGGTTCAGCCCCAGAAATAGTCTCAGTTCTATGGATGCCCTGGCAAACCCCCAGCTATCTCAGCACACCCAGTGCCTCTGGTTTGTGAGATGACTTCTATTTGCCCAACCTCCCTGCCTTCAAGGACCTGGTGAGCCTGGTGCTGTAGCTTTGATGGTGCTAGCCCCAAAGAGGTGTAGCCAATTTATAAGCTATAAAGTTTTTCCTGGGGAAGAATCCAAAGGTCACTGCTGGTGCCTGGGTGTTTGTGCAATGGAGGGACTGATTTGCAGAGGGATAGAGACTTATGGACTTGCGGGCAGAAGGGACCTTCGTGGTCATGTAGTCTGACCTCCTGCACATTGAGAGCTGGAGAGCCTCACCCACCCACTCCTGTGATAACTCAGATCACCTCCCCCACTCCCTCCAGTTAGTGCCCCATTGCTGGCCATTGGTGACACATTTGCTATGTGGTTTTGTATAGATATCTGATCACAAGAACCATATTTAGAGGGGTGGCAGATTTCCCAGGTTTGGCACCCATCTTCCCTGCACAGAAGTTTGTATGTTCATGGATCAAACATTTGTTTTGGCAAAAATGGCTTTTTAATGGATATATCCAATTTGTTAAAATGGTCTTCCCTCCTCATGGTACCCAGCTAAACACTCTATGATGGAAGATGGTGCTAGCAACCTCCCTCCCAGCTTCTTCCAATCAAGCTGAAATACACTGACCCAAACTCTGGCTGGATTCTCCACTGTGTCCTTAGGAGAGTAAAAAACAAACTGGAGCAGGCTTGTCCAACATGTGGCCTAGGGACTGGAATCTGGCCCACCAAGGGCTTTTATCCAGCCTGCCAAGTGATGCCACAAGTCTGGGAACTGGGGCTGGCTCGGGCTACTTGGAATACTCCATATCGCCACATCAGGTGTGCAGGCAGATATTCACAATTTGTGCAAGCAAAAGCAAAGCCAAATACCACACTAATCATTATTTTACTAAAGTTTATTAATAAAGATAAGTTTGTATGTCTTATCTATCAAAAGTTTTTTCACCAGCCCCCCCGACTGAGAAAAGAATTGCAATATGGCCCTTCCCCCAAAAAGATTGGACTCCCCTGAACTGCAACAATGAACATGATGATATCACCCCTTGTTTTTTATTTGTATATGACTGTCTGAACTGGACAACAAGACTTAATTGTCTTGCATTTACTTGGCTAGTTTGTGGATTTTATGCCTTACACCATGGCAGCACCGTACATGGTCAGATTCTGTGCACCCACCTCAAAAAGGGTGAATTCATTTGTCAGTTTCAGCAAAACAAGGAGTTCTGTGGTACCTTAAACACTAATGCATTTATTTGAGCACAAGCTTTCCTGGATTAGAACCCATGTCCTCAGATGCATGACATGGGTTCTAACTCAAGAAAGCTTATGACTAAATAAATATATTAGACTCTAAGATGCCACGAGCTCTATGTTTGCTTTTCTGGTTATTTTCTGAGTATATGAAAGGTTTTCTGAAAGCCACATTTACTGACTGCATTAGTCAAGGCTCCCTTGACCTCTCTGTTTCTCAAAGTGTAGATGAGGGGGTTGACAAGAGGCGTCAGGACCGTGTACCAAAGAGAGAACACTTTGTTCAGGTCTCGCAGGATGTCGCATTTTGGTAGGAAGTAGACAATTATTAGGGTTCCATAGTAAATGGTCACCACAATGAGATGGGAGGAGCAAGTGGAAAAGGCCTTTTGTCTCCCTGTGATGGAAGGGATTCTCAGAATGGTGGCAATAATACAGATGTAGGACATCATGGTAAGCAGGAATGGAGCCAGGGTGAATACAGAGGCTAGTATGAAATTCAGCAACATGACCAATTGAGTGTCACTGCAGGAGAGTTCCATCAGTGGAATGGCATCGCAGTAAAAATGGTCAATTTCGTTTGGCCCACAGAATGTTAACTGTGTTAGGAATAAGAGAAAGATGGCCACCGACAGTCCACCATTTAACCAGGACCCAGCAGCTAATTGGAGGCAAACCCTGGTATTCATAAGAGTTGAATAGTGCAGGGGTTTGCATATGGCTAAATATCGATCATAAGACATTGCTGCTAGGAGATAGCATTCCGTAGCTGCTAGAAAAGCAAAGAGATACATTTGTGTGAAGCAGCCACTGACGGAGATAGTTCTGTTCCCAGTCAGGAGACTGGCCAGCACCCTGGGCAGGATAATGCAGATCATGCAGGTCTCCAAGGAGGACAAGTTCCCCAGGAGAATGTACATGGGGGTGTGCAGGTGCCGAACAGTAATAATAAGCATCACAATGAGGGTGTTCATGGCCACGGTTGCAAGGTAGATCACTAGGAACACCAGGAAGAGAAGAATTTTCAGGTCAGGGAGATCCCCAAATCCCAGGAGGATGAATTCCATGATGACAGTTTTGTTTCTCCAGTCTGTCTCTCTCATGGCTTGAGTCTAGAAATAATAAAGACAATTGAATTGGAAGCACACAGTGGTAAAAGTTAATCCAGTTTCATGAATTAATTCCATAATATTTTGAAACTTTCCTTCTCCTAACCACAGAGTGAAATTTTCAGGATAAATGGCAACTTCAGAGCAAAGTGGCAGGAATGCACTGAGGAAAAGAGACCCTCCTGTGTCATTTCAAAGCAAATAACACAGTAACAACTGAGCTGGCAGGGGAATGTGTTTGGTGTGGTGCACTAGCACTGCATATCTAGCCCCTGTGTCCAGCAAAAAACAGATGAAGTGCGCTTTTCTTCAATGCCTGCAGGATGGAGGACATCAGGACATCTGGTAACCCTAGAACTGGGCTAATGTGACTGAATCACCACACAGTAGCCTATGATAACACCAAGTGTCAGATCCTCAGCTAGTGTAAGGGTAGCTCCCTCTGTGTGAGAGGACAGATCTCCAGTTGAGAACCTGTCATAAGATCTGGATCTTAATCTCTGTTTCCATTAAAAGCCGCTATAAAGGCCAAATGGCCTGACTGTGAGAAGAAGTAGGGGTATGACTGCCTCCACAAATCATTCAAGGCATAGACTCTGAGCTCCCGCCATGAGAAATCCCCACCCCAACCCAAGGGCTGGCCCAGGATCCCATCCAGCTGCTGCCAACCCCAAGGACCCCAGTGGGCAAGCCCCAACCAGCTCTGTTCCACTAGTCTTCGGGTGGAGGTCAATCCCTGTGTCACCCGACTAGGCCCCTTTTCTCACCTCCCGCCACTGAATGCAGAGACCCTTGCCCCTTTCCTCATCCCCACAATGTCCCCATGCACGCCAGCTTTGAGCCCCTTTACTTGGCTCCTACCCACTGTGCTGCCAGCTCTGAGCCCCTTTCCTCACCTCCTGCAGCTCCATGCTTCCCAGTCCCAAGCTCCTTTCCTTGCCCTCCACCCCAAGATCCAGTATATCCAGGACCTGAGTGCCTTTCCTTAACTTCTTGCCATCCACCCTGCAAAGGGAGCCTTAAGCTATCTGGGGCCATAGGCAAAGGCCCATTGCAGGACCACCCGTAAGAACTAAACAGATGATAAACACATAATAAAAATCATAACATTTATTTTTTAAAAAAACATCTAAAAGCATTAATTTTTTAAAATATTTTTATAATCAAGAAGCATAACATTTTTTTTTAAATAATGTTTTAAAATGTTAAATGTTCACCTTCCTACACTTTCTGTTGCTAAAACCAGAAAATAAGGTCTTGGAAGTCAACAGATAGCAAGACAGATCTTTCCATCTCTCTTGCTAGCGTGCAGTCCATACTCTTGGCTTGAACTTTCAGTTGCTTTTCTAGGTGAAATATCACCTGTTTACTTTAAAAATTTAAAGAGTGAACTGGACTGCTTTTGTACTATCTACTCAGTGGCCACCTTTTCCCCAACCTTACAATACAATCCTTCAAATGAAATAATGAGTGTCATGACAGACAGAGCCATCACACTCTGTTCCAGCGCTTCAAACACACTCCTTGCAATTAGCAGCTCTTGGGGCAGGCACTGCAAAATGCAACTTTAAATAGAGCAGCTCCAGCATGCCTGAGGCAAAGCCCTATTCTCCCAGCCATAGTTACAGCTCTGATGATAGATCATAATACCACATCATCACAGTGACCATATTTACAACTTATAAAATTTTAAGGAACAATCAGAAATAAATCAATTTCACAAAATGTCAACCCATTTTAGTAAAAAAAAAAAAAAAAAAAGTGTTAGCTGGAAGCATCCCAGAATGCAATATTCCACAATATCACATGTGTTGTGATACGGCTGCTGGAGTCACAGCAAACCTCCTGCCAACCAAGGCAGATGCAGCTTCCCAGATTCTGGGTTATGAGAAGGCAGCAAATAGCCCCAGTTGTGCACTGATGGGGCCCCTTACTCCTAGGAAACCCAGGTGGCCATCTGCTCGGCCTATCCCAAAAGCCACCTCTGGCACCCTGGCTATAAGCTCTTTCTTTTTCTTCTCACCAGGAGTGTTACTGGCTAGAGCTGGGACCTCGGATCCCCCCATGGACCCGCTCCTGCTCTGGGGCCCAGTCTGGCCCCAGCCACTGCCACTTGCCAGCAGTAGCAGGGACTGGATCTGGCTTCAAGCTGCTTCCAGGAGGCTCAAAGCCAGACCCGGTTCCTGCCGCTTCCCACAAATGGCAGGAGCTCAAAATAAGAGGTTTAGAGACAGCTCCTGCTGCTTGTGGGAAGCAGCAGGAACTGTCTCTGGCTTTGAACCTTCTGCAAGTGGCTTGAAGCCAGAGGCAGTTCCTGATGCTGTCCTCAAGTGGCAGGAGACTCAGTGATAGCTCCTGCCACTTGCCAGAAGTGGCCTGGAGGCAGATTGGGCCCCTTCTGCTGCATTGCCAGTAAGGAGGTGCAGGGCCTGTGCTCTGCTGGCCCCAGTACAGCGATGCCCTTGCTTCTCACCCCTGCCCACGCCCAGCTCCTGTGGCCCCTGGCCAGTACAGCATCTACTAAGATGTGGATCTGGGGAGCCTCCAGACACCATGGACCCCTGCTGTTTACATTTCCTGCCCTGTTCCACTCTAGCCTATGTACCTGGGAAGGCAGCAGGGTGGGAAATTTACAATGGCCCCACTGGCCCCAGCTGCCCAGCAGGACTCAGGACATTCATCAGCACATTTGGGGATCATGGCCTGTGTATCCAATGAAAAATATCGTCTCTCCCAACTCGTCCACAAAGTCTTCAGAATGGGCATTTTGGACCCTGTCTGGAAGGACGGATGGAAAGGATGTGAAAAAGTCACTGCTTACCTGTAACCCCAAGGCAGCCCCACCTTGAAGCAATGAGTTCCTACTTCTCTGAATTTGGTGTCAGGACTCAGGGAATTCTTTTCTCTCTTTATTTCTGCAGGATCTTGGTTTTCTCAGTGTAGATATCTGGAGTTACCTGAAAAGAGGAGCCGGTTTCTTGATCTGCATTTGGAAAAGGGGCTGCCCTTTGATTTACAAAGTATATCTGTGCTGACAGTAGATCAGTGTTTGGTCCTCCTTTTCTTAATACCCTCTTATTTCAACATTTCTCCCACTTGATTAATTATGTCTCTGAAACTTTGCCACTAACAATACCCAGTGGGATTTATACAATATCACTTGTGTAACTGTGGGGTTTTTTTTAAGAATAATGATCCAATATGAAAAATATTTGAGATTATGATTAAACTCCAGCTTAATTTTTCTGTGATGTTTGTCCAAGATGATGGACTGATATAAGACAGTTTCCCTGACACTTTATTAATATTCAAGAGATGCTGCCACTAATGGGAATTTCTGAAAATAGGTGCTGGTAAATCATCTGGCTCTGGAGCCTGCGAGGGGCTGCAGGAGCCAGCATCTCCCCTGATCACTTGCAAGTGGCCAGGTGCTGGGGGACTGGGGTGCCCCGAGTGCTCTGCCCCAGCCGCCCAGCCGGCAGCCGTTGAGCTGGGGCAGCAGGTCCAGCTGGCTCCCTCATGCACCTCTGGGCAGGCAGCTGCCAAGCCTGTTTGGTGGAGCCAAGTGGCTCCCACACTCCCCACTCAGCAGGCAGCCACTGAGACTGGGCAGTGGGGCCAACCGGCTCCCAGATCACCATCCAGGTGGCAGCTGGGGTGCCCCACGGTCCCTCCCCCGCTGCCCACTAGTAGCGGGGGACACAGAGCAGGGGGATCCCTGCCTTGGGGGCTGTTTTCCTCTACTTGGCTCTCCAGATGAGAACCAGGCAGGGGATTGGGTAGCAACATGGCCCTGCCAAAGGTCCATGTTGCCACACCTCCCATGGTGCCCCTCTGCTGAATCAAAATAGCAAGCCCTGTGATTTTATTTTGAAATAACTTATTTTGAATTCACTTATTTTGAAGTAAGTGTTTACGTGTGAACATAGCCTAGGTGTTTTACAGAGCCCACATAAAAGCTGAATTGGCCTTTCCATTAGTATTTTGTGTGTCGGCAAACCAGTGTTTTGACTGGGAGTTGACCGGAGGGACATTAACACAATGGTTTAGTTCAGTGGAGGCACAAACTTTAGCTAATCTTCCCTTTAAAACACCATTAGCTCTTTTCACTTTCCAGGAAGTTTGGGGATAGTAAGGGCAGTGAAATCATTGCTGGATCCTAAGGATCCAACATATTTTGGCCAGAACTTTTCCAGTGAAGTGAGGGCGTCTGTCAGAATTTAGCTCTAAAGGTATTCCAAACTGTAGTATGAAATCTCTTAAGCATTTTTTTACTGCAACAACATCAGTCTTATGGCATGGGTAAGTGTCTACCCATCCAGAAAACATGCATATAATCACTAGAAGATATTGAAATTCATTACATTTGGGCAATTGAACAAAATCAACCTGCATATTTACAAAGGGGCCCCAAGGTGGGTGTTGAGCTGCCCTTTTGCGCTTTACAGGTTTTCCCGCAATGTGGGCCAAGCAGATAGGGCAAGAGGCACAGAACGAGCTGACACAGCTGTGCAAATTTGGAATATACCAATCTTTAGCCAGCAAAACGGCCATTCCTTGCCTACATGTGCCAGACTGTGATAGGTAATTAGAAGATTAGGCATGAAGATTGATGGCGCAGCAGGGCGGCTGTCCCTGTCTTGCCATATTTTTTCTGAGTGCAAGGCGCACCCTGCCTTCCTCCATTGAGTCTTTTCACCTTTTGGAGTCAAACCTTGCATTATGCTAAGGTCCTGCTTGGAATCCTCAGCAGGAGGAGGCATTTCTTGTTGAACTAACAAAGCAGCCTGATCAGCCTGAGACTGGGTTACAGCAGCTTTAGCGGCTGCATCTGCTAAAGCGTTACCTTTACTCGTTTCATCATTTCCACTTGTGTGAGGAGCACAGTGTATGACTACTATCTTCTTGGGCAATTGTACTGCTGCTAATAGATGATTCACATGTGTCATTTTTTATGCTCTTCCTTGCAGAGGTTAGAAAATTCCTCTCCTTCCATGACTGTCCAAAATCATGCACCACACCAAAGGCATATTTAGAGTCTCTATAAATGTTTACTCATTTTTCCTCTGCTAGCCTCCATGCCCTTTCAAAGGCGACTAATTCAGCTACCTGTGCTGACCTTCCATTGTTAACTATACTGTTTTCCACCACCTCATGCAAAGTACAAAGGCATAACCTGCCACCAGCTCACCCGCCTTTAGTTCGCTGACAGGATCCATCAGTATAGTAGATGATATTGAGATTGATTATAGATGTGTCCTGCATATCAGCTCTGGGCTTTTCAAAACATTGTAGTACTTCTTCACAGAGATGATCTTCACCCTCTCAGGGCACAGGCAGTAGGGTGCTAGGATTAAGCATGTTTCCCCTTTCAATTCTCACATGTGGTGAGGATAAGAGTGTAGCTTCATATTGGGTAAGTTCAGAAGCTGAGAGATGGTGGGTTTTGTCGTTGAGCAGAAGCATGGGACACTCGAATAGTCAGTAAATTTCCCAATACCATAGGTGAGGATTGTTCTACTAGTAAGGCAGTGGCTGTCACAGCATGCAGACATGGAGGGAACCTAAGAGCCATGCTGTCCAAGGGGTGCTATAGTAAGCCACTTGTTTCATCTGAGTCCCATGTTTTTGGACTAGCACCCCAGAAGCCACCCCATTTCCTTCATGACAATACAGAACAAACAGGTTTTTATAATCTGGCAGTCTCAATGTGGATGCAATGCTGAGCGCTTGCTTCAGTTGGATAAAGGCTTCTTCTTTTTTGGAGGTCTAGGGAACTGGGCTCATCACATCTTTCTTTGAAATTACATATAGAGGCTTTGCAGTTTCAGCATAGTTGGGAATCCATTTTCTACAGTACCCCGTCAAACCCAGAAAGGCGCATGCCTGCTTCTGCATGATTGGTTTGGGAATCTTAACACAGCATGAACTCTGCTGGGCAGGATCCACTGCTACCCCTTGGAAATGAGATGGCCCACATACTTTACCTCAAGCTTGCAGAAATGCAGCTTGTTTTTGCGTACTTTATGTCCCTTCAGGCCCAAAGTAGTTAAGAGGTGGATGTTGTCTATCTCAGAACTTTCCTGGTCTTTTAAAGCCAATAGAAGGTCATCCATATACTGGATCAGGACTGATCCTCTAGGGAAAGTGACATCCTCTAGATCAGGCATGGCCAAACTGTGGCTCAGGAGCCACGAGTGGCTTTGCATGAAAAATTGTGGCTCCCAGGACAATGTCAGCAAATCAATTTAGGAAAGCAGCCCCAGCCTAGGAGTTCAGGAGGGGGTCGGGACAGTGGGGAGAAGCGCAGCATGGTCAGGGATGGCAGGGAGATGTGTAGCATGGTTGGGATTTTAAATAACTCGCCACTAGCCTGCAGTCTTCTACATCAAGCAGCAGCTAAGTTTTTACTGTATAGGCCTAATTTTCATGGTAACCTTAAGTAATTATTAGAATTTGACATTAGTAGGATCAATATTTCTCCTCTTTTTATGATAAAATTAGTGTGCAATGAATTTTAAACTTAGTAATTTTGGAGTAGATAAAAGTATATGGCTATATGCCTCATTGCGGCTCTTGAAGGTTTAATAATCAACATGTGGCTTGTAAGTTCCATAATTTTGGCCACCCCTGCTCTAGATCTTGCCTCAAAAATCTGCAAAAACAAGCTTGGGCATTTACAGAAACCTTGGGGCAGCGCAGCCCATTGATACTGATGTGATTTGTATGTGAAAGCAAACAGGTATTGGCTCTCTGGGTGTACAGGTATGAAGAAGAAAGTTGAGCACAGATCCACTACTGTAAAAACTTGTGCATCCAGAGGTATCATGGACAGAAGGGTAGTTTGGATAGGCACCACCAGGAATGTTGGCATAAACAATGGTATTCACATCTCTCAGATCTTGCACAAATCTGTAAATGTTCCTTCCCAGTTTTTTGACGGGCAAGATAGGCATATAGCATGGACTCTAGGCCAGCACTATCAACCCTTGCTGTAACAGGGCTTCCACTACTGGACCAATTCCTGCCTCTGCTTCTGGATTCATGGGTATTGGGGTATTTTGACAGGGATTTGTTATGATCAACTTGTATTTTGATTGGAGCAGTACTTAATATCCTTCCCACTTCTTTGTCATGCTGAGCCCAAAACTGAGATGGGACAGCTTTCAGCAATTCCAGTTGTCTTGCATCTGCTGATTCTGCTTTCCCCTCTCTCAGGTCGACTTCTTGCAAAACAGCCACAACCTCCTGTTTTTTAGGGGTTGGGACTTCCAAATGAATGCCCATGAGGGTGCAGTAGATAGTGCACCCAACTTTACAGAGTAATCTCTTCCCAATAAATTTACTGGACTGCTGGTGCTCAGCAAAAATGCATGCTGCTCCTGTAGGGGGCCGATCTGGACTTTAGCACTGTGATGAAGTAAGAAAACCTCTTGGGTTATTGTGGTTCTTCTTTTCTGTTCCTGTTCTTTGGTGATGGTATTCTGGTGATGGGACGCAGGGGTGTGATAACTATAGGTACCACTAGGGGGGAAGAGGCTTTAGTGCGACCGTACCTGGACCCCCTGGGGGTGACAGGTTGTGGCCGGTTTAGACCAGGGGCAGGGCAGCTGGATAGAGAGGAGAACAAAGGGGAGATGGGGGAAGAAGGAAGATGGAGGTCGGAGGGGCAGGACCTCTGGGGCTTGTCCTGGGGGTTTACTGTCTGCCCTCCTAGGTGATCTGAGAGCCAACTGTCCTAGCTGCTGTGCTAAGTGGATTGCTAATAAACCCTCTGACTGCTACACTGGCTGAGTGTCACTGCTGATTGGGACGGCTGGGACCCTTGTAGGGGGAGGAACCCCCCCCCCCCAAGGGAGACCAGACAGAGCAAGGATCGGACTCTCTGGGCCTGGATTTGGGAAGCTGGCTACAGGTAGCGTGGAGACCCTGGTGAATGGGAGAAAGCTCCACCGTAGCAGAATCCCTGGTGGGCTGTGAACAGAGGGGATCCAAGATGCTCTTCTGGGTTCTCCGTGACAAGCACTCTCTGATACATGATAATGCTCAACTCAGTTGTCTACCACTACAGCTCTTACAGTTTAGTTGGTAGGTTTCAGTGAAGGGAAATCTTGTACTCAAAACGTAGGTCCACACGTCTTTTTTATTTCGAAACAACACTAGTTGTTTTGAAATAAAAAAGACTGTCCACACAACGTTTTTCTGTTTCAAAATGATGGAGCTCTTTGTTTTGAAACAAGAGCCATCATTCTGAAACAGCTTAAACCACTTTTGTTTCGAAACAACAGTTATTTCGAAACTGGTGGTTACGAAATAATGCTGTTGGGACAGGTTATTTCGAAACAATAGTTGTTTCAAAATAACTGTTGAACTTCCTCCCAGGGTACACCCTAGAAGGAAGGGCCACCCCCCTTAGCACCCTGGACAGGGAGCCCTCAGCACCCTGGACAGGGTGATGTGGGAAGAATGCCATAGGCTATGGGGGGCTGCCCGCAAGCCCACCAGCAGTGAGCCCGGCAGGAGGGAGCCCCGTGCCCCCCTTCTCCCACCACGGGGCTTCTGCGGTGAGCCCCACACTCCCCTTCTCCCACTGCTGGGCCGGCGGTGGGAGAAGGGGGCTGCTGGGCTCCCTGCTGCAGGGCTCACCAGCAGAAGCCCCGTGACGGGAGAAGGGGGGCGTGGGGCTCCCTGCCACGGGGCTCACCACAGAAGCTCCGTGGTGGGAGAAGGGAGGTGCAGGGCTTCCTGCCATGGGGCTAACCACAGAAGCCCTGCAGCGGGAGAAGGGGGGCACCCCCGCTCCTGCACCCCCAGCCTGGGGGCAGCCTGTGGTGTGGGAAAGCAGGATGCCCTTGCTCCCTGCCACAGGGCTCAGGAGCAGCCCCTATGACGGGGAAAGCCGTGCTAGACCCCCTGTGGGCTGGGGAAGCCCCTAGCCCGGGGGGCTGGTGGAAGCTGCTGCAGGGGCTCCTGCCAGTCCACTGGGGCTAGGGGCACTCCGAGCAGGCAGGGGGCCTAGCAGCTGCGGCTTCTGCCAGCCCGCTTGGTGATCCCTGCCCCTGGGGGCTTTTTCCCCTGCCTGGCTCTCCAGGTGAGAGCCAGGCAGGGGATTCAGTGGCAACATGGCATGCAGGGGGGGGGGGGAATGTTGCCACACCTCCTCACAGGGTGCCCCTGTCCTGAAGCAAAATAGCATGTCCACACAGAGGACATGCTATTTTGCTTTGAAGTGTTACCTTATTTCGAACTAAATTTTTTTTTAGTTTGAAATAGGTCATTTTGAAATAAGGCTTTTATTTCAAAATAAGTCATTTTGAAATGACTTATTTTGAAATAAGCCTTTGTGTGTGGACATAACCAAAATGTAGACTTGGCGGCTCCAGTATCTATTAAGAATGGGGCACCAATATCCTTTATAATACCTTTAACATAAGTGCCATTTTGATCTACAGGGATATAGAGTGGAAATGATGAAATGAGAGACATCTCCAGGCTTTCTCAGTTGGTATAATTGTAAAGCACCAGAGCTGTTGTTGTCTGTGGTGTGACTTGTCCATTTGCAACATTGGTTACTGGAGGGGGTGGCCAGGCTGATTGCTGTGCCAAGGTCTAAGTCTATTGGGGCACTGTGCTTTCCAGTATACTGGTTGCTTACAGTAATGACATATATCAGCACTTTGGTTAGGTCCCTCATTTATTTGCTGTCCCCTTTGGCAGCCCCTTCCTCTCTCATAATTTTGAGGTTTACTTTAGCCTTCCACTTGCTTTAGTTGAGCTAATGTCAAGCGGGCTTCAAGAGCTTTCTTTTTCTTCTTTTGATTCTCCTAGCAATGAGTTGCCACCTTAATTATTTTTTTCTAAATCTTCCTTTTGCCATCCCACACAAATAGTTTAACTGTTCCTGGATTTCAGGCAACAGGCCATTCACAAAAGCAGAGGTTATTGCTGCAGAAGCACTTGTAACAGAATCAGGAGTACCTCTCTCATGCATACCATGTGATCTGCTGGATTCTCTCCCTCTTTCTGCTTGCAAGTATTAATTTTTGTCCAATCAACCCTTCTAGGGTAGTCCACTAGAATAGCATTTACCAGCCTCTGTCAGCACTCTCACCTCTGCATCTGAATTTGGACTAGAGGTTGGCCACTGTGCTTGAGCCTCTATCTGCTGACATAGTTCAGAAGGCAGAATCAGTCTCATCAATTGATTCATGTCAGTGTGATTAGGATTATAACATCCTATGGTAATTTCAAGATGCTCCTTAAATTTTTCAGGATCTTCCCAAACATTTGGGAATCCTGCCACCAAATCTTAAGGTCCATGGGGCTTCAAGGAACATGAGTTTGTACTAGTCCATTAGGTCCTGGCACCATTTGCAGGGGTGCTTGCATGACAGTGGGCTCATCAGAATCATTAGAGTTGTGCCTTCTCTGAGAATATGTAGGTTGGAAATGTGGTGTGAGTTCATCTTTCAATTTGTCAGGTTCAGTGATTTGTCTACAGATGATTTTCCCTACTTCTGTCTGATTTGATTCTGTTTGCCCTGGTTACTCTGTGGTTTCTTCTACTTTCTGAACAGTGGACTGCATGCTAATTCCATTGGATTGTCCAGCTTCAGCTAGCAAACAGGATGGGAATGCAGAGGCAGGGGGACTGAACTGGGGTGGTGGAAGAAGCGGCACAGGTGGATGAAAAAGGCTACCCATATCTACCACATCTGGATTAGACCACCCCTGCTCCTCATTATCTTTCCCTACCTGTTTCCAAGATAACTGCAGATATAGTCCCTGCACGTTTTTATCCTGTATTGCACTCAGTTGCTTGTTCAACATTCCCTTTCCAAGTCTTAGTAAGTGACTCCCTTTCTCTTAACGTACTCATCATACCACAGAAAGTACACCTGCCATTATTTCTGGGGAACCTTGGAGCCTAAAGCTTCCAGAGCTCCCTGCAAATACAATTTTTTTCCCCCCCATCAAAGCTCCCATCCAGCAGAAACTGCAGGGAACTATCAACATGAGTATACCAGTTCCATTTAGACAAAACCAAACAGGAATCAGGTCCATAATGACCATACATATAATAGCTTGGGATGCCCGCAGGGGGTGGGGGCAGCAACCTTAGTCCCACCCACCCCCATTACTCAGACCAGTCACTTCACCATTACAGCACATGCTTCCTACTGGAGCATGGACTGCCTGTCACCCCCCTTGAGTTCAGAACACTGCTGGTCATGTAGCCTGAGATTTTTGCCATCTCTTTAGCATCATAGCAAATTTGGACTGAATAAAGATATATGAATAGGAGAAATAGTGAAAGGCAATCTAATATTAAAATAAAAATCAAAACAGTATACTATGCAATAATTAGTGATAAAGAATTTATAAATCATCACTTATTAATGTTAAAGCACAGCTGGTATTCAAGGGGCATTCAGCAAGTGAAATGGAGAGATCATAGGTTCAGCAGATTCACTAGGTATATCTCTATTCAACAGATATCTAAGTAGGTCAAGATGGAGGAAGACTCTGAACTTTTGAACTCACTCAGTCCCCCTCCCATCAAGTATTCTAAGGTGTCCACCCCCTGTCAAAAAGACCCATCAAAAGTATTGATTTTGATCATGCACTGTGCATGCACTGTGCAGGTGATAGATGAAATCACCTTTTTCTAACTGGATGAAGATGAACTCATATCTTTGGGACTGGTCAAGAAGAAACTGGGAGTGGCAGAACAGCGAATAAAAGGCGGTGCACAAAGCAGATCTGTGGAGATCTCTCCCACTCCTTACTGGGTTCCACTGGCCTCTGGCTATGTTCCCGCTGCACTAGGAGTCTCGCTCACACTCATCCCTAGAGGGTGTAACAACGTCTCTAGTGGAAGCCTGGGAGCTAGGTCTTTGGACTTAGTCTCTGAAAGGCAACAAGGGCTGTGTCTCTGAGCGGTGACTCAGGACATTGTCCTTGAGCTGAGTCTCTGTGCTCAGTCTCAAAAAGGGCTTCCAGTAAAACTCATAAGCAAGCAGCCGACCAAGTCCTGCCTTTTAGCTTATGAGTGACGTTGCAGCTCCGGGCTCCCAGCTACCACACCTGCCAGCCGCTGGACGTTCCAAGCCGCGCCTGAGCTCCGGTCGCCTAGCAACTGCACCTGCCTGTCGCTGAACATTCTGAGCCGCGCCTGAGTTCCAGTCTCCACGGCAACCAGCCCAGAGCTGAGCGAGGCCTAGAGGACGACGCAGTGCCAGCTCTACCCTCTACTTTGCCACCTTTTTAAATCCTTTATCGCATACCTTTTCTCCTTTTTTGTGGACTATACGTTGTTGTTTTGCTGAGGACACCATCTGGACAGCGCATTTCCCTAGTTTTGGGGTAAGCGAAAAGGGTCCCAAGGAGGGGAGGAACACCCATAGGGAACAGTACTAGGGGAAGCCCAAGCCTTATGAAATAATTTTTAAAGCAAATTATTTAAGATAAGTGAGACAAGTAACCCAGGTTAAGACCTTAAGGAGTAACATTAAGAACTGAGATCTCTCCATTCAGCCAGTGACTGACCCTCACTCGCTGAATGTTCTTTTAAATACCTCATTGTCTGTATGTTATAGTTATAAGTTAAGTGTTGCCTTTATGTTTTAATTGTATCTATAGACCTTAGTGTTTTTATGTTATAGTTATAAGTGAAGTGGTGTCTTTATATTGTAATTGCCTAGAGTAATTTCAATGCATTAAGCTTGATGTTAAGTAGCGGTTTTTCTTAAAGGGACAGACGCACTTTATTCATTGCTTACAATAGATATTAAAATAAAGCTGCTTTTGCTCGCAATAAATTATTGGCTCTAAATCCTTGTTGCTTTTGGGTCTGTGCTTGATCAGTAGGCTGTAGCCATAATCCCCACTTGGGACATTTATCTCAGGGTACGGATATTTGTCCGTTTAGGCAAAAAGACCTTTTTGAGTCACCCCACAGACATTGCAAATTTAAAACCAGACTGCTGGACGATCTGAAAAATTAGTAAATTAAGCGATTAGATTTTTTCGGGTAACAGTCACAGCTGTGAAGCTCACAGTGGGCCTGCTGAGGCTGAGGCAACAGGCGGCCAGCTCTGCTTAGCAGAGGGTAATACAAATGGGAACACAGTCAGGCACTCACACACTCACACATCCCACACCCCACCAGAGTCCAAGGACTAAGCACAAATATTAGTTAACTTGCAGGGAGCTCCAAGCATCTTTCCACAAGAGCCTGCCCAAGGCATTCTGCCCAGAGCTGTTGATAGCTGCACTCAGACTAATATGTCCAGTATTCAGGCTCTTGGATGCCCCCCCCCCACCTTTCCCCATCCGCTTACCAAGAGGTCCATCTGTGATCAATGGCCACAGGTAGAGATGCCTTCCTGGCCACCGTCATTGAATGACTGGGAGCAGGCAAGCACCAGAGAGCTGAATCTGAGTCCATGGCACCAGAAACGCCAAATAAAAGGACTTGAGTGCAGCATCAAAGCTAACAATCTTTTACAGAATAACAGTGTAAGCACTTGCGGGGAGAACAAACACTGGTCTCCACCTCCATGATGTTTTACAAGCTATTTTATATCTTTCAGTAACATTAACATATTTGCATATACCTAGGGCAAGAGTAACAAGATCTAACATTTTCTTATTGTTGCAGACTAACATTATTCATTAAATGGGACCAAGGTCAGAAAGGGTACAGTTCATATATAACAAGTTGATAGGAGCAGGATAGAAGCAGTTTGTACCGGTGAGATAAAGCAGGAGGGTATGTGTCAAGGATGACTGGAACAGAGAGGTACAAGTTTCAAGTCTTCCAGTCCTGCATTCTTTCACACCTGGTGGTTTGTCTGTCATTATTTGTTCCTGTGCTGCCTTAGGTAGTTTCTTGAGTAGGTGTTGTAATTCCTTATGGTATTCTTCAGTGGGGTCAGAGAAAAGAGGTTTGTAGAATGTTGTGTTGGAGAATTGTTTATAAGTCTCCTGGTTGTAATCCAGTTTATCCATAATGACAACTGCACCTACTATGTCAGCCTCCTTAATAATAAGAAGTTGTGTGGCACTTTAAGACTAACAGATTTATTTTTCGCATGAGCTTTTGTGGGAGAAAATCCCACTTCCTCAGATGCTTCAAAGATGGATGAACTTACAAAATGGAATGAAAATAAATGCAAGGGGGTGTAAAACATAGGATCAGGTCATACAGTAACAGCAAATCAGAGCAGTTGTTAGGTTCAAACCATGGGAAGCCTGAAGTCAAATTACCTTTTGTAATGGGAAAAGAACCCATAGTCTCGATTCAGTCCTGCTTTCACAGAATTTAGCTTGCATATTAATTCGAGTTCAGCTGTTTCTCTTTGAAGTCTTGATGTCCCAGCCACATCTCTGATGACAGTCATTAACAAATCATTTATCGAGTGATTAGAAAGATGAAAGTGCTCAGCAACTGGTTTCTTTGTTCTGTGATTTCTGGTATCAGCTCTGTGTTCATTTATCCTTTTACGCAGCGATCGTCCTGTTTGTCCAATATATAAGGTGTTGTGGCATTTCTTGCACATGATGGCATAGACCACATTAGTAGATGAGCAGGTAAATGAGCCTTTGATGGAGTAGCAGGCTACACGTTCCTGACTCCCCTGGTCAACCCACTCATTTATGGCCTGAGAAACAGAGAGATGAAGGGAGTCTTGAGGAAAGCAACAAGGAGTTGTGTGGCACTTTAAGACTAACAGATTTATTTTTCGCATGAGCTTTCGTGGGAGAAGATCCCATTTCCTCAGATGCTTCGAAGATGGGTGAACTTACAGAAAGGTAGTCCTTGAAATTATCACCAGTGTGAATATGGTTTCCAAAGGCTGGTTTTTCATAATGTCAAAGATTCATGGCTCCCACAGCTGCATTTTTTAATAAAGAGGAGAGTTGTTTTTTAATTAATCTGACAAGAAATAGCAAATATGGATGATATTTTATTGTTTAGGGGAAGGATGCTGGCTGAAAATGGCTGGAATATACTCGTAGAATGCAATATAGGGATAGATCTGAAAGTTCACAAAATTTGTCTGACATTTTTAATTCCAATTTCACATCTTAACTTATCAACTTTTAATACCTTAAAATATTTTTTCATGGCTTTAATATTTAGTACTGTCCATTTATCATTCCTCATAACAAGCTGTCATCTAGAGATTATAAAAATTGACAAGAAGCATTGGCTAGGAAACCTTGGCTGTGCCCTCATGCCCATTACACAGAATGGCTGCCCTCTTCCACACCCTCAACCCTCTGCTGCCCCATTGCCCCTTATATAATATAACTGGCTGCATGTTTTGTCATATTTTTACTGGCAGTTGTTTGCTAGGAGCTGTGAAAGTTTGGGATGGGGAGTGTATGTGGGGAGAGAATGCAGGGGCATTTCTGTAGTGCTTAGGTGATTTTGGCACTTGAAACCTTTTCTCACTAGCGACAGCTCCCTTGGGGCCTATGCCCTATGGATGCAAACTGTTCCTAAGTGCATCAGTTCCTTTTGAATAGGGGATTTAGGGGCTAGATCCAACAGAGAACTGAGGTGTTTGTCACTTCAGGTACTTAAATCCATCCTGATGATGGCACCGGGACCTGCAAAACCCAGCTCAGTTGCTACGCAGCCTCCCTCTGAGTCTCAGCATCCACTGTGGAAATTTCTGAATTGCCACCATTAAGATCTCATCTCTGTCTATGACCATGACCATGACAGAGCAGGCTAGGTGATGTCACACCTTTTTCCATGTGCACCTGAAACAGCTGACATGCTCAGAACAGATCTAATTCTGAGAATGGGGTGGGTAGTGGAGGAACACTCTCCACATATGAATAACTCAACCTGTATGGGACCAAGAAAGGGGGAATACAGCCCAGTAGTCAGGTCCCTGTTGAAACCCTGCTTCACTGCTGGCTGGGGGAAAAGAACCCTGGTTTCCCCACTACTAGGGTGATTGTTGCCTCCAAATGGGGGTGGGAGTGGGGGTGGTGCATCACAGCCAAGAACCTCACACACAGATGCTCAGTTTCCAGATGAGATTTAGGTGCTTTGTTCTGTCATTGGAGGAGGGCCTATGTCCCATTTCTCTCTTCAGTGTTCTCTGTGGGCTCCCTGCTCAGCACCCTGGATGCGGTTGCACTCTTTCTTCAGTCCTGATCTTCAAAGGGACTTGGACACCTGGTTTCCACTGAAAGCCAAGTCAGCTGGGAACCTAGAGCATCTCAGACTCAAGGCCCCACACAGGGAAGCACTTGGACAGTGGCAGCACTGTGTGAAAAAATGCCTAGATGCTGGATATCACCAAGCTTAGGTCCCTTTGTGGATCTAGGGTCAGATTTTCTTCTACGTGTGTTTTGTGTGACTCAAGGACTTTTGATGACAGCAGGCAGAGAGGACACAGGGATCAAACAAGTTCAGGGAAAGGATTAATGTTAGATCTCAAGGGTCACACAACTCATCACAGTCACTGTGAGAGGAAGGCACAGCAAATGCGTGAGAAATTGTGTATATATTCTGGAAATCATTATTTGGGGCCTCCTATTAATTATTAGTAGGTGCTGTGTGCTTGCATGTGCACAAAAGCATCTGCACCTCTATGCTCAACCTTTTCACAAACCAGCGATAGATATTGTACAAAGGATGCCTTGTGAGGTATCATTTGAACAGTCTATGGGCTGGTCATTATTGGCCTGGTACAACCTGTGGAAACATGGTGTGTAGAGTTAGCAAATGCTGCTAGACAACACAGCTGAGACAAGTGTCAAGTTTAGAAAAGCAGGCACAAACCAGCTCCTCAGAGACTCAAGTCAAACTGACACCTCTGCAAAGGGACTCTCTCCTTATCAAGTAGCCCTTGTTGAACAGGATAAAGGGAGTGAGTGAGAAATGTATGTCTTTGCAAAGAAACAGCTGGAGGTTCTCATTCCCCCACACCTTCTGCCTCCTGAGACTCTATTAGAAATAATTTTCACAGAAAAAAAGATCCGTAAATAACAGGAACAAAGACAGGGGCTTACTAAAGAGGAAAGGGGGCCATACCTCAAGGTATGGACATCAGGGGGCACCAGGTCAGGCCTTTCTTGGAGGACCCAACTGTGGCAGGCAGCCAGAGGCCACTGACCTTTGAAATCCCTGTCTGGCTCCTGAAGGCTCCTCCTGCAGGGGAATCAAGTGTCCTCCTAGTCCCTCTGCCCCAGTGATGTGCACAGGGGCAGCATTTTGGTAGAAGGAGGGGCTTTGATCTCACCCTGATTTTCCTGACAGCTGAGATGGAGTAATATTACTTGCCCAGCTCCGCTTGCCATCTCCCCTCACTGGCCTAGGTTTTGCTCAACCAATAGGTTGTTTCTTTAGAACAAACTCTGACTTTTATGCCTCATGACTTGTCATCAGTTAAAATCTTCCTTTAGTTAATAAATGGGTTATAGCTAAAAGAGGGTGTGTTTGGGGTGGGAGCACTCCATTTGAGATGATGTGATCTGTGCATATCATATGTTACTTATATCCACACATTGGATCAAGGCCAAAGAAAAATAAATCTGATAAGGTTCAACAGGACAAGTGCAGAATTATACACATTGGATGGAAGAATCCCATGGACTGCTACAGATGGGGGACTAACTGGCCAGGCAGCAGTTCTGCAGAAAAGTACCTGCGGGTTAGTGTGGACAAGTAGTTGGATAGGAGTCAACGATGTGTCCTTTTAGCCAAAAGTCTAAAGGGATATTGGGCAGCATTGGTAGGAACATTGTCAGCAAACGGAAGTGATTATTCCCCTCCATTCACCATTGGTGAGGCCACCTGTGGAATACTGTGTCCAGTTTTGGAGCCCCCACTATATAAAGGACGTTGAAAAATTGGAGAGAGTCCAGTGGAGGGCAACAAAAATTGATGATTATGCTGGAGGACATGACTTATGAGAAGAGGCTGAGGGAAATAGGCTTCTTTAGTCTGCAGAAGAGCAGAGTGTGGGGGAATTTGGTAGCAGCCTTTAATTACTTGAGGATGGAGCTCAGTGGCATACTAAGGGGTGGGGAGGAGACAAGAAGGGCCAGACCTGTGGGCACTGGTGAGGGGTTGCTGGGTCAGCCTTTCATAATATACAGAGGGCAGGATATGCTGGAGAGGTCAGCACCTCCCTCATTCCCTGCATCATGTTGTGAAGGGCCTACCTCCCACAGACTGTCTAAGCTAGAACCAGGCTGTTGGACTGAACTGGGATGGGCAGGTGCTGCATAGCAGGTGAGTCCTGGAGGAGATGGCAGAGCCAAGAATGCATTTGCGCCTCTCCAGGCCTTATGATTCCCAGCCCCCTGCAGGTAAAAATCTCTACTCCCAGGGAAGGCAAGACCCCTTTCTCACCTCACAAAGAGGGACATGAGGCAGAGGGTGCAAATGCAGCCTTGGGTCACTGGGTGCTGGAGATCCACAATATGCCACTGATATAGCTAAGCTGTTTTCAGTGGGAGTAGATGACATAACAGGGGGAAATGATCTCAAGTTTCAGCACGGGAGGCTGAGGCTAGGTATTAGGAAAACTCTTCCTTAAGAGGGTTGTGAAACTCTGGAATGGGTTACCTAGGGGGGTGGAGGAATCTCTATCTTTACATATTTTCAAGGGCTGGCTTGACAAAGCCTTGGGTGGGATGATTTAGATGGAGTTGGTCCTGCTTTGAGCAGGGGATTGGACCAGATGACCTCATGAGGCTCCCTTTCAACCCTAATTTTCTATGGTTCTGGGACATTGGTAGAGCTATATCAGCAAGCCTCCCTACCAAAGATATGGCTTCTACGAGCAAAAATGTGCTTTTGCTCGTATAGCTTACGCAGACGGCTTCCCCAAATGAAGCAAAAACAAACAAACAAACAAAAAAACCTGAGAACACTTTTTTGGTTCATCTACCCACCTCTACACTAGGAATTTTGCTGTGGTAGAAGGGTCATCAAGAAAGCCTAACCAATCTTTCTTCTTCATAGAAATGACTAAAGATAAAACTATTATGCAATGGCTACTGGGTAATAGCAAATGGGAATGAATGGAGAAAGGGCCATTTCACTCTAGGAACATCCCTAGATGAGAGGAAAAAGTTGTTATACTGTTCCCCTTCTTGACAGCTATGCTGTCCTCACTTTCTACAACAGACCTGCTGGGGTAAAAAAAAAAAGAGGTTTATTTAGCAGGATGATTCTGGATTCACAGAGGAAATGGAAAGCAAAGCAAAGACAATTAAAACAAAACAGAAAGAAGCAACACCAAGTTTTATACTCACGGAGTAAATAAAAATCCCTTTTCTAATGGGAATGTCCCAGAATAATCTCTACATAGCACAACCAAGCAGCTGTCCTCTGTTACTGACAGATATCACTTCAAACTTCTTTCCTTTTAGGTGGATTAGCAAGTTGGTTCTCCACTCCCTTTCACTCAGTCTGCCATGGTTCATGGCTATTTTAGAACAGGAAACTCTCCTTCTCTACTTCATCAGCAGGTGCTTTCCCTGTCTTTCCTTTACCTATAACAGCCCATTCCTTGTCTTTTCCAAGACCACACGGTGCTAGGGCTTGGAACTAGTCTCAGGTGCGATGGTGAGCAGCCCCACTTGCCAGACTGGCCACTGACCACTCTATTGTTCTGTATAATATGGCTGGCCTTCTGGGGTCAGGAGAACCTATCTCTTTAAGGCTATGTCTACACTTGGCCTTTCCATTCGAATTACTGAATTCAAATTGGTCAGTTTGAATTAATAATTATTATTTTGAATTGACTGAATTCGAATTGACATGGCCACACCAGAAACTCCAATTGGAATTGGCATATCCATGGACTGGACTTGCCAATTCAAATTGGATGGGGGCACCACAGGAAGTGTGGAAAGATGGCTGTAAAAAAATGGCCACTGCCACAGCCAATCCTTTGCCAGGCTCTAGCACTCTGAGCTGGCACAGGGAAAAGCATCCCTTGCCCAGCTCTAGCAGCAGTGCCACTAGTCCTGGGGAGGGCATGCTTTACCCCATGCCAAGCTCAGAGTGCTGGAGCCTGGCAGGAGACGTTTTCCCTGAAAGGGGGTGGGTGAAAGGATTCCCCCAGGCCCCCCCCAGAAGGGCTGCCCCTGGTGGGAAAGGAATCCTTCCGCCCTCCAGGGCTGGAGTCCTTGCAGCTCCATCCTTGCTACCTGTGGAGGGGGGAAGCACCCCCACGGGTGGCTCTTGCAGGGCTGGCTGCGGGGGCAGAAAGCACCGCTGCACACTGCTGGTGATGGGCTGGCCGCATGGGGGGAAAAGAATCCCCCAGCGTGGCTTCTCCGCGGGCAGCTGCGTGGGGAAGAAAGCACCACGGCACGCGGATCATGCGGGGCTGGATTCCTTTCCCCTCACACAGCCAGCCCCACACAGCTGTGCACAGGGGTGCTTTCTCCCCCCCCGTGTTAGGGGAGAAGCCATGTGGGGGGTTGCTTCCCTCCGCATCACCAACACCGCACAAGCTGCTGGTGTGGTGGTGTTCTTTTTCCTCCCGACCCCAGCCCCACAGGAGCTGCGGGGGGGGGTGTGCTTTCCCCTGGGGCCAGCGCCTGAAGCGCTGACTGGGGTCCCTGTCCCCAGCCAGAGGACAGGAACCCCATTCCTCCAGCCAGCCAGATCTGGCTGAGGGGGTGAAAGCACCTTTTGGGCTGCTGCCCCAGGTGCCAAAGGGCTGCTTTTCCTTTCAGGGTGCATAGCACCCAGGGAGGAAGGTCAACCCTTGTCAATTCGAAATCAGTGAGTTTGAATTGACATGACCACACTGGGTCAATTTGAACTACCAGGTTCAAAATGATCCTGACTTTGATGTCAGACCAAGTTTGATGAATTAGAAGTCAGCTTTCATCAATTTGAAGTGAGGAGGGCCTCACTTTGAATTGATGAAAGCGGACATGTCCATGCACTTAATAGAATTCAAATTGATTGTCATCAGTTCGAATTCTGCTCTAAGTGTAGACACACCCTAAGAGATCCAGTGGCTAGATGGGGATCATAGGTTATCCCAGGAGGTCTGGATCACACAAATATATTCCAAATCAATGCATAGTCATTTAAACAAACACTCAGGAGTTAACTGTTAGCAAATGAAAATATAAAACTGATTCTATCCTAAAGGTTCCTGTTGTAGGTCATTCCAAAATTACTCACATGACTGGCTGATGATGGTTTTACAACCAGTCTCTGCCTTTCCCTAGGCAGGGCATAGGCTTTGGTTGTAAATGGAGATGTTTCAACATGGAGATTCTCTGGCAAAAAGCCTCTAACTGTTTAGTGTCTTCTTTTTCAAACCCACCCATCCCTCCTCCTCCTTGCTGCCAGATCATTCTCTTTGTTTGGAAAGGGCAGATGTCCTGCTCTCCATCCAAGTGGCTACAGACACATAGCTAGTCCATTGTCCATCTTATTTTCTCTGGTAGTGTGTTTTCAGCCCTGACTGCTTATGTGCTGCTGGGTGACAGCTCTATTTGTCCCCCCTCCCTGCCCCCCACCCTGTGAAACCCCTGGAGATATGTTTAACATTTGTACACATTCATGATGCTGTGGGAAACATGATACCATAACAGTAATGCAGAACACACTATGAAGATTCAAAAAGGAACCTTGCATGGCATATTTTGCATTAAATCACACAATTACATAGCAAAAGTTAATATGAAAGTTATGCATATCATACCCCAGGGATGCACACTATGACAAAACCATTTAATGGGAGAAGACCAGCTGCACAGAGCAAAGACCTTCCACTGAAAGCTAGTTCCAGCTGGGGACACTACCGGACTCTCTACACATGGAATGAAGTTAGTACAAATCAGGGGTCTCAAATTCAAACCATCACAAGATCCGTATGAGGACTAGTACATTAGCCCGAGAGCTGCACCACAGAAACTTTTTCATACAACGATATTGCAAATATTGATAGCAGTAGTGTTATTGCGGGCCTCAGGAAATAACTTTAGGGGCCACATGTGGCACACAGGCTGTGTGTTTGAGACCCCTGCTATATAGCTAGACTGGGAAAACTTCCCCTGTGAAACACTTACTCTGTATCAGAAGTGCTATTTTCTGGTTCATCTTTATTCCTTTGAAAGTGATCCTGGCTACACTAGTAAAAAGCCAGCTTCATCCAGAATGTGAGTGTCCAGAAGGGGCATGGCATGGGTGTTAACTGTAGCCATGTCAATATGCTGGTAACATTCTCATGCAAACAAGCACTTGACTAGGAAAAGGGCTGCATTTAGATCAGGCTCATCTAAACCAGATCTCGTCCCCCTATTCTTCCATCTCTGCTGAGTGAGTGAAACCTAGCCAGCCAGCTGGGCTCTCCTTGGTCATTGTTAGATGGAGCCCACCTGAGCCTCTCTCTTCATCTCCACTACTGCTGCATTGTCTCTTATTTCTGCACCATTTCAACTCCATACATTGAGCTCCTTGCATCTATCACTAACAAGCAGATTTTCCAGTCCTTTAGTCATCCTCATGGCTCTTTACTGAACCTTCTCCAAGTTTATCAACATATTTAGTGAATTGTTTGTACCAGACCTGGACACAGGATTCCAGTAGTGGTTGCACCACTTCCACAAACAGAGGTACTATGGCGTCTTTTTATGTATCACACTGTTCATATATCCAAATGTCAAGTTAACCTTTTTAACAATAGAGCAGCTGTCTGTTTATACATTCCAAAGTCCCTTAGTTGAGGGCTCTTGCCCAAAAGCCCACTGGATGGTTGACAAGGGCACCTGAACCTGACCTCACTGGTTCATAAAGTGTTTTAGGCGAATACTTGTCTCTCCTGAATAAAGATATCACCTCACCCACTTTGTCTCTGCATCACACTGTTCTGTGCATTTCTCCAAAGAGTGAGTGTCCTGGACTATCTGTTCAAGCACCAGTCTGTTGGGTTCTCTCTGTAGCTACCAGGTGTTCCTGGAGAATTTGCTCTTACCTAGCCTTTTAGGAAGCAATATCACAGTCACCTAAAAATGATTACCTGCCTCAACAGGGCTCATATCGGGGCCTGGGGTGTGTTCTAACAAGGAAACAGCACCATGCAGTTACCAGTGACTGATATCTTGGGGCCTATAATATTCAATGGATCTATGTCACTGTAAATTCCACCACATGGGTTTTGCATGATGGTAGTCTTGCATTTTGACCCTGGGACACCCCTGGATATGTCCAGGGAATTATGTAAATCAAATCCACCTTCAGAGAATGGCACCAGTACCATGAGAGTTCCTGACATACAATAAGGCATATACAGCTCATAGAAGCTTGGAGTATCTCTCAGATCAAAGAAACTGAACCAAAGACAGCTATGATGGGCTACATTGTTTGCGCACTTTAATGTTACCATCCCCTATCACTGAGGAGCCCAGAACAAGGCACCCAATGTGCTGTCCCTGAAAAGGGAATTTCTCCAACACCTATTAGATGTGCATCCTCCAACCCCAGAATCTCGTGGATGTCCCAAGACCTCATAAGCCCTATATAAACAGCTATGAGGGAGGAGTTCCTCAGTCCCTTAACACCTTTAGAAACAGTCAGAGTTTGGAGGTCTGGTGGCTCAAGACAAGTTGTTTTAGTAGTGAGTGTGGGCTGAGTGAGACCTTGTTTGCTAAGTGGAGAACAGAAATTAAACTGAAGCTAGACTGGATTGTGAGGCTAGGGAAAGCATGGAGGAAGACCAAATTTAAGCAAGGGTTGGGAGGGAGGGTGGACTGTGGAACCAGAGAAGGGACCAGAAGATAGAAGTGCAGGGTAGGGAAATGGGTAATTAGTACATAATAGGAAAAGCCCTAGACAAGCACATAAACCTAGGGGATACCAACCCCCTAAGAATGGGAGAGCAGGTCAAAAAAAGTGCTGGAGCTATATATAGCAAGAGCTAAAATGCTAAATCTGCTGGAGACTCATCAGTGGAGTATAAAAGCAAAGAAAAAGTAGGGAGACTCTTTGAGACAAAGGTGTCAGTTAAAATAAAAATAGGTTGCCAGCTACCAAATTATGCATAGACACAAAAGGTGTAGTGGTACTGGTGCCACCTGAAATGCCTGGAAATAAAGAAGCAATAGGTGGAGATAAGGTGATAAACTAGTAAGGTTAATTGGCAGAGGATGGTGTGATAACAAGTGCTTAGCACCTGTGCTGGCTACATTTTGGGAATGATGTGATCAGTTGCTTTAGTTTATTCTGGACCAAATCCTATATTCTGCTTTCTGTGAGATACTAGAGCTTCCACAGATTTGGTTGTGCAGCAAATAATTCCCAAGGGAAAATCAAGTGCAGTAAGTGCAGATGTGACCATATGAAGATTGAGAGGAAGGGACAAAACAAAACTAGTGCAGCTACAAAGAGTGTACTGAGGCAAAGTGAGCTAGAGAAACAAACAAAACACCAAACAAGGAGTCTTGTGGTAGTTTTAAAGTGTAACAAGTTTGTTTATTGCATGAGCTATCATGGGAGAGATCCCAGTTGGGCAGATGGTTGATGTTATTCAAGCGTCTGACAAAGTGAGATTTTCTCCCATGAAAGCTCACAAGATAAACAAATTTGTTAGTCTTTAAAACTGCCACCAGATTCCTTGTTCATTTGCTGAACTAGACTGACATGGCTACCCCTTTGGAACTTGTGGAAAAAAAAAATAACCAAGGCACTAAACTCATTCTGCACAGGCGATGTTAGGATATTCTTTTTTCCATAACATGCTTTGTTATGTAGTTGCCTGCAACAAATTAATGGGAGGAAATGATGGATATCAGGATGAATTGAGAACATAATATTTATAGAATTTGACTCTTTGCATTAATGCTCAGAATAATAAGTTGTAGTTCTCCAGCAGAAAGGAAACAGAAAATGAGAATTATAATGAAGGAGCTGAAAAGTAGCTGCAGGCTAGCAAGCTGTCAGCAGAACCATTTCATACTATCCAATGTGAAGGAAATATTGGCAGTTTAGAGAACAGTATTGACTATTTTCAGATAGGATGCCCACAATGTAATAGCACATGAGCAACAATTTTTTTTTTTGTATGAAAACAAAACTTGATATAAGATGCATGGAGCTTGGCTACCAGAAGAACTAGACTATGAAAATCGCAGCATATGTTTTTTATAGATATGACAGAGAAATAGGAAAGGGTGGACATGCCTCCACCTTCCCTAGAGATAGCCTTGACCATCTTGAAGCAGGGATTAAAAAGCTAAACATTGAGGATAATTTTACCACTGCTCTTATTTTACTGGCACTGGTCCCAGCTGACTCTAGCCCATGTAAGAGCTATAAAGAGCTGTTCCTGGGGAGGTGTCCAGAGGTCACTGTGAGTACTTTACATCTGACCTGCATGAATACAAGGGAGGTGGCTGTTTTGTAGACGTGCATTCATTCATACACTTAAAGGTCAGGAACGAATGCTGTGATCATCTAATCTGACCTCCTGTACACTGCAGGACACAATACCTCCCAAACACTCCTGTCACAGTCTCGTCAGTTCTAACCAGTTACCAATATTCTCAAATCATGGTTTTAAGAGGTCAAGTTAGAAAGATTGAAACCACTGTTTAACTCTGAAAGTGACCTGTGCCCCACACCAGAGGTGGCTTAAGGCAACTGGGGGGCCCAAGGCAAAGGCCCATTGTGGGCTTCCCTATAGGCCCCTACTGCCACCCTCCCTGTAGCCCAAGCCCCCCTGCAGCCCTAACTGCTCCCTCCCCAACTCCTTGTTTGTTTTGCTGAACCAGACTAATATGACTATCCATCTGGAACTTGTAAATTACTCCTGGATATATTTTTAAAGATCTTTCCATCATGAAGCTTGTAAGTTGATCATCTTTCACTTAACATAAATGAGCTAATGATGAACTGCAATGTTAAAATGAACATTTAAAATGAAATTAAAAAGTATGTGCATTAATTAACAAAAAGAGGTAAAATGAATCATGGCTCAAAATACTAAAACACAACATTTAAAATTTTGGCAGTCAAATCTTACAATTTTTTTTCATATAGGCTTGGGTTTATGTGCACAAGAAGTTTAATACAAATAATTTTAATAAATAAAGATATGTGAAAAGAAGTTTTCTGGTGTGTAGCTATAAATGAAAAACCACCAAATTTCAATCTAATTCTCTGAAGTACTCAAGTTTATAAGACTCTGGCCTCCTCAGAAATATTAAAAAGTAAGTGCAAAAGAAGCTACAAATTTACTTACCAAAAGAAAGACATACAGCACAGACATCACATAGAGCTGTAATGATTGCTAGAGGGCAGCAGCACTGTATTTATTTGTAGAAGCCTTTATGGACCTACCTGGTAATGTGAGCTAACCAAAGTCAAAAGAAAAGGCAAAAGAAGAACAGGTAAAAAGAAAAGGAAAAGGCAATATTTCACAAGTGGGATTAAAAAATGGCAGAGTAAGGAGGAATTTAAAGGTGAGACCATCAGAAAAGTTCCTGCTATTGTGCTGTCTACTGATGTCACAAAGAGCTTGCTCCTGCTTTTTTAGCATGCCAGTGTGAAGGTGATGGGCAGATAAAGGTGAAATCTGCAATTCAGACAAAGTACAGATCCTAATGATAGTTTGCATTGATGAACCAAGACTGCAAAGTGCTTGGGGTTCCAGCCCTCCTCTAGATGAGACAATTTTCGTACGTTCTTATGTTTTAATTTCTGTCCACCAAATTGAGAACAGGGGCCCTTATTGCTCAGGGCCCTAGGAGGCTGCCTGCTTTGCCTACCCCTAAAGTCACCATTGCCCCAAACTGCAGAGGAAGGTGAAACACCAGAAGGATCTCAGGCAATCTCACCTGAGGGAAATTCTTTCCTGAAACTTGACAAGGTGATTTGTTAGAGCATGTGGGCAAGACCCACCAGGCACACACCTGGCAAAGAATTCTCTGTAGTAACTTTGACCCTTTCCCAACTTGTGTCTCATCACTGACCACTGGAGGTATTTGCTGTTAGTAGTTGCAGGTGCCAATGTGCATACAATGGCAATAAGCAAATTTGAGGGATGGGAGATTTCCCTTATGTCTTCATGTACCCTGCCCCAGGAGTTAGCACTTTCGTTATTCAATTGTTTATTTTAATCAAAAATGGCTTTTTAAATTGATATAAAAACCAGGTTACAATTTTGTCTCCCCTCCCCCAAATGGCATCCAGCTAAACACTCTGTGATGGGGACATTGTTAGGACACCTCCGTCCCTGCCCTTTCCACTTGGATGGACAACACTGACCCGCGATCTGCCTGGATACTCGGCTGTGTTTTTAGGAGCAAAAGAAATGGTAGCAACAAACATGATGTCACCCCTTGGATTTTATTTGCTTCAGACTGTTTTAGTACAAAACTTTATAATCTAACATAGGGAAACAACAAACAGGGGATATACACAGGGAATAATTGGATCGATAATGCATTTTGTGCCTTACAGGATGACAGTACTGTACATATTTTAGATGCTGTGCACCATCCTCTCACATGGTGAATGTTCAGCCAACACCATGCAGAAAAATACAGATACTGTGTGTATTGGCGTTGAATGTCAAGAGTAACAAAGGTGTCATCTAACCTTCTTTCCTGTGTGTTGCATTATAGGGACACAGCACTGGACTGAAAACACTACCACACATTCCCTGCAAATTATCTATGTATTTGTCATGCTAGAGCTGAGATTTTCAGTGAGTGTTCAACTTCATTGTAATAGGAGCTGATTGGTCACATCATCAGGCAGCTTTGTAACCTCAGGTTAAGTTATTACGTCAGAGTCTCTGCATGGTCTTCTGAAAGCCACATTTACTGACTGCTTTGCTCAAGGCTCTCCTGACCTCTCTGTTTCTCAGGTTGTAGATGAGGGGGTTGATCAAGGGAGTCAAGACTGAGTAGCAAAGAGAGAACACTTTGTTCAGGTCTCGCAGTATGTCATTTTTTGGTAGCAAGTAGACGATCATTATGGTTCCATAGAAAACTGTAACTACAATGAGGTGGGAGGAGCAAATGGAAAAGGCCTTTTGTCTCCCAGTGGTGGAAGGGATTCTCAGGATGGTGTCAATGATACATGCATAGGATGTCAGGGTTAGCAGGAATGGAGGCAAGGTGAATACAGAGGCTAATATGAAATCCAGTAATATGACCAGCTGCGTGTCACTGCAGGAGAGCTCTATCAGTGGGATAGTATCACAATAGAAATTGTTGATTTCATTTGGTCCACAGAATATTAACTGTGATAGGAATAAGATGAAGATGGCTGGAGCCAGACAACCATTTAACCAGGACCCAGCAGCCAACTGGAGACAGAACCTGGTATTCATAAGAGTTGAATAATGCAGGGGTTTACATATCGCTAAATACCGATCATAAGACATGGCTGCTAGGAGATAGCATTCTGTAGATGCCAGAAAAGCAAAGACATAATGTTGTGCAAAACAGCCACTGAGTGAGATGCTTCTGTCCCCAGTCAGGAGGCTGGCCAGCATCTTGGGCAGGGTGGTGGAGCTGTAGCAGGTCTCCAAGCCAGACAAGTTCCCCAGGAAGAAGTACATGGGGGTGTGAAACCGCGGGTCAGTCACAATAAGCAACACAATGAGAGTATTTGTGGCCACAGTTGTGATGTAGATCACTAGGAACACGAGGAAGAGAAAAGTCTGCAGCTCAGAGAGATCCCCAAATCCCAGGAGGATGAATTCTGTGATGGCTGTTTGGTTTCTCCAGCCTGTGTCTGCCATGGGTTGAGTCTACAAACAAGAGGAGATTCCAGGCAATAAAACTGGAAGAACAGAGTTCAAAGTTAAGGAAGTCTTATGAATTCCATAAGTATTCAGAAATTCTCACTCTCTAGCCTACGGGCTGAAATTTTAAGGCAAATTTAAACTTCAGAACTAAGTGGTATCAGTCTTAATTCAAGAATAGAAGCTTGGTGCCCATGCGAACCAAATTCCACTCTACTGGAGCAAACTAGAGCAAGAAGAGTCTAAGTCACTGGTAGCCGAACACATGACAGATTGGAGCATTTCTCTGTCCTCGATTGTACCCCAGCTAGTGACACCCAAGAGCTTAACAGTGATATTTAAATTCTGTGTTTCACTTTTGGCAATGACTTAAAGCATGTCTTTGGAGTCAAAAATTAATAAATACATCAAGTGAAATTTTGCTCTGAGTTGACCAGGGCGGTCTAGTGCCTTTATGCACCAATCTGCTGTTAAAATTTCAGGAACTCCTCAGTTACACGCAGCTCAGGAACAGATGTTAGCTGTAACCCTGAATTGTTCATGATTCTGAACAAAACAGTGTGTTTGCTTTTCCAAAAAATTTCAGCTGAATATCAACAGGTTCAAAATTTGATTAGGCAGCAGAATAATACTGCTTTTAACCATATTAATTTTAATGAAACAAGCACAGAAAGTTACCTTTCCTTGCCAAATATTTTTTTTGAACACTGCTTTACTGTACTGTATCTACTTTTTTTTCCTCTCAGTCCCTCCTGCTCCCTGATTGCCAGTTGTTGGCTCCAAATGATGTGTGTGGTTAACTGGTTAATTCATAGGACTGGGGTTCATAGCCCTGAGCTTCTACTGTCATGGAAGACAGTTTAGCTACATATCTTGGTGTAAGCAGTATTTCAATGTCCTGTATGAAAAGGATCAATTTTCACAACTCACCAGATGCATTTGTTGCACAAATTATTAAATGGAGTAAATTGTCTCTTATTTCATGGAGTGGGGATGGTGACATGGAGAGGGACTGAGAATGCCTTTCCTGTTTTTTGACATTCACTATGAAGCAGTAATAAAAAACAGCTCTTTGCAACATAGGTCATAGGAAGGAGAAGAACTAGACTGATAGACAGCCCAACTAGGGAGTGATTCTCTGCAGTTGGGAACAATTGTGGCATGATAATATAGGAACAAGAGTTGGGGTGGGGATGGGAGGGCAGAGCTGTTCCTGAATTTAGGGTCCAGAGGGAATATGGTATGTGTGATCCGGGGCTAGTAAGATTCCTATCATCACTTGCCACCCAATGCTCAGTTTATGAGGTGGTATGAGTCAAGGTAGCTCCTTCTGTGATTTTTGTTGGGGGGGGGAGCTCCCCAGATGAGAATCTATCACAAGACCTGGATCTCAAGCTTCATTACCATAAAATGATGGTATAAAAGCCAAGCAGCATTGCTGTAGGAAGAGGAGGCTAAAACTGTTAACATTCATCTGCAGAACAGCCCAGTGTAGCTCAGTTTTCTCTCATTCACCCATAGAAGTTGGTCCAAAAAAAAAATGGAACATCACCCATCTCTTTTCCCAAATCCTCACAAATGGCATGAAGGCCCTTTTGGAAGGTGGGACAGAAATGTTGTCAGGAAGTCAGTGCTCACCTGTAATTCCAGGACAGCAGCAGCTTGAAGCGGTGACCCCCTGTTTCTCCGGGTTTGGTGCCAGGACTCAGGATCTTTAGCTGAGGTTCTTGTCTCTCTTTTTTTCTGCAGAACCTGGGTTTTCTTAGTGCAGAGACCTGCAGTTCTTTGACAAGATGATCAGGTGCCTTGATCTAGCTTTCAAAAAGAGGCTGCCCTTCAATGTATAAAATGTCAGTGCTGCCTCTAGATCAGTGTTTGTCCTCACACTTTTTAATATGGTCCCACTTCAACCCTTCTCCCACTTGGTTAATAAATGTAAAGCCTTGTAACTAACAACACCTACTGGGACTTGTACTATGTGGCTTGCATAACTATGTCTTTTTTAAATCTAATGATGGTATAGGAAAAGTATTTGGGATCCTGATGAAATACTTGCTCAAAGTTTTGAGCAATGCCTGTCCAAGGGGGTGGCCTGTTGCAATACAATTGCCTTGTCCCTTTATTAATATTTAATAGATGATTCCACCTATTGGTTATTTGTAATAAATAATTTCCCCTGTCTTGGCCTTCCAATGTGTTTCCTTCCTTGGCCATTTTTCACTATAATTTTCCTGTTTTTGTATCAGCTACTAAAATGTCTTGGTCACTTGCATAGGTGGTGGTTGAAGCTACCCTAGGGACTTCTAGCTTCCTGATCTGTCCCTCCCACACCCAGACCCCACCCACACTCTACCCCTGCTCCACACCTACCCTTCCCCAGACTCCCACACTCACCACTGTGCCCTGTGAATCCCTGGCTTCCTGTTTGAATCCCTCATTGTGCTCCCTCCCAGGCTAGCATAAGCTGCTGTGCAGACAGGATGGGAGCTGGCTGCCCTAGGATGCCTCAGCCTGAACCTCTCTCTGTGGTGAGATAGGGCAATGGGAAGTTATCAAACAGATCCAAACATTGGTGGGGAAAGGAGTATATTAAACAGATCCCAGGAAGGTTTGGAGAGATGCAGGAAGATCGGGCAGGAGGCATGCAGACAGCCATGTCAGAGGAGGTGAGCTGGGGGAAAGAGAAGGCTTCATATGAGAGCAACAGGACCCGGCTGGCTGGGAAACCTTCCACCATCTTGATGCTAAATGCTCTCACACCTTCCTGCTGTGGTGATGCTCTGGCTTGTGTGCAGCAGGGCAGGGGTCTGTGTCAGCCTTCCCCTTTCTCAACTCACATGCTCCTCCTCACAGTGCTGAATGCTCCCGAAAAAACACTGCTCCTTCTGCTGAGACCAACCAACTTCCCCAGTGCTGCTATCCTACCCCTAAACACCTTGCCCCTTTCCAGCATGCCCCCAAGCTGCTGCCCTCATGTGCGATCTGGCCAGTGTATGTTCCCAAAAGACCTGTCACCCAAAGCTCCTCCAGCTGTGTTGTGTCCTGAAATGCTGGTCTGCTCAAGAAATCACCACCCCACCCTGGTCTTAAAAATGGCTGCCAATGTCATGTTGCAATAGGCAGGTTCACAAAACAGCCCTGCTTTCTTTCAACCTCCAACCCCAAGTCTGTTTGCCATATGTATAGTGTTCCCTGCCTGCTCAGCCCCGCTTCTCTCCATGTGCACTCTACCCTTTGAGGCACCACTACTCTCCCCCACTAAGCTAAGAGTTCCCCCTGCCAGTTGAACAAGTAAAAATCACTAGGGGAGACCATGGGGCACATGACTAATGAGGAGAGACAGAAGGTAAGAGGCTTATTTAGTCTGCAGATGAGAAGACTGAGGGGGATTTGGTAGCAACCTTCAACTACTTGAAGGGTGCTTCGAAGAGGAGGGAGCTAGGCTGTTCTCAGTAGTAAAAGAGGACAAAACAAGGACCAACAGTTTCAAGTTGCAGCTGGGGTGGTCAAAGTTGAGTATGAGGAAAAACTTTCTCACTAGGATGGTGGTGAAGCATTGGAATGGGTTACCTATGGAGGAGGTGGAATCTTCCTCTTTCGAAACATTTAAGGCCCAGTTAGACAAAAACTTGGTAGGATGATTTAGTGGGAGTGGTCCTCCTGCTTTTAGCAGGGGTTTGGAGAAGATGACCTTAAGAGGTCCCTTCCAACCCTATGACTCTATGGCTATGTTCACACACAGAGGGCTTGTTTCGAAACAAGATGTTTCGAAATAACACGTTATTTTGAAACAAGTTATTTTGAAATAAAAAAACACTGTCCTCGAAATAACTCAAAAGCCAGAATCGAAATAGCAAGTCCGGACAACAGTTATTTCAAAATGAGTCACCGTCGTTTCGAAATAACATGTCCGGACAACGGTTGTTTCGAAACAACGGGATTGTTTCGAAACAACTCGTTTCAAAACAATGTTGTTTCGAAACCAAATGGGGTTTAAGTTGTTTCAAAACAATGCCATTGTTTCGAAACAACAGAACCCATTGTTTCAAAACAACAGTATGTCGTGTGGCCATGGCATTTCTTATTTCGAAACATCCTCTGTTGTTTCGAAATAAGAAGTGTGTGTGGCCATACCCTATGATTCACTGCCCCCAGGTGCCCATAATTGCTGCCAGCCTGCTGCTTACCTCGGGGGAATGCTCTGAAGGACTCTGGGCCAGTGGATGGGGCTCCACTATCCCAGTCATTTATTGCTCAGTTTTCTGGCTCTGTGAAGGTGGCACTGGCCCTGAGGCCTGGACAGCATGGTGGTGCCTGCCCCTGCCACGCATGGACTGACCCAATTTTAGGCCTGCCATGCAGTAGCTTGGAAGGGAGGAAAGTGAATGACCGACACTCTTCACAGAGCTTAAGGCTGGCCTGGTGGTGTAACCCATGGGCTAAAAGGAGGAGTGTTTCTTTAAGAGTCTTGCTGGGTCACTGTTGCTGGGCAGATTTAGCTGCCTAGACCCAGAAGTTCCAGCATGGTCTGTGTAGTTTTGAGCATGGGCTGCAAAGTTCCCTGCAAGCACCGTGGTCAGGTGTCTGAGATCAAGCAGCCAGACCAGTTGCACTGAGGAGAGTACTGGTGCTCTGTGCAAGGGGAGAAGCTGAGCCAGGAATAGATAAGCAGGCTGTTTGTCCCAACTCTGAGGCATTTTGCTTCAGGGTTTTTTTTTAATATATGTGTGTGTGTAAATGAGTGTGGACTGAGTAAGCTGAATGGACAGCAGTGCTCTCAGCAGAGGAAGAAAGCTTTTCCAGGACTCATACAGAGGATTTCTGCTGTCAAAGAGGAGGGAGCTGCTGCTTCTAGCTCAAGCCTTTGGACTTGGTGATTTGAGACCATAACAGACTCATGTGGATACTGCTAAATAGCCACTATGTATTATAGATCTGTATACTAATAATTTCTTCTGCTTTCATCAGGTTTATAAAGTTAATGTTTAATATAGTACATTGCTTTTGTTTGTTTATTTTTTTTATGAATTCTGAACAGTCTTCACTGTGAGCCCCTTTATAGACTAGATCCTGGCTCTCCAGCTGCTTTTTGCAGGTCTCTGCTTTCTGTGAGGCACTGGTGAGGGGCAGATAAATGACTTTGAGCCCACCCTAGCAGGTTACAGTGGTATCATTTCCTGTCTAGCTCTCTCACCTTACACTTCGAAAAGTGATGATGGGAGTAGGCCTTGTTGCTTACTCTTTCCCTTTCCCCTGATTCTACTCTAGCAATTTGCTGCAGCATCAGTGGGAGGAGGACTCCTGTAAAATCCCAGCTTCCTGTGGTGCAAGAGGAGCAAATATGAATGGAAGGTTAATTGTTAAAACACTTGTAAAGAACTTTCCATCTGATGACCTCAAAGCACCTAAACAATAACTGTGAATTAAGCTACACAATACTCCACCAAGGCTGGCAAGTACTAATTCTGGTTTTTAGATGGAAAAATTGAGGCATGGGTCAATTAAGTCCCCTATAAACATTGCTTTTTACAATCAACAGAAAGATTTCCCCTTGAGATGAAGCCTTCAGTGACTGGTGGTCAGCATCACACTGCAAGTCTGTGACTATTCTAAATCCCTGAATGGTCACACTCCTAGTTCTGCATTTAACACCAAGCCATGATACAGCTTCCCTAACATTTTACTTTCCAGTTTCCTTATTTGGACAGCAAATGAATGTCTTTGAAGGGATTCTGAACTGATTACTAAACAGGCTGGGAGGCAAAGGGGAAAGGGGCATATGGCAGTAGTGGAAAGGGAACGAAGAGAGAAAGAACTGTTTTGGAAGGAATAAATCCACTCAGATTAGGGGTGGGAAGGCTGGGAGCAGACTCAGTAACACTGCTTGAGCCCAGCCTGTAGGCAGCAAGAGAAAGAGGGTGAAATGAAATAGAAACCAAAACTAAAAAAGAGAAGTTAGAAGGCTGGTATCACTCTCATGTTGCCTGGAGGTCTGGTGTGCTAGTTTTTATATGGTCCATGCACATAGATTGACAAGTTGCTGAGTGAACCTCCATGGAGCATATGTAGCCCATGTGCCTAAATAGGTGCAATCTCTTTTAGGGACCCTTATGGCTGGGTTACGTTGCTGGGCAGATTTTGCAGCCCAGAAACTTCTGGTAAGAGGGTGTGGGAGCACACTGAGCATGCTCCACAAGTTTTATTGTTTTGCTGGAGTTACATGCCCAGGGAGAAGCCTGAGAAGAGAAGCCTGGAGAGGAGCAAACAGAGAGCTGCAGAGCACATTGGCTAAGGGACTCAGTGAAAGGAGCTGAGCAGGAGTGAACTGCAGGATGTTTTCTCCCTGCTTTGGACTGCTTTGCAGGGGAGTTGTCTGCAGTGGAACTGAGAGTTGGGTGGCCAGTGACCTGATTGCATGGTGCTGGCTACACAGGAGGAAGAAAGGACTGCATGGCATCTGCCTGAAGATTCCTGCAGCTAGAGAGGATGAGGATTGCTTTCGTTCTGCATTCAAACCCCAAGGACTTAAAAGACTGCAATTGAGATAAGGGTGACTCCACCTGAACTTTGGGACTCTTGGGTTTCTTACTGTTTTGTTTAAATGTATCATGGTTCTTTAGGATAAGGTGTGTTTAGTTAGTTAATAAAGTTCATTGTTTTGTTTCTGTTGAGTAATAGTTTAATGTGGGATGGAAACTGAGCAGTCTTCGCTGTGAGTCCTTTTGACAACTGGATCCTGGCTCTCCAGTTGCTTTCATCAGGGGTTTTCTCTGTGAGGCACTGGAGAGGGGCAATTGAATGAATTTGAGCCCACTCTAGCAGGTTACACATAGAAGCTGCTGTTTTCCCAGAACAGAGGGCAGGGAAAGATGTGTCTGCCACTGCTCCTCAGGGGAAGCTCAGCCTTCCTTTGCCTTGAGAGTCAACTGCATGGCCCCCTGGGAGGAATTCCCACCCCCACTCATCAACCTGGCCAGGGAGGGAGGGAGGGAGGGGAGGTGCAGGGGGGCCCAACCCTAACTCAGGCTGGTGGGGATGGGG
Organism: Podocnemis expansa; assembly: GCA_007922195.1. NCBI lineage: Eukaryota > Metazoa > Chordata > Testudines > Podocnemididae > Podocnemis > Podocnemis expansa. The sequence continues at coordinate 45,861,853 of ML681991.1, forward strand.
GGGGCAGGGAAGCCCCCGAGCCTGGCTTGCTCTCTGCCAGTGGGGTGGGTCCCTGAATCACCTCACCCCACAAGCCGGGTTTGGCGGCTGCCACCTGGGCAGTGGGTCCCGGAGCTGCTTTGCCTTGGAAGCCAGGCTTGGGGGCTGCTGCTTGGGTGTCAGCTGCCAAGCCCTGCTTGCGGGGCAAGGTGGCTCGGGGATCCACCACCTGGGGAGCAACTGGGGTGCCCCATGGGCCCTCCCCCACTGCCCCACCAGCAACAGGGGACACAGGGTGCAGGGGGATCTCTGTCAGGGTTTTTTTTTTCCCCCCTGTCTGGCTGTCCAGGTAAAAGCCAGGCAGGGAACTGGCTGGCAACCATGGCCCTTCTTCTGATTCGAAATAGCAAGTCCTATATCTGGGCTTACTATTTTGATTTGAGGTTTATGCTTATTTTGATTTAAGATAATTCAAAATAAGTGTGTAGGTGTGAACATAGCCGATGAGCATATGGATCCCTTATGACCTTAAGCCTATGAGATTATGAGAACTATAGTTCTGTAACTGGTCTTCTTGAGAGCTGATAAACACCACAAAGAGTACTGATTCCATCCCAGGAGGAAGAGCGCTATACATTCCTACTAACAAATGCATGGTTTGATTTCAGTACAATCAATATCCTTTCATGTATGTGTATTGCAATATTGTCTGCAGATGACTTCCAAACTGTCTTTTCTTGACATGAAGTATTTGACCTACTGTCATTTTCTACCTGAATGAAAGGTTTATATTAATATTCATTGAAGAATACAACCATCCACTTATTTCTGAATGCAAAATTATCTGAGACCATTCTTCCCAATCCACTCCTAACATGATTGACTCTCTAATTAAGTAATAAGGTTACCATCCAATTTATCTCCAGCAGGAATGAATTAGTGTCACCAAAGCTTTGTTGTTCATAAGATCAAATACTAAATATTTGCGGATCACACAAGTGTATTTTGGAAAAAAGTTAATTTTGGGTTTGTCTCTGTCTCAGGAATCTGCTCGGATCCCTCAGAGAGAGAGACAAACATTTACAAAATCTCTACCAAACATTCCTAAAACTACTGCCCCCTCCTGGGGAAGTGAAGAAAAAAAAAAAACAACAGAGCTAGATGGGTACACAGGAGTCACCTACTACAGAGCAGACCCGACAAAGAAAACTACCGAACACTCCTGGCCATCACATACAACATCCATCTAAAATCTCTCCAACGCATCATCAAAGATCTGCAAGCTATCCTGGAACATGTTCCTACACTCTCTCAAGATTGGGAGGCAGGCCAGTCCCTGCTACAGACAGCCCCCCCCCAACCTGAAGCAAGTGATAACCAGCAACTGAACACCATACAGTAAGTATGCTTACCCATGAACCTCTCTCTACAACAAACCCCATTGCCAAATCTGCCCACTCATTGACTCCAGTGATACCATCACAGATCCTAACCACATCAGCCACACCATCAGGAGATCATTCACCTGCACATCTACTAATATGGTATAAGCCATCATATGTCAGTGCTACCCCTCTGCCATGCACATGAGCCGAACTGGACCATCCTTGTGCAAAAGAATAACTGGATACAAACTGGACATAAGAGAATACTTCAATCTCCCTGGAGACTCCGACTTGAAAATTGCCATGCTTCATCACAAAGACTTCAAAAACAGACTTTGGCATGAACTGCAGAGCTGGAGCTGATTTCCAGACTTGACACAATCAGACTGAATCTGAACTAGGGACTTGGAGTGGTTAGCACATTACAAAAAGTAATTGTCCCTGTTCACAGATTCTCACCTTCTAATCAACTGGTGTGAATGGCCCTCATCTACTCTAACTGAACTGACTTGGCTAAACTTCTCCTCCTCCACCCTGTCATGTATATATACCTCTCAACTGTAATTTCCACTTCATGCATCTAACATCGTGGGTTGAAGGGCACCAAATGTTATGCCTGATGAAATTTATTAGTCCGTAAAGTGCCATAGGACTCTCATTGTTTTTGCTGTACAAGACTAACAGCTTCTTCTCTGGATATTTTGGGTTTGTTTTTAAAGAGATCTCTGGCAAAAATGTTAGACAGGTGAAACTCTATTGCTCAATCCTTTGAAATTTAAAGCAAAAAGGGGTTCTTCTTTCAAGAATCCAGTCACACAGATAATATTAAGCAATTTAGTTAACAACACTTAGGGAAGGCTCAATAAGTAGCTTCAAAGTACAATTCACACAGAAGTTTCTTATATACATTTTACTTATGTAAACAGGCAATACTGGGTCTGCACTAGTTCGCTAACAGTTCTCTATTTTTTGGAGAAGATAGTGCCATCTGTGGTGGTGGGTGGAGTGGAGGAATGGTCTCAACAAATAATGGGAATATGTACTGGGGAGCAAAAACATAGTGAGGGGTATGTGATATTAGAAGCACCACACTGATATCTTGTAAAGAGCTTATCTAGGGATTTCCTGTGCTTGTAGTCTTTGGAATGTTCTGTATGAAGGCCTCATCCTAACAGAAAGATACAAATCTAAATTGAAATTTCACTATTACATGGGGATAGACCTGAACTCTATCATAATCTGCTTTAAGTCCAAGTTTACTAAATCTTCATAGCTTAAGGAATGTTGGAACCTGGAATCACAGGTGTCTGTTTCCAAATTTAATTGTTTTGTTTGGGTGGGGACTTGGAATGAGATCATCATCCCATTCCCCTTGGATTTACCTGACAAACTGACCTTGCTTCAAAATTCTCAAGCTTACAGGAACAGAGGGGAAAAGGATAATGACGTGCTTCTAAGGTGGGTCAGTTGACAGCTAGGTTCCCTACTGTCACCTCCTGACTCAGGGCCCAGGATACAGGCTATTCAGTCCATCTTCTCTCTCCAATGTGTTCACATACTGCCATGTTCCTAGGACATAGAAAGGCAACCTAGAAAGGATTTTTTCTCTGGTAATATGACACATGCCTCTTACCCTCAGTTAAACTGGGAAAGTCTTTCTGATGTGTTATATATCCTTTTGTGGGCAGGTGCAGTTCCCTGAGGTACATGTCCTCTGGGGAATGGAACAGGCAAAGAAAAGCAAGCACTGACTTGAGAGTTTTGTAAAAAATAAATGAGAGCCAGACTTCCAGTCTGAAAGGGAAAGACCTGGGGAGGGGAGAAGGTTCTAATCTTGAAAGCAATCTCACTTTATGAGAGACACTGCACAGTTTCTGTCAAGAAATAATGCACCCATTCTAGATCTCACAGCTATTTTCAGAACATCCTTAATGATTGAGATGCTAAATGCCCATTCAGTTTCTGTAGGTTTTTAAAATCTCAGCAGAGTTTGCTGACATTGTCTGTAACAAAACTTTCTCTGGCCTTCCATGGAAAGCACACGTGCCCACTCCCACAAACTCACTCACCTAACATTTGTAAAAGAGCCTAAGTGATATACAAGGTTAGGGTCCAGTTCCAAAAGTAAAAATGCCACTTAAGCTTAGCAACCTGGATCTCACAGGATGGCCAGGGGACTCAGACTTCTCTGTCAATTTTGAAACTCACTTAAGTTATTTTGACAGTGTAACCATAGGCTTAGTGCTCCTGTTCTGTTATCTCTCAAATAGGCAAGTCAGGCTGCTTCTTAAATGAAATGCAGATGAACAAGGTGCTTTATCTATATCCAGTTGGGATTTTCAAAGGGGAGAAATGCACTCCAGAAACAAACTGTGAACCACCATAATACTACCATGAGAATGTGGCTCCTAACTCCCTCAAGCCTCTTTCAGTCTTTAGAGAAAAATACTGATATCCTCATTTCTGAATGCAAAAGAATCTAGAAGAAAAAGGGTTTCAGTTCTTTCCTAACATAATTGGCTCCCTAAGAATACAATGAGGTCTCTGTCCAGTTTAGCATCATTGTGAATAATTGTCACCAAATTTTTGTTGTCCATTAGACATAAATATTGCATATTTCTGGCTCATACAGCCATATGTTCCAAAATACTTTTTTGGGTTTGTCTTAAGTGATCACAGGCAATTATGGTAGACAGGGATGCACTTGCATTCCTCAGTTCTTTGAAGTGTTAAGCAAAACCAGGTTCTTCTTTCAAGAAACCACCCAAATGGATTATTCTAAGCAATTTATTAAACAATGCATATGGAAGGCTAAAGGTGCAGCTTCGAATTTTAATTCACACAACAGTTTCTGTTTCCTAGAGAAGACAACAGCTCTCTGTTCCCTGGAGAGAAGAATGCCATAGATGTTGGGATAGCAGGGTGAGGGGAAGAGTGGTCTCAGCAAATAAGAAGAATATCTATTGGAGATCAAGAACACAGTAAAGCTAAGTCATGTCAGATAGAAGGATCACACTGATATCTTGTACTTTCCGAGCTTGCAGTTCTTGGCATGTTCTGTATGAAGACATCATCCTAAGAGAAAGATACAAATCTAAATTGAAAGTGGGTTGTAACACGGGGATAGACTTGAGTCTTATCATACTGTATTTTAAATGTTTAACTCCAAGTTTACTGACTCTTAATAGCTTAGCCAACTTTGGTAACTGGAATGACAGTTTTAATAATTATTACCATCTATGTCCCACATCATGTGATCAGCCACAATCTATGGATCATTAGGAAAGATACATATCAACACTGCCACATTAAGCTCTGCTTTCCCCATTGTCAATATACAGTATAGCTACCTTTTCCGTATTCCTGATCCCCTGCTTCTCCACGTGGCCCTTCATGTCAGGGTGACTTTTGCCTCTACAGCTGGTAAAACCCAGAAGGAAGGACTTGGAAAACATCCCCTGAGAGTGGAAGAAATTTTCAGAATATTGGTTTCACTATAAAAGAAGGCTGGGCTTTCCTGTAAAAAGTAATGTTAGGCACCTAGAGTCTTTGACCAGTGAATAGGAGTTCAGCACTTAACACCCTTATATGCCATTATCAATTACAGGTGGAGATAGTGGAACAGACAAAGCACTGGAGTAGGGTGCAGGACAGTAGGTTTCTTTGCTTGTTCCTGCCATTAGCCCACTGAGTGACCCTAGGCAATTAATGCAACCTCTTTCTGTCTTACTGTCTGCCATTTTCAGAAGCAGTCAAAGAGGGTATGTCTACACACATACTTAAATTCGACCTAATAAACATTAGGTCGAATTTAAAAATAAACATTTCTACACAGCACTTGGCCGATTCGACCTAAGGCTTTCCTTAGGTTGAATTGAGGAGAGGTCCCTTAGAAGTTATAAAACCTCACGTAACTTTGAAGTGATCATCAATTTGAACCCTCTAGTTTGAATTGATGCTGTGTAGCCATATGAATTAGAAGTAAAGTCAGTTTGAATTCACAAGGGTTGACCTTCCTCCCAGGGTGCATGGTACTCTGGAAGGAAAACCAACCCTTCAGCACCTGGGGCAAGCAGCTCCAAAGGTGCCACCACACCACTCTGGAGCAGGGAGTATAGCCCCACCTGGTGGTGGGACAAGACCCATGCCCAGCAGGAGCCCCGCTTGTGGGGGCAGGGAGGGAATTCCCACCAGGGGCTCCAGAGGGAAGGGATCCCCACGCAGGCTCCAGCTGCCTTCCCAGGGTGCAGGGATGCCTCCTGCCCGGCTGGAACATGGCTCAGCCTGGCTTGCTGGTGTGGTTTGGGCTGGAGCCATGCTTCCCCCATGCGTGAAAGAGATTCCTGGGAGCAGCAGGAATGCCGCTGCCACCGCTGGCCGTGCAGAGGGAAGGGAGCCCTAGGTGCAGCTCCCAAACCCTGCTGGCCATGCACAGGATTCCCTTCCCACAAGTAGCCAGCGAGGTCTAGGGGCTCCGCGCAGGGCTCCATTTCCAGTGCCCAGCCAGCAGGCTTTGGGAGCTGCATACAGGGTTCCCTTCCCTGCGTGGCAACCAGGACTCCTGCAGGGTGTTGGGATCCCTTATCCCCCACCCGCGCTGTCAGCACTGGGACAAGGGATTCCCCCTGCCCAGCACTGACAGGGAGGGGGAAGGATTCCCCCAGCCAGCACAGCGGGAGCACGGGAGAAGGGATTCCCTCAGCCAAGTGCTGACAGCACAGGGCTGGGGAAATCCTTTCTCTCCTGCCCCCACTGGGCTATGCGTGTGTGGGGTGCCCTGGCCACAAGGAGCCCTGTGAGGGGGAAACAGCCCCTGCCAGGATCCCACCATCTGAGCTGCACTTGGGGGAAATTGTCCCCTGCCCAGCTTTGGCAGCACACGCCTAGAGCTGGGCGGAAGATGTTTTTCCCTGTGCTGGGCTGTGGGGGCTGGAGCCTGGCAGGAGATTGGGTGGCAACCTAGCCCTGCCAGGGGGCCATGTTGCCACACCTCCCATGGTGCCCCTCTTCCAGTTCGAACTAGCAAGTCCTGTATATGGACATGCTAGTTCGAACCAGTTTTCCTACTCTGGCCATGTTAGTTTGAATTGATTGAATTCAAACTAATCATTATTAGTTCGGCTTGATTAGTTCAAATTCAGTCAATTCGATCTAACAATCTAAGTGTAGACATAGCCAGAGAGATATGCAAGGTACATCAAATAACTTGAATATCTGAGTTTAACTGCCTAACACCCCTCTTGTCCACTGTGCTGAGTCCAACGGAGGCCCCTCTGTTTAACTCGCCACTACCCCACTTGCCGGCATGCTGTTAATCGCTTGGCTTTCAGTTCAAGTGAATGAGTCTTCACAGACCCAACTTTGCGGCTGTAGGTGAAGTTAGCTTTTAGTTTCCTGACTTTGCCATGAGGATAAAGATGTGGGCCTGGGGCAAGACTCACAAAGATTCCTCTTTATGCACCTGAATTCCAAAATTTGTCCCCTTAGCAGAAGCCACAAACAGCCGTCCTGGGCTGAGGGTACCCGTTCCTGTGAGGTTCCCATGTGGCACTCTGGATTGGTGAACTGCTGAGTCACCTCGAGCTTTTCTTACTCTGCTTTGAGAACACCCACTCTTGGGCCGTTCATCCACAACCTCTAATATGGAAGCTGCTCCGAACAAACTCAGTGAGTGCTTCCAAACAGCCACTTTTTGGGTTGTACAGAAGAATAAGGGCAATGAACATCCTACTCCTAGATCCAAGCCTAGAAACTTCCATCACACAGGCTGTGTTCAGATGAGAGTTTTATTTTGAAACAACAGCCATTGTTTTGAAATAAAATTTCTTATATCCACAAGACATTCCATTATTTCAAAACAACGGGACCCGTTGTTTCGAAATAACGGCTGTTATTTCGAAACAGTAAAACAACGGCTTTTGGACACGTTGTTTCGAAACACCACCATTGTTTCTAAACAACTGTTTCAAAACAACATGTCCAAACGGCTTTATTTTGAAATAACCATTTCAAAATAACAGCCATTTTGATAGCATGCTTTCCCTTAATTCAAATTAACATTTTGTTAATTTGAATTAACTCATTTCGAAATAACTTATTTTGAAATAACAATTTACGTGTGAACATAGCCACAAAGCTTAATAATTCCCCATGAGCAATGAGTTCATGCAGTGGGGTCACTGGGGGGTGGGGGTCTAGGGGTCTCGGCCCCTCTGAAACTCAAGGCCACTCCCTGAGTAGCACTGTTGCACCCCTGTTCAGGGAAAACTGTCCGGGCAGTGGCCAGCAGCTACGGCATCTACCCAGATGGAAGACAGAGTCTTCCAGCCAGTAGGGAACTATCCCAGGCTAGGCCTGGGAGTTTTTCAAACTCCCACCCTGGTGTGACCCTGCTCCGTCAGGCCAGGAGCCTCAGCCTGTGCTTCGGTCCCGCTTTCCCTCTGGCAGCCAGCTAAGGGAGCCGGGGGTGGGGGAGAAGTCTGGGGGCAGGCACGCCGGGCTGGCCAGGAAAGGGTGCAGAGTAAGGGGTCGGCCCAGGGCAGCGGGAATGAGTGATGGGGACAGGGGGTTAGGGAAGGGCTCAGGGAACCAGCGGAGGGGAGGTAGCAGATCAGGGCCTCAGTGGCTGGTGGGAGCCATGGCCCCCATAATATTCATGTGTAGTGGCACTCCTGAGCTCATGTACATTCATCAGTTTAATAAAGAAATTGATATGCACCAGCCTTGTGATTCCACGTGGAGTCTCTAACACAGTTGGACTGCTTTCAGTAAAACAGACAAACAGATTTATTAGTTAGAGAAATTCTAATAAGTCAAAGCATAAACAGCCATATCTGTGCAAGAAAAAAAACAAAACCAGAATGTATTGCAAACTAAGCTGAATACTTTTAGCAACCTTACAGACTTAGGCGATTCTCACCACAGGTTTGTTGGTTTCCCTTCATTTGCTTGATGGTGGTTGTTGATGGAGGCAGGAGAGAGAGAGAGAGAGAGAGAGAGCATAAGAAATGTCTCTTGTTTTTAAAAATATTCCTTCTCCCCTCTGGACATTTGATCTCTCCCCCATGCTCCACCTCCCTATTCAGGTGACAAACAGCGTCCTTGTATGGTTTCATCCATACCCTCCAAGCTGCCAAGGGGAATGGGGGCGGCTTATTCAAGAGAATTGCATTAGATGTCCAGGCCAGTCCTTTGTTCTTGGTGAGCTAAGCTTAGTTTGCGCTCTGATGAGGTGAGAACTGCCCATCTGATGTTGGAGATTTTTACCTGGATCATTTTCAAGCCATATGGATGCATCATTTGGAATACTACACAGCCTCATAAACATACATAGGAACTTGCAACAAATGGAGTAAGGCAGGTCTGACAGGCCGCTCCCCAAATCCCATCTGGTGTGCTGCTGTGACCTCCCAATTCCAACTCCTGAACCCTGATTCACCGCACTTTGCCAAGTGACCACTCACTCCTGAGTCAGTCCACTCCAGCCTCTTGTGTGTGATTGGTCCCAGGCACTGGGTGTATGCCCCCTGGCTAATCAAGGGATGGTCCCCCAGCAAGCACCCCCGGCCCCAGTTACTACACCAGGAGCTACTGTCTACAGAGATTGGGAACCACTCCCAACCATCATATTCTCAAATCCATCCATTTCACAAAGAAATGGATTGTGCCCAGCTTCCTTCAGTCACCCGCTCTAAAGATCACACAGCTTTAGGCAAAACAACTACTAGTTTATTGATCAGATTATAATTCTAAGTGAGAATATGGCCAAGCATGGCAGAATCACATTAAAAGTAAGTCAGGAGAGACCACAAGAAAATAAAAGGCAAAATACGCATGCTAACCTAATACTTCTACTTAAACTAACCTCATGGTCCAAACAAGTTCATGCTCAAGGTGTGTGGCTGTTGGGTGTTTGCACAGCCAGTCTCTGCCTGAGGCCAGGCAGGGCCCAGATCTTGCTTGAAGTTGTTACAAGATGGAGAGTCCCAGCTCAAACCCCCCTTAAAACTTCCAGGTCTCAGTCTTTGTTTCCAAACCCCTCAACCCCTCCCTTTCAGGGCTGTGGTGATTCTTTTGTCTCTTCACAGACATCCATTAGCATACCTTTGTCTCTTCTAAGTTCACTGCTGCTGGGAGAGACTGCTGTCTGTTCCCTTATCCCTGAGCCATAGAAAGCATGTTACATGCTTGTTCACATGTATGAAGCTGTAGGAAACATATCATTAAAGAAATCACGCAGAATAGGTTATTAGCATTCACACAGAAACATTGCATGGTGCAATTGGCAGGAAATTCCAGAGTGCAAGTAAACAGGAAAATCATGTACATAATAATCCAGGGTGCACAGATGTGCACCCCATCACAGCAGGTCCAGAGACTGGGCACTTGTTGAGCTTTCCAGCCAAGGTGGGGGCAAGTAATTTACATAGGCTTTGTATTTGCATGAGCACTATTAGGTATTAGCATAGTCTCACTGTCTGGGTGCAGCGCATGATGGTAAAATGTATGTGGGTTGATTTGATCACAAATCTGTCAATACCTGTATTGTAACTAAAGAGGGAAATAAAATATTGTCTTTTTCATAGTATGTACCCTTTTGATTGTATAAACACTATTTAGTCCGTTTGGTGAAAAAGTCACCATCAGCAATGAAGAACTGGAAAGAGCAAGTGAACCTCTGTTTTCAGCCTGGGAAAGGTGGAAAAAAGGGGGTGGGGGATACCATTTGCTCTTTCAATTAGCTATGCCTGAGGCATTGTGTCACCCCTGCCCCACTATTAAAAAATAGACTTGAATTGGTTTCTTGTGGAGTCTCCCTTTGTTATTTGGTTCAGAGGAGCTGTTTGAAGTGTCCTGAGTTTAAAAGCTGAAATCACTGAGGACTGAGATCCTCTGTAAGAGCTGAACTCACTGAGGAGTGACCAGCAGGTGTCACTAGTGAATGGTGCCAGTAATCAGCAGAGGGTGTGAGTGAGCAGCAGGTGGTGCTGGTGGACAGCAGATGGAGCCATCGGACAGTGTGAGTGACCAGTGGATGGTGTGACAGACCAGCAAGTGGTGCTGACAGACAGCTGGTGTGAGGAACATTCTCCACATACTTTGGAGTGGAGTGAGTGCTGTATTGGGTTTTGTGAGCATCCTGTTCAGCACTGATTCTCCAAATCAGTGCTGGTTTTGCTATTGTGTCTATTTATATTTTTTTTATCCTACAATTAAAAGTCCTTTGTACTCTGCTCAGATTCATGCTTGTGAGTGGGGAAGCATTAGCTCTTTAGGGTGCCCAGGGAACCATGCTGGATTTCCCAGGAAACTGGGTGGCGGCTCAACATGGTTGGTGCTGTAATATTATTTGGAACCCCTGATATAGAACCGGGCACTTGCTCTGCCATCTCACCCTGGCAGAAGGGTTACACTATAACAGTGATGCTCAGTATGATATCAGGATTTCTTAAACATCTTAAGTGGCATACTTTGCATTAAATGATACACGATTTCTATATAAATGTAAACATAAGGGTGCAGGGCCTTAGTGGGTCATATGAACCAATGTTTTTTCCCCTGGACATGCCTTTCACTGCTTCCTAACAGGCATCTGAGTTCTGAGGCCCCAAAACAATGCAGAAACCTAGGGAAGGGAGACATTTCCCTGCTGGAGCTCAATTGCAGGAACCCATTTAATAAGGAAGGTGTCCACATGCTACTACAAAAATCCCACTGGGTAGCCAAGAATCTTGAGATATTGACCTTTTGTTGTTGTGAGAATGGCTCAGACGTAGGAGATGGATGGGATTTGTGGCGTAGGTTAGTGGGTTAGCCTTTGATTTCTGTCATGTTAGAAAGATGCCTGCGAATGAAAATCACTACAGGAAAAAAATATTAGTGATACAATTTCCTAACTCTGACACTGCAACCACACACTTTTATAATAGATTTATTGGTGTGTTTCTAAGTCTCATCCCACAAGTATGGAAGCCCAGCTACCCAGCTGAATCTGTGTACATGCACCAACACACTGAGCACAATCTCACCTTACTGGCTGAACTTTGAGCAGTCACTAGTTATAATCTCCGAACAGCCCTGTAGCACCCAGTTGTGGCATCTGATAAAGGCCCTAAGAATTATGGGTCACAGGTTCCAAGAACTCTATCCATCTGAACTTCCTATCCCAGCAGTAAGCCTAAAAACCTGAAACACCACCCAATGAAATTTGTTTCAGGACCTAACCCAGCCTCTGGAATATTTATTTTATTATACCCTAATGCTCCTGATAAGCTAGCATTGTCCTAACGTGAATTTCCTGAATGCTTTTCTAAGGGCCTTCTTCACCTCTTTATTTCTCAGGCTGTAGATGAGAGGATTGACCAGGGGAGTTAGGATAGTGTAGACAAGAGCAAGAACTTTCTTGAAGTCTTTCGGTGTATGGGACGATGGAAACATATAGACAATTAGCAGAGTTCCATAGAAAATGGATACCACAATGATATGGGAGGAGCAGGTAGTGAAGGCCTTTTGCCTCCCAGTGGTGGAAGGGATTTTCAGAATGGTGGCAATGATGGAGATGTAGGACATCACAGTTAATAGGAATGGGATAAGTATGAAAATCAAGCTGCATGTGAATGCCAGCATTTCCAGGAGCTGAGAATCTTTACAAGAGAGTTGCATAAGGGGGACAAGGTCACAAAAGAAATGGTCAATACTATTGGGCCCACAGAAATTTAACTGTGATAGCCACACTGTTGCTATGCTTGTACTTAGGATGCCACCTATCCAAGAGCCACCTGCGAGCTGGAGGCAAGTCCTTGCACCCATACGGACTGCATAATACAGTGGTTTGACTATGGCTAAATATTGATCGTAAGACATTACCAATAGAAGAAGGCACTCTGTAGCAATCATAACACCAAAGAAATAATATTGTGTGATACATGCACTAACTGAAATAGTTCTGTTGTCTGTCAGGAGTCCAAGCAGCATGCTCGGTATGATGGTGGAGCTGTAACAGGTCTCCAAGCCGGACATGTTCCCCGAAAGAAGCACATGGGTGTGTGAAGTTGCTGATCAGTCACAACTAGCACAACAATGAGGATATTGACAACTAAGGTTACAATGTAGATCACTAGAAACAGGAGGAAAAGAAGGTATTGCAGTTCAGGGATGTTCCCAAATCCCAGAAGGATGAGTTCTGTGATAAATGTTAGATTTCCCTGTCCTGGATTCACCATGGTGTATATTCATGGGGAATAAATTCACTCTGTGACATAAATAAAAAATATTGCCTCAATAATATGTCAACATTATTTTTTTATTGTCTCTATCTACTGGCTACCAGAAAAAATCCTGAATGAATTGAGCAGGCCAGGGGTGAGGAAATGACACCTTTATACATCTGGGAAAGAATTTATCTGGACAGGCTGCAGTTACCATTGAATGGTATGCTCTCTGCAAACAGAGGTAGTAACTCAGAAGAAGGCACCAATGCATTCAAATCAATGACATGATGCCGGTTTATTACAAGAGGAAACATACAGAGGTTGGTTCAAAGCAGAGCCATGTCCTTCAGAGATCAGACTTCCTCTGATGAAGAGAGTCATGACTGAATTTTTTAGAGGGTGCTCCAACAAAGAAAAATCTAAGGGTGAGAAACAAAATAGTTGGCCACCAGTTCACAGTGATCTTCAGTGGACCTGGGCCACCTTACTCTACAAATGGTATTTAAAAATTTTCATCTGACAAACACCTGTGTTTCCCTAAGATAAGATTTCCTCATCCTGCAATGTAGGACTCTGCTTAATCAACAACTTATTTAAAAATGAACAATAAGAACAAAAACCCTCCAGCTAGAAAGTAGCATTTAGACTAGAAATGTAAATTTTATTGCAAGAAAAAAAATATATGTAGTTTGAAAAATGTATGGAATATTCCTATTTCACACCATGAGAGTGGTTTGGAACCCATATTTCTGATTCATTTGCAGTGCCATGATTTCAAAGGTTAGTCTTCATTCCAAGTTTTATGCTTTAAAAATGTATCTGTACTATCAATTTTTTTAGGTTATTTCTCTTTTAATGTTAAATTAAGTTTAATTTAGTTTTGCATTCTTTTTTAGTTTTGTGTTAATTCGTCAAACTTTATTCAATAGTTTTTTTTCCCAATCAATATTTTGATCATGCTGCTTTGTTCCCACTGAACATCTTGTTCTCAACCAACAAACCATTTTCCCCTCAGAAATGTCAATCAAATTTATATAACTTTCGCATTTTCTTTTCTGTCTCTGACTAAAAAAATATGATTTCTCTATTTGTGGGTGTCTTCTCTTCCATTAATCATACTTATTTACTGCAAAAGAAGCAGAGAGTCAGAGAAGATTAGGATTGCAAGAGAGCTCAGGAGATCATCCAGTGCAACCACACAACTAAGTCATCCCACGGAAGGGTTGGTTAAGGACCTGATCCAACAGAAAGTTCTGCACAGAGTTAATCTTACATTCTGGGAATAATTCTGTTTGGTGTCATCAGCCTTCTCTCCTTCCCCAGTCTCAGATAAATTTGCACTGATTAAAGGAATGGATGCTTTTGTTTCCATTGGACATCAGGAGCTAACAACTTGATTGTTCCTTGAAACTTAGAACCAGAGTTGGCAGAATTCAGTTTCCATCAAGAGAAGTTAGTAAACATCAATATTAACTGATCTACCAAAACCACCAACCCGATATATCATTAACAGTGGGCATTAGTGCAGCCTCCCCTGCTATCTTGCACGTGCACAGATGGTGTTACTGGTCTCATTTCTGCAAAGGGGGTTAAAATTCAAATGCTTATTAATTGAACCCCACCAATCAATATAAGGTGTCAAAATGGGAAATGCTGTGCCCTAATTTGGCCTAACTTCCTCATAGCTCACATCTCCTCCCTTCATACTCAGCACAACTGGAAATAGCAGTTCTCCTTTAACTGCCATCACCTTAAAAACCATCTCAAAGTTCCTCCTGTAACTTTCAGACCACATTATCAAAGGCTCGTAGCTACCAAAAATGTTGACAGATGCCTGAGTAGAGTGATAGTCTAAAACCTAAATTAATTAGCATTTACCCAAATTGCTATACAATCAAAAGAAACTAATTCATGACTTTCAGATAACCCAAGACCAAATTTATGTTCAATCTGGATCCAAGTAGTCACATTTCTGCCTAATACCCTCATCTCCTGTGTTCTACATGCAGAGTTACAGGTCACAGGGAGGCCAGCTAGTTATCATTGACAGCATTCAAGCTGTTTTAATAGCCCCGGAGCAATGTTCCTTCTAAGGACTGGGATGTCATAAGCAAAAATTTTAGTTTGTAAGCAGAAATTTTACCTTATGGTAACTTGTGAGACCAGTGAATCAAGACTTCAAAGAGAAACAGCTGAATTAGAATTGATATGCAGATTTTATTGTGTGAAAGCAGGATTAAATCGGGACTACGGATTCTTTTCCCATTACAAAAGGTGATTTTACTTCACCCGTCTCTACATGCTGTTTCCCAGTGTTTGATTCTTAATAACTGCTCTGATTTGCTGCTACTGTATGACCTGATCCATGCCCTACACTTCCTTGCATTTATTTTCATCCCATTCAGTAAATTCCCCCATCTTCAAAGCATTTGATGAAGTGGGATTATCTCCTATGAAAGCTCATGCGATAAATAAATGATAGTCTCTAAGTGCAACAGGTCTCCTTGCTTCTTGCACAAAATAGGCCTATGTTTTAAAATGTGTTTATTAAAATGAATATGTTTTAAAATGTCTTTATTGTAAACAGAATTAATTAGTGGGATTTACTTAATTGATTTCTGTGATTTTTAATTGCAGTTTAATTTTTGAAAGCTTTTTATTTAAAATAATTCTTTAAAGTTTTGTTTGTTTGTTTGTTTTTTTTTAAAGTGGAGAGAATGAAAAGGAAAGAAGAGGAGAAAGGAAGGGAAGTGAGAAGAAAAATAAAGAAAAAGGAATGAAGAGAAAGGAAGAGAAAGAGAAGCAAGGAAGAAAGAGAAAAAAGAAAAAAGAGAAAGAATGAAAAGAGAAAAAGGGAAGAAGAAAAGAAGGTATTGGAGTTCAGGGATGTTCGCGAATCCCAGAAGGTCGAGTTCTGTGATAAATGTTTGATTTCCCTGTTCTGGGTCCACCATGGTGTGTGTTCACTGGAAATAAATGCACTTTGTCACGTTAATCAACAATATTGCCTCAATACTATGTGAACATTATTTTTATTGTCTCTGTTTACTGGCTACCAGAACCATATCTGAATAAATTATGGAGACCAGGAGAGAGGAATGACATCTGGAGATGTCTGGGACAGAATTTATCTGGGCAGGCTGCAGTAGCCATTGAATATTAGATTCTCTGGAAAAACACATAGGAGCTCAACAGCGGGCCCCCCATTGCTTTCATATATGATATGATGGGGCTCTGTTAAAAGAGTAAAGTATCATAGATATTGGTTGAAAGAGTTACATCCTGCTTCATCAAACCAGATTCATGTCCTTCACAGATCAGAGTTCCTCTGGTTTAATGAATAAGGGTCATATTTTTTTTAGCAAGTGGCTCAACAAAGGAACAATCTAAGGCTGAGGCATGAAAGAGTTGGCCATCTACTCACAGTGAATTTCAGTGGATCTGGGCAACTAATGTTTTTGAAAATTTTTATCTGACATCCATCTGTGCTTCCCTAAGACAAGATTTCCTCATCCTATAGCGTAGCACTCCATTTAGTCAGGAACGTATTTACAATAAGCAGCAACTACAACAAACCCACCAGTTAGATAGTACCATTTTGACTAGGCATGTATACTCTATTGCAAGAAAAAATTCTGCATGCAATTTGAAATGTGCCTATTTCGCACCATAAGAGTGGTTTGGAACCTACATTTATGTGTCATTTGCAGTGCCATTATTTCAAATGTTGATTGTTATTCCAGGTATGTTATTTTTAAAATGTATTTATCCTAATTTTTTTAGGTTGTATTTCTTTTATTGTTAAATTTTGTTTAATTTAATTTTGTGTTATTTCATCAAATTTTATACAATAGTTCTTTTCCTAATTAAAATTTTGATGATGCAGATTTGTTCCCGCTGAACATCCTGAACTTCATCAACAAACCATTTTCCCCTTAAAAATTCCAGTCAAACTTTTACTATCTTCACATTTACTTTGTTGTCTCTGTTTAAAAAAAAAAAAGAAGACTTTTCTATTTGTGGCTGTTTTGTCTGCTATCATTAATATTTATTCTCTGAAATAAAAGCAGAGAATCATAGAAGATTACCACTGAAAGGTTGCTCAGGAGGTCTAGCCCCACCACCCAACTAAATCATCTCAGGAAGGGGTTTGTCAAGGAATCTGATCTAATTTAAGTTCTGCACAGAGTTGATGTTACATTATGGGAATAAACATGTTTAGTCTCAGCCTTCTGTCTTTCTCTAGTCTAAAATAAAATTTGCATTGAGTTCAAGGAGTGAACTTGCTGATTTCAACTGGATTTTGGCAGCTAACACCTTGTTTGTTCCTTGGAACTTAGAGCTAGGTTAGCAGGATTCAGTTTCCATCAAGAGAAGTCAGTAAACAATGATTTTAGCAAACCCACAATAACCACCAACAAAATACATCAGTAACGGTGGGGGTTGGGGCAGCCTCCCCCCAGTGTCTTGCACTTGCAGGGATGGTGCTACTGGTCTTATTTTTGTGAAGGGAGTTAAAATTTAAATACTTAATAATTAAACCCCATCAATCAATATTAGTTGTCAAAATGGGAACCTCTATGCCCCAATTCTGCCTAGGATCCTGATAGCTAACGTTTCTTTCTTCACACTCAACACAGCAGCAAATAGAAGTTCTCTTTTAACAACATTACATTACAAAATATCTCAAGGCACCTTGTGTGACTTTTAGGTCAGACTGTGAAAGACTTCTAGCTACCAAAAAAGGTGATGGATGCCTGAGTGGGGTGAGAGGCCAACACACATGGATTTAAAGTCTTACTGGGTGTCTGTCTTTAGGAGATTAAATTTCTACTTTCATCGTTCCCTCTGTGTGACAGCCTCCCATTTGTGATAAAATCACTGCCCCGTGGGGAAGAAAGATAGATCAACTGAAGGCACTGAGGCACCAGGTTGCATGGTGATAGAGCCGGATAAGGAGGCAGGATATCGCTGACCTGACAGCAGGTGTCTGTTTCCAAATTCATTTATTTTGTTTGGGTTGGGAGTTAGAATGAGACCATCATCCCAGTCCCCTTGCATTGCTGTGGGAGAAGTTACTTGACAAACTGACCTTGCTTCAAAATCCTCAAGCTTCAAGGAGGAGACCAGAAAAGGATGATGATATACTTTTAAGGCAGCTCTGTTAACAGCTAGAGTTTCTGCTGTCACTTCCCACTCAGAAAACTGTTCAGGACCCAGGATCCAGGCAATTCAGTCCATCTTCTCTTCTCACCATGTTCATATACTGCTATTTTCATATATGCAGAAAGATAACCTGAAAAGGATTCTCTCTCTCATAAAGTGACTCATGCCTCTTACTGTCAGTCAAACAGGGAATGACTTCTCTGATGTGTTATATATCTTTCTGTGGGCAGATGCAATTCCCTGAGGTATGTCTCCTCTGAGGAATGGAACAGGGAAGACAAAGCTAGCACTTACTTGAGTGTTCTGTAAAAAATAAATGTGAGTCAGACTTCCAGTGTGAAAGGGAAAGACCTGGGGAGGGGAGAAGGTTTTAATCTTGAAAGCAATCTCTCTTTATGAGACACACTTCACAGTTTCTGTCAAGAAATAATGCTCCCATTCTAGACCTCAAGCTGAGATTTTCAGAACATCCTCAGTGATTTAGGTGCTAAATTCCCATTCAATCTCCAAATGTCTTTAAAATCTCAGCAGAGTTTTCTGTCTGATGTTGTCTGCAACCAAACATTCTCTGGCTTTCCATGGAAAGCAAATGTGTGCCCAGTCCCACAAACTCACTCATTCACTCCACTGAACATTTGTAAACAAGCCAAGGTGACAAAGAAGACTAGGATCCAGTTCCAAAAGTAACTATGCCACTGAAGCTTAGCAACCTGGACCTCACGGGAAGGACAGGGGACTCAGGCTTCTCAGTTAGTTTGAAGCTCACTCAAGTTTTCTTTGATGAGCATGTCCATAGGCTTATCATCTTCCATTCTCCTGGTCCCTTATCTCTCAAATAGGCAGTTCAGGCTGCTCCTTAAATGAAATGCAGATGAACAAGGTGCTTTACATATTTTCAGGAGGGATTTTCAAAGGGGAGAAATGGACTCCAGAAACAACCTGTGAACCACCATGATATTGCTATGACAATGTGGCTCCTAACTCCCTTAATCTCCCTTCAGTCTCTAGGGAAGAATACAAATATTTGCATTTCTGAATGCAAAAGAATACAGTAGAAAAAGTGTTTCAGTCCTTCTATAGAATAATTGGCTCCCTAAGCATGTAATGTAGTTTCTTTCCAATGTAGTATCATTGTGAATAATTTTGTGTCCCAAAAACTTTGTTGTTCATTACGCATTAATGTTGAATGTTTCTAGCTCACACAGCTATATCTTCAAAAATATATTTTTAAGTAATCTCTGGCAAAAATATTAGAAGGAGTGAAAATATATTTCTTAGTTCTTTGAAGTGTTGAGTGAAACGGAGTTCTTCTGGCAAGAAACCAGCCAAATAGATAATACTAATCAGTTTATTTAACAATGCATGGGGAAGGCTCAAAGAATTTGAGTACAATTCACACAAGAGTTTCTTATACACCTTTTACTTATCTAAACAGACTATACTGGTTTACAATAGTTAGCTAACAGTTCTCTCTCGGAGAAAAGAATGCCATAGATGGTGGAGAGGGGATGGCAGGGGGAAGGGAGGAGTGGTCTCAACAAAGAAGAGGAATATATATTGGAGAGTAAGAACACAGTAAGGAATATGTGATATCAGGCAGAAGCACTACACTGATGTCTTGTACTTTCTGGGCTTGCGGTTCTTGGCATGTTCTTTATGGAGGTGTCATCCTAACAGAAAGATACAAATCTAAACTGAAAATTGGTTATAACACACGGATAGACGCAGGGATTACAGTATAATTTGGTGGGCCCTGAAACCCTCCCAGATGGGTGGGTCCTCCCCCTCCAGCAGGAGTTGGCCCCCCAATACCCATCCCCAGAACCCACCCCCTGCCTCAATACTCCCCGCAGACAGACAGACACACACACACACACACACACACAGCCACCCCCCTAAGACACAGACACACACAGCCATTCCCCCCACAAAGACAGACAAACGCACACACAGATACACACAACCCCCAACAGCCCTCCCACCCCCCAAAGCCCTTACCTCTGCTTTTTGCAGATGGTCTGATCGGCTGGGACCCCCTCATCCTGCAGGGGGAGAATCACAAACTCCCTGCCTGCAGCAGGTCTCTGCTGGTGGGGTTAAGGTGGAACAGAGTTTATGATGGAGCCACTGGAAGGTTGCCTTCTTGCTTGTGCTATTTCTAGTGGGGCCCGGAAGCTGCCAGTCTAAAAATAGGGGGCCCCGGAACTGTATTCCTGAGTGCTCCCCCTTACTTTAACCCCTGGGGAGACCTGAATTTTATCATGTCATGTTTCAAAGTTTAACCCCAAGTTTACTGACTCTTATTATCTTAAAATCTTTGGTAACTGGGATGATGGATTTAATAATTGTTACTTTCTATTAGCCATGCTCTTTGATCAGCCACAATCTAGGGATTATTAGGAGGGATACCTGTACATTGGCCACATTAAGCTTTGCTTCCATCAGTGTCATTATACAGTATAACCACCTTTTCCTATTCCTGATCCTCTGTTGCTTCAAGGTCTTCTTCATCGCAGGGTGACTTTTGCCTCTGCAGCTAGTAAAACTCCGATGAAAGGAGTTGGAAAACATCCACCGGGAATGGAAGAAATTTTCAGAATATTGGTTTGTCTTTAAAGGAAGGCTGGGATTTCTCACAAAAAGTGATGTTAGTCACCGGGGTTATGTCTACACTGCAGGTTCTGTTAAGTCAATGTAGAGCATCCACATTCAAAACTCCTTTTGACCACCCACGTCCACAGTGGCAGGGCCTAGGTCAACATAGGAGTGGTGTCTTGTGGGTAGCTGGCCCACACTGCACAAGAGAAGTGACCCTTCTCCTCTGGCCACTTGTCTGAAATAGGAAGTGACCTATTTTAGCACCCTGCCCATGTGCCTGGCAAGATGGAGCCTGAGGAGGTCAGGGACCCCAGCCTGCTCCAGCAATCTGCCAACAGGGCGTGCGACATGAATGCATGCGGCTCTTCAAAGAAAACATGCGGCTCGTGGTGAGGATGAGCACAGCAGAGAAGCAGTGTTCCCTGCAAGCTGCACAAGTGCAGCAGCCCTCACTGACCTACCCACACATCACTGTAAGGAGCTGCTTCAGGTTGGGGGAGTTAAAATCTCTGCCTGTCAGGTAGCTCCACAGCCAGCAGCTCAGAGGAGGGTTGGGGAGAAGGGAGCCAATAACTGAGGAGGAGTGGGGGCATGGAGCAGCCCCCGGTAGCTCAGACAAGCGTTGGGGGAAAGGGAAGCAGCAGCCTGGCTCAGAGAAAGGTGGGGGCGGAGCAGCTGGCAGCTCACGGAGGCAATGGGGGCCAGGGGGTGGGGTATAAGGACAGAAATGAACGTCAGGGAATGGATGCAGTGATGGAAGTGACTGAGGGGATCAGGGAGGAGACAATCTGTAAAGGAATTAAACACTAACAAATTATTGTTATTTTCTGTTCATAAATTTCAGTGTGGATGTTATTTTGCTTTGCTCTTTTTTCTGTGCTTTGTATTTTTTTATTTTCTTTTGGTCTGGTTGGTTTGGGTGGGTTGGTTTGTTTGTTTGTTTTGTATTTACCTTATACCACATGCCATGGCAGTCTCAGTCCTGTCCACAGCACTTAAACTTAGGGGCACCTCATGCTCTCTGTTTACAAGTATGGTAGTCAGGAAAACAGGTTAAAAAGTCTTCCATTGTAGCAGAAGGGGAAGGAATAAGCCAATGAAGAATCCTACTCCTTCTCGTCAACTCTACAGAAACCTTTAGATCCAGCTCTGGACAGTTAAACAAGGAGTTTTGTGGAACTTTTAAAGACTATCCCATTTATTTATCCAATTTCTTCCATGAAAGCTCATGCAATAAATAAATGAGTTAGTCTTTAAAAGTGCTGCAGGACTCGTTGTTTGTTTTGCTGAACTAGACTAACACAGCTACCTCTTTGGAGCTCTGGACAATTGAGGCTTTTCAGAGACCCTGAGGCTTTGGGACTAGGGGTGAGCTATTTTCCATAGCATCCTCCCCCTTCAGAATTATTTTATGCAGAATCCTGTTCCACAAAACCAGACCTGTTTTGAAAGACAAGTATTGGACCAAGTATGGAGTAGGAAAGTGCTTTCCAAGACAGTTGGGTTGTCATGGGAGACAGGAGCAATGTTCCTTCTAATCTGATGAGGCAGCTGAGTAAGTTATGGACGCACTTGAGGAGCCAATGAGCAGGGCCCTGGCACCAGGTTGGGGAACCAGGACGGAACTTGTTCACCTGCATTCAAAAGTTGGTAAGCTGCATCAGCAGCTTAGAGGGACATTGCAGGGAAGGGTAGCATGCTGGGAGACAGGGGAAGAAGTGAGCAATGGTCGGGGACAGCAGAGAAGCAGCGGCATGGTAAGAGACATCAGGGAAGCGGCAGTATGATTGAACCAGCAGGGAAGTGGCAGCATGGTCTGGAACTTCAGGGAAGATGCAGCATGGTCGAGGGTGGGGCGGGGGGGAAGAAGTGCGGCACTGTCGGGGGAGAGCAGAGAAGCAGCAGTGTGATAAGAGACAGCAGGGATGCCACAATGGGGGGTGGGGAGGCTGAATATGTGGCACGGTTGGGGAAGCCGTGGCATGTTTAGAATTTCTTATAGGCCCTAATGCAGTTTATGCATTGTTAAAATTAAATAATCTTTTACAAGTCCTAAACATAACATGGAATACTAAGAAACAAAAATACAAAGTAGAAAAGATTAAAACTGAATGTAGATTACTTTCTATTTTTGGCAGAACTTATTGCTGTGAAGCATTGTATTCCACAATGAAATTTGTTAAATCAAAGCATTGTGCAATACTTAGAGACCAACACCTGAGAAAGCTTTCATGTACTGCATTGACAAGTTACTGCCCAGATTTTTAAGAAAAACTTGTCACTAGCCTGCAATGTTCTACATCCAGCAACAGCTAAGGTTTTACTGTATAGGCCTAGTTTTCACGGCAACCTTAAGTAGGTATTAGAATCTGACATTAGTAGGATCAATATTTGCCATGGTTTTAAGACAGAATTAAAGTGTGCAATGAATTTTAAGCTTAGTATTTTGGACTAGGTAAAAGTATGTGGTTATAGGCCTCAGTGTGGCTCTCGAAGCTTTAGTAATCAACTTGTGCAGCTCTTCAGTTCCATAAGTTTGGCCACCCCTGCTAAACATGCCCTGATGAAGTAAGAACTGTCCCTCTCTGTTTCTGGGGATTTTTGCCTGGATTTTTCTCATGCTATAACGACGCATCTTTTGGAATATTACATAGTCTCATAAACATACACAGGAAATTGCAGCAAACTGATTACTATAATAATGATGCACAGTATGTCATGAGCATTCCAAAAACATCATAAGTTACATACTTTGCATTACACAATACACAACTGCACTATAAGGGTAAAAATAAGGGTGCAGGGTGTCATAGGGTTATACGCACCTATGTTTCTTCCCCTGAACATGCCCTCTGCAGCATCAAACAAATGCATGAACCCAGGGAAGGGAGGCATTCCTCTTCCTGAAATTGGTTTCAGGAACTCATCTGGCAGGGAAGGAGCCTAGTTGCTACTGAAAAATCCCACTAGGTACCCAAGAATCTTGAGATATTAGCCTAAACTCATTGGTGAGACTGAGCCAGTAGCAGGGGTTGGCAGGGATTTGTGACATAGGTTACTGGGTTAGCCTTTGATTCCTGTCCCTTTGGAAAGATACCTGGGGATGAAAACCACTACAAGAAACAAATATTAACTATACAATTTCCTGAACCTGACAACACAAACACACAGTTTTATAATAGATTTATGGGTGTGTCTCTAAGTCTCTCCTTCCACAAGGATAGAGGTCCAGCTTCCCAGCTGCGTCTGTCTGCATGCACCAACACACAGAGCACAATCACTCCTGACTGGCTGAACTTTGAACAGTCACCAGTTCTAATCTCCCACCAAGCAGTAGCACCCAGTTGTGGCATGTGATAAAGGCCCTAAGATGGATGGGTGACAGATTGCAAGAGCTCTCTCCATCTCTATCTCCTATCCCAGCTGTATGTCTAAAAGCCTGACACACCATCCAGTGAAGCTTTCTTCAGGACCTAAACCAGCCTCTGGAATATGTATTTTATTTTAACCTAAGGCTCCTGATCAGCTAGCGTTTTCCTAACATGAATTTCCTGAACATTTTTCTCAGGGCCTCCTTCACCTCTTTGTTTCTCAGGCTGTAGATGAGGGGATTGACAAGGGGAGTCAGGACAGTGTAGATGAGAGCAAGAACTTTCTTGAAGTCTTTCAGTGTGTGGGATGTTGGGAACATATAGACAATTAGCAGAGTTCCATAGAAAATGGATACCACAATGATATGGGAGGAGCAGGTGGTGAAGGCCTTTTGCCTCCCAGTGGTGGAAGGGATTCTCAGAATGGCGGCAATGATGGAGATGTAGGACATCACAGTTAATAGGAATGGGATAAGTATGAAAATCAAGCTGCATGTGAATGCCAGCATTCCCAGGAGCTGAGAATCTTTACAAGAGAGTTGCATAAGGGGGACAGGGTCACAAAAGAAATGGTCAATACTATTGGGCCCACAGAAATTTAACTGTGATAGCCACACTGTTGCTATGCTACTACATAGAATGCCAACTATCCAAGAGCCACCTACAAGCTGGAGGCAAGACTTGGCACCCATACGGATTGCATAATATAGTGGTTGGACTATGGCTAAATATCGATCATAAGACATCACCAATAGTAGAAGGCATTCTGTAGAAAGCATTATACAGAAGAAATAATATTGTGTGACACACCCACCAATTGAAATAGTTTTGTTGTCTGTCAGGCGGCGAACCAGCATGCTTGGCAGGATGGTGGAGCTGTAGCAGGTCTCCAAGCTGGACAAGTTGACCAGAAAGAAGTACATGGGCGTGTGAAGTTGCTGATCAGCCACAACCAGCACAATGATGAGGATATTAACAGCTATGGTTGCAAGGTAGATCATTAGAAAAAGGAGGAAAAGAAGATGTTGCAGTTCGGGAGTGTTCCCAAATTCCAGAAAGACGAATTCTGTGATAAATGTTTCATTTCTGTGTTCTGGATCTGCCATGGTGTGTATTCATAGGAAACAAATTCACTCTGTGACATAAATCAAAAATATTGCCTCAATAATAGGTTAACATTTTGTTTATTGTCTCTATTTACTGGCTACTAGAACAATACCTCCATGAATCGTGGAGGCCAGTGGATACGAAATGACATCTCTAGATGTTTGGGACAAAATGTATGTGGGCAGGCTTCAGTTTCTGTTAAATGGTAGACTCCCTGCAAACACATGTAATAACTCAGAAGAAGGCACCAATGTATTCAAATATATGACATGATGTGGCTCTGTTATAAGAGGAAAATAACACAGATATTGGTTCAAAGCAGAGCCATTACCTTCAGAGATCAGACTTCCTCTTGTGAAGTGAGTTGTGGTTGTATTTTTTAGAGGGTGCTGCAGAAAAGGAAGAATCTAAGGCTGAGACATGAAATAGTTGGTCACCAGCTCATAGTGAATTTCACGGGACCTGAGCCACCTTGCTCGATTAATGTCATTTGAAAATTTTTATCTGAGAAATGCATGTGCTTCCCTAAGAGAAGATTTTCTCATCCTGCAGTATAGCACTCCACCTAGTCACCAACTTAGTTGAAAATGAAAAACAACAGCAACAAACCATCCAGCTAGAAAGTAGCATTTTGCCTAGAAATGTACACAATTTGAAATATGTATGAAAGGTGCCTATTTCACACCATGAGAGTGGTTTGGAACCCACATTTATGTTTCATTTGCAGTGCCATTATTTCAAATGTTGGTTTTCATTCTGGGTATGATATTTTTAAAATGTATTTATCTTTTCAATTTTGCTGGTTATTTTTCTTTTATTGCTATATTTTATTTAATTTAGTTTTGTATTTTCTTTTGCTTTGTGTTATTTCATCAAATCTTATACAAATAGTTCTTTTCCTAATCAAAATTTTGATGATGCTGATTTGTTCCCACTGAACATCTTCATCTTGATCAACAAACCATTTTCCCCAAAAAAGTTTCAGTCAAACGTTTATCATCTTCACATTTACGTTTTTGTCTCTGGGAAAAAAAGAAATGACTTCTCTATTTTTGGATGTCTTGTCTGCCACTCTTAATACTTATTAACTGCAATATAAGCAGAGAGTCATAGCAGATTAGAGTTGCAAGGTTGCTCAGCAGGTCATCTAGTCCCACCACCCCAATAATAATCCCAGGAAAACATATTTCAAGGACCTAATCAAATATAGAGTTCTGCACAAAGGTAATGGGACATTCTGGGAATAATTACGTTCAGCGTCAGCCTTGTCTCTCTATCAAGTCTAAGATAAAATTTGCACTGAATTCAAGGAATGAACCCTTTGATTTCAAGTAGACTTTGGCAGCTAACACCTTTTTTGTTCCTTGCAATTTAGAGCCAGAGTTAGCAGGATTTAATTTTCATCAGGGGATGTCAGTAAACATCATTATTAGGTGACCCACAGCAACCACAACCAAATATATCAGTAACAGTGGGAATTAGTGCAGGCTCCCCTGCCATCTTGCACCTGCAAGAGATGGTGTTACTGATCTCATTCCTCTGACAGGAGTTAAAATTTAAATGCTTAAGAATTAAACCTCACCAATCAATATTAGTTGTCAAAATTGAAACCCCTATTACCCAGTTCTGTCCAACTCCCTCATAGCTAACATCTCCTCCCTTCACACTCAGCACAGCAGCAAATAGCAGGTCTTCGTTAACAACATCACCTTACAAACCCTCTCAAAGCTCCTCCTGTCTTCCAGGTCTGATTATCAAAGGTTTGTAGCTATCAAAAAAGGTGATGGATGCTTGAATAGGGTGAGAGGCTAACACACATGGATTTCAAGTCCTATTGGGGTATCTGTTTCTAGGAGTTGAAATTCCTACATTGATCTTTTCCCTCTGTGTGGCAGCCTCCCATCTTTGATGACAGCACTGCTCCACGTGTAGGGATGATAGATCTGCTGAAAAAACAACAAGGAGTTGTGTGGCACTTTAAGACTAACAGATTTATTTTTTGCATGAGCTTTCATGGGAGAAGATCCCACTTCCTCAGATGCTTCGAAGATGGGTGAACTTACAGAAAGGAATGAAACTAAATGCAAGGGGGTGTGAAAAATAGGATCAGGTCATAAAGTAACAGCAAATCAGAGCAGTTTATGGCTTGAACCTGTAAACTGCTCTGATTTGCTCTTACTTTATGACCTGATCCTATGTTTTACACCCCCTTGCATTTAGTT